>CM071718.1:38022184-38045781 GCA_036630335.1 Physaria fendleri | reverse complement strand
CCAAAGACTATGCAGACATTCTCGAGTTTTTGGTTGGTAGGTGGAAAATTCAGAACTTAACAGGGCTCTCAGGTGAAGGAAACAAAGCACAAGACTATTTATGTGGGTTGTCTCCAAGAATCAGGAGATTGGATGAGAGAGCTCAAGCGAGAGCCAAGAAAGGACCCAAGATTCCTTTCAGCTGGATACATGACAGAGAAGTGCAGCTCTAAAAGGACAAAAACAAAAACTCTTTCCTCACGGTTCCTCATTTGATCTGTTTCCTTTCAGCTGGATACATGACAGAGAAGTGCAGCTCTAAAAGGACAAAAACAAAAACTCTTTCCTCACGGTTCCTCATTTGATCTGTAGATTACTATGGTTTCTGATAATGTTCGTGGGTCTAGTTACAAAGTTGAGAGGCAGTGATTTAGAAACTTTGTTTTTCCCAGTCACTATATGTTTGGTCTTTGGTCCCTTGGAACACTAGTAGTAATTAAAAAACAGTTGAAGTCCGGTCTGTACTGAGTTTTCTCTGTGGAGTTTTGTTTCAGTTCAGGTTAGTTTGTGATCTGTCTCAGAATCTCTGAGTTTCCTCTGTTCTCTGGATAACAACTCATGTGGCTTTTTAGCAATCTTGATGGAGATCATGATTAGTCTCTCGCCTGTCGACTTATAGTAAACTATTTCGTACGGTGAAGATTTAAATATGAAAACAAACCCTCCGGAATTCGAAGAAGATGAGATGTAAATTCAAAAGTCGAAGGCTTTAACGATTAAATAGAAGAAACAGAGGGAAAACCCTACTTTCATGCTTCTGTTGCGAGTAAACAGAGATACAATATTTGTTAATGGGCTCAAATGTGAGGATAGGCCCAATAAGGCAGTGTTTCACTGATTCTGCCATGGGAGGCGGTTGAAGCTAGCTGTCTATGAACTTGGGGAAGGAGTCAAAAGTTTCTACTCAATATTTTCTTTTCTATATCTAAATTTTTGCCTGAATAGTTATAGTTTTGTTCTGGAACAGAACAGTAGAGAAACTAAAGTCAAGTAATAAATCAAGTCGCCGGGAAAATGGATCAAACGGCGGAGGAGAAGATGGTGAGGGAGAGAATCAGAAAGAAAGTTAACGAAGAGGGAGAGAATCAGAAAGAAAGTTAACGAAGTCAGCTCGGTGTCGCAGTCTCTTCTTTCTCCAGTGCAAGACCACATCAATTTCACCCTTCAAGTTCGTCTCTTTCCCTCTCGTTCTCAGACCCTAGACTCAGTTTTTCTCCCCTAAAGCTATGTTCTTTATGTACTCTTTGAAGAAGCTATTGGTTATGTAATTTGGACTGAGTTTGCTTAATCTGAGATTTATCTAAGAGTATGTTTTTGTGTGTTTTTCTGTTGATGTAGAAGGCATATTTCAAATGCGCATATGAGTGCTTTGACAGGACTAGAACTCACGCTGAGATTAGCAAATGTGCAGAGAGTTGTAGTGTTCCAATCACAAATGCACAGAACCATTTTGATAATGAGATGTCTGTGTTCCAAGTGAGTTTATTTCTCAAACTCTCTTTTTTTCCGTTCAATTAGAGATTGATGCAGTGCAAAAATTTCAGTTGTACATGAGTGTTGGATGATTAATGATTAGTCTAAAACTTTTTTGTCTTTGAAATGCGTTATGAAGAAAATTTGAGGCTTCTAAGCTACAGAAGACGAGAAATGAAGCAGTGAATGATTTGGAGCATTGTGTGATTCAAACTGTTGATGAAGCTGTGAAGACTATGCCTAATCTCATCTCAAGAATGAAGAAAGCTTTGTCAATCTCAGACTGAGAGCTCTGCAACAATGTAATAATAACCAATCCTGTTTCTTAGGAATTATATTCAAAATTGTTGTGGCCTAGATTTATATATAATTGGTGGAGATTGACTCATTTTATTTATTTAGATATGAAATAGATAAAAATGAAACAAATACATTGCTCCATTAAAAAATTATTATCTAAAGATAAAACTCGATAGAAACTTCAACTAGGTTGTTGCTCAAGACATTGCTTCGTCAATTGTTGTTAAGGTTTGACAGCTGGCTGGGACATTCCATAAGGATTCAGATAGATACCAATTGATGACAGATTGTAAGATCCAAAGAAGCCACCAAACTCACTAGGATCACGTATTGCCGGATCAATTTCTACTACCGAACGACTTGGATAACCATCGCTTGAACGCCCAATAGGTCCATGATTCCCGAGGTTAGTGTGAAACGTCAGATTTCTGATTGCTTGACGCGTGTCTAGCTTGCCTATCACTCCACTCAATCCAGTTATGTATTCATCTTGATCCAGTCTCACCTGCGGTTAACTTCGTCAGAGACTTAACATGACAGGTGTTAACTAATTAGCCAACATAAATTTACAGTCATTAAACTTACAACTCGAAAGCTGTATCCTTCAGTTGGACCATACTTGGTAGACATAACAAGAGCTCCATTCTCCAAATAGCCAAACTGAATAGACCTTATGACTTCGTCGTAAGCAACGAATATGTGAGAGATCATGGTGCGACCCTTTTCGTCCCATTCTTCATCTCGTCGTAAGCAACGAATATGTGAGAGATCATGGTGCGACCCTTTTCGTCCCATTCTTCATCCTAAAATGTTTCTTCATAACCATCCTCGTTCCATTCCATAAACTCCAATGTCGATTCCCTTCCCACTGATCCTGCTCTAATCATCTCTTAATAAGAAACAGCCACAGAATAATGTAGTTTTAGGAGGATATAGGGGTAGAGAAGAGTAATTGGACGATTTTATAACAACTCTTCCTCGTCCAAAAATCGAAGAGTCGACGTAACTTTCATTAATGGAGTTCCTTGGGAGCAAGCAGAAGTGCAGAAGACACTTTGTTTGACCACAAGGTGTCTGTTAGAGTCACTACAGCATGGAAACTAAACAAAAGGTTTGCATTGGACGTCTCAACTCTAAAGCCATTGTAGTAACAACTTCGATGGACCTGATTCCGCGGGTATAAGCCCAACTCAACTCTCATGTAGAACAGAACCCAAAGATAGTAACAAATCAGGAATAAATGGTATTACATGTATTTGCAACTCAACAAATTGATTAGTGAACAAGATCTAACTTTTTTTTTTTTTTTGCAGAAATTTAGCAAATGTACAGTATAATACAAGAAACAAGCGGCAATAGATTAAAGAGAGGTTCCTTGTTGATCAAGACATTACTGATCCAGAGCTCAGGCTGCATTTGCTCACACTCTTCTCGAATCGTCTGGAAAAGCAGGGTTGACAGGTGACGTTCTCCAAACTCGGCACACCACCTGAAAACCAAGATTCATCAACTCTCAGATCAAACTTTTAACTAACATATGATGAATGGATCTATGAGATTCTTTTTACTCGATACTAAACAAAAATGTTTCATTCTGTAGAGATTATATGAATTATTTGTTTTCATTACAATAGGAGATGTACAATAATTATGCAAGAGGTTGTTGTAAATACATGTTTATGCAGTTATTGATTCCCTTCTATTCTTCTTCAGTCTTGTTTCTTTTAAAACAGTTATTGATTCCCTTCTATTCTTCTTCAGTCTTGTTTCTTTTAAAACAAGTTAAGGCGTTGATTTGAAAAGAATTATGATGAAAATCTACGTAGAGATAGCGCTTCGGTTTGTACCAGTTTAATAACTGGTTTAATTTTCGCTTTCTATTGTGTTTGGTTCAGTGCCTTCATGCACTATATATTCACTTTAAACTTCGTTTCAATAATAAGTTATTTTCTCTGTTTACCTACAATCTCTCGATGCTCTCACGTTCATCAATCAAAAATTCGGATTTGTCATATTCGTAAATTCGATATAGATCTAGGATATCGTCCTTCGAAATTGTTGTGGCCTAGAAATGTAAAACGGTCAAGCTTTGACTAACGATATTAATTGAGAGTTAAGATAGAAACATGAAACGAGGACATTTCTCCATTTAAGCTATTTTGTCTAAAGATAAAACTCAAGAGAACTTAAACTAGGCTGCTACTTGACTTTGATTGGTCAAAAGGTCTTAGGGTTTGACCAATGCGTCGGACATTCCTTCCGTATTCACGTAGATACCAATTGATGTCAGCTGGTATTCATTGTAAGATCCAAAAAAGCCACCAAACTCACGTGGATCACATATTGCCAGATCAATTTCTACTACAGAACAACTAGGATTATCATCGCTTGAACTACCAAACGGTCCGTGCGTCCCGAGGTTAGTATGAAATGTCAGATTTTTGATCGCTCCATTACCTACCACTCCACTCAAACCAGTTACAAATTCTTTGGGTTGCAATCTCACCTGCAGTTAAAATCCAGAAACTGAAGTTGACAACAGCTAACTATAAAAAAGCAATAAGAACAAGATTAAACTTACAACTCTAAAGCTGCATCCCTCAGACTTAGAGGAACCATACGTTTCAGACATGACTAGAGCTCCTTTCTCCAAATAGCCAAACTGAATAGACTTTATCACATTGTCAAAGGCAACAAATAAATGAGAGATCACAGTGCGTCCTTTATGGTCCCATTCAAATTCACCTTCAGCCATCTTACATGACAAGTGACCTTTTTGCTCCAATTTGTATTCCATCGTCTTTCTTCCCACTGAACCTGCTCTAATCATCTCTATATAAGAATTAAGAAACAATAGAGTAATGTAGTTCTAGGAGGATATGGAGAGAGATAGTGTCAAGGACCATTTTATAATATCTCTTATCTGTGCAAAAATCGAAGAGTGGACATAACTTTCATTAATGGAGTTCCTTGGGAGGCAAGCATAACAAGTTTCCAAGTACGTTAAATGAAACACCGAATATTGGGCTTATGAACGCACCTCGTTTGACCAAAACCTGTTATACATTTTTCTAGGTAGGTCATAGACACCATAGAAATTAAACAAAAGGTTGCCATTGGACCTCTTATCTCTAAAGCCAGTGGCAAGTGCAGTAACAACTTTAATGAGCCTGACTCCGTCAGTAAAAGCTCAACTTATCTCTCATGTAGAACCGAACACAGAGTTATGTTTAAACTTACAAATGTGTTCTACCTAATTAGATAACAATTTAGAATAACACTATTACTTGTATTTCTAGTACGGACATGAATTAAAGAACATAATTTGCAGAAATCGATTAATTGGTGTTCTACCTAATTAGATAACAATTTAGAATAACACTATTACTTGTATTTCTAGTACGGACATGAATTAAAGAACATAATTTGCAGAAATCGATTAATTGATATTATAAATACTCCTTTTATATTTTCCTTTATTATTTATTTTCTCTTTTCCAATTTATTTAATTTTCTAGATTTTTTTATTTGTTCCAGAATAATTGATTTTCTAGAATTATTTAATAGATTTTTTAATAATTAATTATAAGTAATAATTACTTGACATAGTAATAATTACTACTACTACTCTGTTTAATACTCCCTTATTAATGGAAAAAAATCTAAAAGCATGTATTAAAGAAGAAGTTTTTGGAATTTGTTTTAAAAAATAAATAAAATAATAATAATCATAATATTTATTAATCTGAGTAAAAAAAGCACAAATGGAGTATCTTATTATATAAATTAAGGTTGGAGCGATGTGAGCATGCCACGTGTCAAACATGATAATTAGAGAGATCACGACACGTGTCAACTCACATTGATCCAACCGTTGATTACTAAATTTTTTTTATTTGGTAAGTCAATATATTACAATTATATTCAGTTTCTTAAAAAAATATGTACAATAATAGAATGAAATTTTCGAAAAATATTAAATTTTAAAATCCAAATTAGGTAATTAACATTTTATATGATTACTCATAATAAAAAATGTTAAATTTTTATTGTAAGATAAGTTAATTTTCAATCATCTTTTAAAATAACATTTTTATTTTAGAATGTTTAATCAAAAAATGAAATATTTACATAATAATAATTTTAAAAATGTTAAGTATCTTAACATGTATTATTGTAGTTGTCTATAAATTGAATAGATTTTATTTGTTTCAATTCATTTTGAAAACAAGAATTGTAACGTTACACGCTCGAGCTGCGGTTCTTGAAAAGTCAGCTGACCTCGGAATTGTGTTTGACAGAAACGTATATAGAAGCGGATGTCAGCTATAGTCTAGAACGAGTTGGAGATTAACTAGATTTATAACAAAGAGAGGAAGAACTATATTCTAGAACGGTAGGAGACTAATTAGGTTTATAACGAAGAGAGGAAAGAGACATTCGAGCTGCGGTTCTTGAAAAGTCAGCTGACCTCGGAATTGTGTTTGACAGAAACGTATATAGAAGCGGATGTCAGCTATAGTCTAGAACGAGTTGGAGATTAACTAGATTTATAACAAAGAGAGGAAGAACTATATTCTAGAACGGTAGGAGACTAATTAGGTTTATAACGAAGAGAGGAAAGAGACATCGTTTCTATAGAGTAGGGTATAGAATCAATTTTTGGATGATGGTTAGTTCAATTTTATAGGTTTTTGTGGGTTTTAAATTATGTTTGACACGAATGTATATAGAAGCGGATGTCAGCTATAGTCTAGAACGAGTAGGAGATTAACTAGATTTATAACAGAGAGAGGAAGAACTATAGTATAAAACGAGTAGGAGACTAATTAGGTTTATAACAAAGAGAGGAAAGATACATTGTTTCTATAAAGTAGGGTATAGAATTACCTTTTGGATGATGGTTAGTTAAATTTTACAGGTTTTTTGCGGGTTTTAAAATTTACAAGTTTTTTGATGGTTAGTGAAAAAGATTTTTCACAAATTTTACTTTTTTTTGCAGGTTTGAGACAAATTTTATTTGATAAATTAATGTGATTTTTTCTTATAAAATAGAGAAAACTATTTTCCGCCGATTTTGCTGTTACTGTATACATGTCAAATATTTTTATCCACGTCAATACGGGATAGATTCGAATATATGACCTTTTGCGGATTTTGGTGATGGTATAGCTGAGTGATTAGCAGGAAGAACCGAAAATGAAATCAAATTCTATTTAAATTATGAATCCAATTATGTTATTCTAGAAGTCTTACGAGGCAACATTGCCTAATCTTAAGCCGATAGACTAAACGATATTGTCCTCGGAAACTAGATTTCTTTTGTAAATTAATGTGATTTTTTTTTCTTATAAAACAGAGAAAATCTTTTTCGTCGGTTTTATTGTTACTGTCGCAGATACATGTCAAATATTTTTATCCATACCAATACGAATAGATTCGAATATATGAATTTTTGCGGATTTTGATGATGGTCTAGATGGGTGATTAGCAGGAAGAACAGAAAATAAAATCAAATTCTATTTAAATTATGAATCCAATTATGTTATTCTAAAGGTATTACGAGGCAAAATTGCCTAATCTTAAGCCAATGGACTAAACGATATTGTCCTCGGAAGCTAGAGTTGGATACTAACAAAGAAAAAACACAATGCAAGTCTAAACCCAAGATGAAATACAACAAAAAAAAAAGTATGAAAGAGATTTTAATAATCAGTAAATAAATATATTTAAATTATTTTATTAATGATTCAGACCGGTGCATCGCACGGGTTTATCAAATCTAGTTTGGATAAATTAAATGTTGTTAGCTAAATCCCTCAGATATAGAATTTATTTGCTGTGTTTATTCTTATATAATATATCTAATCGAGTTATAATCTAACTAAGTACTCCCTCCGTTTCAGAATATAAGGGGTTTTAGGTTTTTAAATTTGTTTCAAAATATAAGGGGTTTTAGAGTTTTAAGATAAATTTTTACTTAATGATCATTGTAATACTACTTTTTCATTGGATGAAAACTAGTTAAAACAGACAATTAGCATTTATTGATAAAAACCGTCATTTTTTCTTAAATCCCTTATAAATTGAAACAGAGAGAGTAGTTTTGAGATATGTTATAAGCAGCATCGGTAAGAAAAATTGGTACTTTTTTTTTACATATATTCTTGTTTAAGAGATCACAATTTTCTGGGCAACTAAATTAATGAGTTTAATAAAATTGACTGTGTTATTTATAAAATCAAAATGAAAAAGTAAAAATGAGGAAGAAAATATCATAAATCTCAAAAATGTAAATTAGGTAAAATGCATGTGTCTTGTGCGGTTCAATACCATCTAACTAACTTAGTAACTTGATATAAAACAAGATCTATGGGTTCAAAAGGTTTCATGATTTAGAATTTCAAACTCACATGAGCAATAGATCACCAAGACAAACTACATGTTTTCACAATCTGTCTTTCATTACACACAATCTGTCTTTCATAACACAAGTGTTTTGATAAACATAAAGCTCATAAGTTGTCCATAATTTCTATTTGTACATTCATTACTTCAAAGGGATAACAATATCTCCAATGTTGTTGTGCCATGGATCTGCCAAGTGAGTTGCTAGGTTCTCCAATGGTCCTGTCCCTGGGTAAGCCGATTGTTGCACACAGAATCCGACAAAGGCCAACAATGCAAGCCGCCCTGTCGTATCCACGAAGAAAAACGAAACATTAGATATACATTTCTACTTAAGTTGATCAAGAAAGGTTAGGACTTGTGTGCGCTTACCGTTCTTGATCTCCTTAACCTTCAATTCCTCCAACTTCTTAGGGTCTTTAGAGTATCCAAGAGGGTCAAAAGCGCCTCCCGGGTACTTCTTTTTCTCGGGGTCTTTCTCCATACTTCTTTGGTGCTCAACAAATGCAACAGCTAAGAACTCAATAGCCAAGATTGTGGGCAAAGTACCCCATGGGACTGGGTTCCCTAAGTAAGTGGCTTGTCCACCAGGTACTGCTGCCCATTCTTGAGCCTTAACCCAGTTTCCATATCCCAAAGCTTCTGGTACCAAAATCCCTGGCTACACAACACAACCCATACCATTTCCATTTAGCTCAAATTCAACAAGACTAAACCTTTATGATTATAAATAGATTGGATATTTGAAATCTTACAACAGCGAGCATAGCCCATCTACAGTGGATAAGCTCTGATTCTTTGTATCTCTCAAGATTCTCTGGAACTTCTCCAAGTCCAAGTGGGTCAAACCCAAAGTCACTACACAATGTTGTACCCAATAACTTAGAAAAAAATTGAACCTTTTTACACAACCTCCAATGTTTGAATCAAAACCCTTGTGTCATCAAAAGGTGGTTCAAACAATATCTGAAGGTAATTCAAATTCTGCAAGAAATAGAGTAAAGGAAAAAACTTTCTCAAAATTTAAACTATCCAATAACTTAAAAATTGAATCTTTTAATTAACTTTCATTGTTGCATGCACAAAAGCCTGCCTTTGTAATCTTTTTGGCACTAATCTAATAATTCTGATTCCAATTGGAGGAAGAAACAGAGTAAAAAGTATTTGAAGCGTACCCAGGAGCAGAACCATCGAGGTAAGCTGGTCGTGGCTCACCGGGCATCCAATGAGCAGCCATTCTGATACGGCCAACGTTCACGGCGTTTGGTAATGGAACTCCGGCGGAGACGAATTTAGATTTCGAAGAAGAGAGAAGCCACGGCGTTTGGTAATGGAACTCCGGCGGAGACGAATTTAGATTTCGAAGAAGAGAGAAGCGAAGGGTATACAGCGGCGATGCCGCAGCTCATAAGCGAGTTTGACGCCATCGTTTCTATCTCTCTCGATTGTTCTGCTTGCCACCAAAGAGAGAGATGTGGCTGAGACTTGTTTATTGTGGGGAGTGATATAATGTTTTGTATAATGCGAATCTAAAATCAGATTACAATTGGCTAAACAGAGCCTGTGTGGCTTTTTCATTGGGCCACGTGTATTCTCTATATCATGTTCTCCTCTTTGATATCCCATCTGAACTGTCTGGTTCAGATTAAAGCTGAATCTACATTAATTACAGTTTTGCCATTTATCTATGGCAAAGAGATATCAGACGACTAGACAAGTCTCCCAGCTTAAGACCTGGCCCAGACCGGTAAATCTGTGACTGGTTAATAACCCGGTCCGACTAAATCGTACGTCTTAAAAAGAGTATCAAACAAATATTACTGAGATCATTGCATCATTGAGGAAATATAGATGATGATATTGCAAGTTTGGTCCTGAGACCTTATTTCCACAGACAATGTGGATCTCAGAAAATTCTTTGATGAGTTGATGACTATGGTTATGTTACATATTTGTCTTTTCCAAACCCCATGGATCAAAATTTTGCATTTCTTGGTGAAGTATACCTTCTCTGCATATGAATATCATCGCTTTTCTGATCTATGCAACCTGCACTGGAGTGACCGCTAAGATCTCATTCAGACCCATCCTAACGATGAACACAATAGCCAATGCCTTGAGAAACTCTTGTCAGACAAAACACCTAAGAGTAATACTCAGAAAGATATACTCTTGTCAGACAAAACACCTAAGAGTAATACTCAGAAAGATATATATGGAATCTGCAAGGAGTGGTTGAGACTCTCCATTCATGTGTTTGTTTTGTAAGTATCAGAAGTACTACCTATGTGGTTATGTCTCTCTGACAAGAATGTAGTAACTTCACACATGCACAATTCAAGAAACAACACAACAATGCATGCCAAAGATATAACAAAAGTGATTAATCCATAAGTAGACTAAGATTTCAAACACACAGTGTACTGTTCTAGCTAAAACCATCATACACAATATGTCTCTTCTTAATGTTACAGCCATAAATTATGAGAGACCATCAAAAAGACACAATTTTTCAAGAGGGTATTGAACAAGGATTAATTTCAAGAGCACATAGCTCTCTCAACAACTTCCTGCAATTCACCACTCTGAAACGCCTCAAGAGTAATATCACAACCACCAAAAAACTCACCACCAATATAAAGCTGAGGAAACGTTGGCCAATTCGAATACTCTTTAAGCCCTTGCCTAAAAAAAACTCACCACCAATATAAAGCTGAGGAAACGTTGGCCAATTCGAATACTCTTTAAGCCCTTGCCTAAGCATCTCATTCTCCAGAATATTCACATCTTCAAAAGGAACATTCAAATTCTTCAAGATCTGAACCACCGTGTTTGAGAATCCACACATCGGAAAATCTTTTGTTCCTTTCATAAATAAAACCACTTTCTCTGAATTCACCAGTTTCTCCAGAGTATCTTTGAGTTGCGGCGAAAGAGACGACGCCGAGCATCGGAATTTTGTAGGTTTAAGCTTGAGATTCGAAAAACCGTAGAATGATTGCTGCCGGTTCTGGAAAACGAGTGTAGCCATCGGTTTAAGAGAGAATCGAATCAATTGAGTCTTGCTGACGACGGAGGAGGTAGCGACGGTAGTCGGAGGGAAAACGAGTGTAGCCATCGGTTTAAGAGAGAATCGAATCAATTGAGTCTTGCTGACGACGGAGGAGGTAGCGACGGTAGTCGGAGATATCAACACCGGCGATTTGATAGTTCGGAGAGCCATTTTCCGGGAGAAACCTTTTGAAGATTTGGGATTTTGATTAATTGAAAGGGCAAATAGTTTATGAGCCACAAATCAGATAGTCCGAGAGAGAATGGAATAAACCCTGTTGCCAAACATCACTTACTTAGCCCAGTAACTGTGTCTCGTTACTCGTTGGACCCAAACAAATAGAGGCCCAAATGTGAGGTCCAAATACTGATTTATCTTCTCCAACGCAAGTGGACACAAATCTCCAAGAGAAACAGAATCAAAATCTCAAGAAAACCTATTAACCTGTGTTTACCCAAGAACAGAGAAGCAGAGAGAGAAAGAGTGAGGTAGAAAGAAAGAGCATAGTCTTCTTCTTCTCTTAAGCTCTCTCTCATGTGGACTTCAAATCCTTCTTCTCTGTTTCTCTCTACTCACATTTCTCGACCAACATTCTTCTTTTGACACTTACCAGACCAAAATCAAGCAACACCAAGTCACAATCCGCCATTAAAGATGCTTCTTCCAAGCTTCTCCAACACTATCTTCACTCTCTGCCTCTTCCTCTCACTCGTCGCTTCCACTAAATCACTGAATCTGTACACATCACAGGAAGTGGTTGCTTAACTCTACAATACGTTCAACACGTAATCATCCACAATCTCCACATCTACGACTGTAAACCTTCACAAGGATTCGAAAGAAGAGGTAGTTCAGATGGAGATGGGATCTCAAATGGGATCTCAATTTTCGGATCTCAGAAGATCTGGATTGATCATTGTTCACTGAGTCATTGTACCGACGGACTTATAGATGCTGTAATGGGTTCAACAGCTATAACTATAAGTAACAATTACTTCACTCACCATAACGAGGTGATGTTATTGGGACATGATGATAGCTATACTCCTGATACGGGGATGCAAGTGACTATCGCGTTTAATCATTTTGGACAAGGATTGGTTCAGAGGATGCCTAGGTGTCGGAGAGGTTACATTCATGTTGTGAATAATGATTTTACTGAGTGGAAGATGTATGCTATTGGTGGTAGTGGTAATCCCACAATTAACAGTCAAGGGAATCGTTACTCTGCTCCTTCTGATCCTAGCGCCAAAGAGGTACAAACAAAAAATTTACATTTTTTTTGATTAGCATATCAAAAAATCTTTCCTTTTTAAAGTTATATGGTGTGAAACACTTCAATTTAGTAACTTTTAAGGGTTTAGTATGCTTTATGAATAGTTTTTTTTTTTTTTTTTTTTTTTTTTTTTTTTTTTTGTGAATTGGGTCTACAAGATAGTGATGGCGTATGTAGAGTATAAGTGCATGACAGCCATGTGGGCTGCTTCTTCATCTTTATGTCCACTTGTTTAAAGACAATCACGCGCTTATGACGGCGCGTGGAGAAAATATTGTTTACTGATTGGCTGTTTAAAAATTGTAGGTGACAAAACGAGTGGACTCAAAGGACGATGGTGAATGGGCGAATTGGAATTGGAGATCAGAAGGAGATTTAATGGTAAATGGAGCCTTTTTTGTAGCTTCTGGTGGAGGAATAAGCTCAATGTACTCTAAAGCATCTAGTGGTGTGGACCCTAAAGCTGCTTCTCTCATAGACCAGCTCACATAAGCTCAATGTACTCTAAAGCATCTAGTGGTGTGGACCCTAAAGCTGCTTCTCTCATAGACCAGCTCACTCAAAACGCTGGCGTTTTTGGCGGTCCCAGGTACCTTTTTTACCCTTTCTTTAAAGTAACATGATCTTTCATTTTCGTATGTTTGATTAATAATACTTAAATTAGCTCTTAAAACGCGTTTAGATTAGCTAATTGAGATTATAAGACATAAGGATTTTTTGACAGTACTAGACGCACGTGATTGTCTAGTTGTGGAACCGACAAACTTGACTATTGTCTGAATTTTAATAAACAACACCACTTGTCATTTGCATCATTTGTGTTTGTCTGTTTGAGATAATGGACGGTCGAAATGTTTGTCAAAGTGTTAATTAAGACATGTATGATCAGGATACAACTACATTTTGATACATCTATGTCACCTACTTAATTTTATAATAATAATACTAGTTTTGTTGGGTAGTAATTATGTCATTATGATGGATGGATGGACCTTTACTTAAAAAAGATGATTCCTTTTTCAACAGATCCATAAAGAATAAGTCCTTTTTAACACTATTACATTAATTGTCTCTTTTTGACTTTTAGGGATGATCAAGGTCAGAGTGGTGGTGGTTATATTCCTCCGTATGGTGATGGTGGCGGTGGTGGCGGAGGAGCGATTGGCAATATGGGTGGTGGTATGGGCGGTGGAACGGCGAGAGGCAGTGACAATGATGATAGCAATTTCATAGGGATGATATTTGGAAGTGATGCACCGTCTAAGCCACGTTTAACGTTATTGTTTTCAAGTATTGTTTTGTCATTATTATGGACTCTATTATTGTGGTAGGAGGAGGAGGACGAATGGATAACAACTAGGATTTGGACCGTTCGTTTCAAATTGCATTGTTTTCGTTGGTGTAAAGTGGGGTCTCTCTTATTATTATTTTGCTTTTCTATTTTGGTTAGGTTTGCAACGAAACAAAACCGAAGTTGAAATGTGGGGTAGTGTCAAAGACGAATTTATTAGAGGCTGCTAGTTATATTAGTAATGCTTTTTGGATAAAGTTAAGAAATTGCTTATCATCAGATTGGTTTAAAGTTCCGTCTACGGTATAAAACTACGACTTTGAATCCTTTAATAAAACAAAATTGGTAGATGTCCCTCGTCAAAAATCAAATGCATTGGTACATAATGATGTAACATTTTCTATCTTTCTAAACTTGGATTATGTCATGAAGTCATCTTTCTAAACTCGGACTATGTAATAAACTACAACTCCTAATCAACATCAGTGTATTATTAGATGCTTGACTTTGTGATTCTCTTTTTACTATTGTCTTATAAGAGGTCCTTCCTGAATTTTAGACATCTTCACTACAGTCCATAGATACTTAATCTACTAATTGTGTCATCTTACAATCACTCATTTTCACTCTCATCAAACACAATCAATCACTTATGATAAGCTCAAGTGGCAGAATAAGTAGATTAAGTATCTATGCATACTAGTAAAGATATTACGTTGCGCCGACAATAGTAGATGGGAAGTTATAAAGTCAAACTGTTACTAATAGTAAAGATATTACGTTGCGCCGACAATAGTAGATGGGAAGTTATAAAGTCAAACTGTTACTAAAACTATGAGTCAAACAGTAAGTGGTTAAGAAAATATAAAGTCATCATCGTCTATGTCGGTAAACACTTAAAGTTCCTACCAAGTTTTTCAGACACTGCAATGAATGAACATCACTGAACTTATCTTCAATGACATGATCTCGTCGGCGACCCAAAAAATAATCAAATAAAATCAATTATTAGAGAATTCTAAATATCATTATTTTGAAAGGAAAAAAAATGGGTCATTAATGGGCTAGAGAAGCAGCTTCTTCAAGTCTCCTCCATGTTAATTCCCTTTGTTCCAACAACTCACATGCCTTAGCTTCATTCTCAGAATACTGTTTCTCACATTTCTTAATTCCCTTTGTTCCAACAACTCACATGCCTTAGCTTCATTCTCAGAATACTGTTTCTCACATTTCTTAAATAGCTCACTATCCATCTCAAGAAACATTCTCCTAACATTCTCAGACAAACCATGCACAGCTTGGTTCCAATGTCCTTTCATGTTCCTCTCCAATGCTTCAAATATTATCGGAAATATCACATCTTTGTTCTTAGCAATCAATCCTACAATATGTTCATTGTTCCACAAGAAAAGAGTTCTCTCTGCTACCTGCAAGAAAAGGATATCCCATAACTCCAAATAATGTATTGAACTTTGTTGTTTCTATGTCAGAATCAAACCTGGAAGTTTTCGCTGTTAAGACATTTCCCAATCCGAGTAAAAAGAGGAACAACACATTGCTGAAACTCTGAAGGCTCTGTAGCATCCAACACTTCTTCTAACTCTCCCAAGAACAATACTTCCTTTTGACAATTTGTAAGTGGCCAATACTTCAATAACCCCCGGATTACAGTATCAGCTAACTTGTAATCTTTCTCCACGAACTGTATCATACAATATGATAACTGCTGGTGGTATATTGAGATACCTTTAGACTTATGTAATGGCAAAATAGCTTTCACAAGATATAACCTATGCTCTTCTCTCATAGGTACTGTAAATCCATTGACCACACTTCCTAGGATCTCCAATAACTCTCCAATACCAATGCATCTCTCAGTCTCATACAAGAACTTGTAGAAAATGTTGTAAATCGAAACCCTGATGAATGGGCGGTGAAATATGAACTTCCCATAGATTCTATGAAGAACAGTTTTCAAATATTCCCTCTCCCTAGGATCCTCAGAGTAAAACAAATCAAGTAACCTTGATACAAAGGTGTGATTGATGAACTTTTTAGCAGTCTTAGCTTCGATTTCGGATGATAGTGTGATTGATGAACTTTTTAGCAGTCTTAGCTTCGATTTCGGATGATACAACATACCTCAAAAGAATGTTGTTATCTTGATCTGATTTGTTGAATTTCTTCTGACCCAGTTTCATTATTTTGTTCAACATCTTATCTTATTTGTTGAATTTCTTCTGACCCAGTTTCATTATTTTGTTCAACATCTTTGATTTTGATTCAAA
The DNA here is from genome assembly GCA_036630335.1 of Physaria fendleri. Lineage (NCBI taxonomy): Eukaryota > Viridiplantae > Streptophyta > Magnoliopsida > Brassicales > Brassicaceae > Physaria > Physaria fendleri. The sequence goes on along the minus strand of CM071718.1, from coordinate 38,029,654 downwards.
ACGTAACCTTTTTCCTTGGATTGATCAGAACCTTGTAAAGAAATAGATTCGTCGTGTGAGAAAATGAGAATAAATTTGTATGATTTGAAACGAAAATGAGGAAGACGATATATATACCTGATGATTTGAGTGGAGGATGAATCTGAGATTGGAGATGGAGTAAGAAAAATTAGGGAAACGGGGTTGTGAGAGAATGTTCTTTTCAGGCAAAACCTGAAACACCGTGAGAAGCTTGATTGATGTAAGAATGGAGGAGGAGCCGAGGAGGAAGATCAAATTTGGGAGATGTATTTTTTTTTCCCTTCTTAAATAATTGATTTAATGAATTTTTTGACGAATTTTGGAAAGTTAATTGCATCATCGCATGAACGTATAGAATCTAATTTTTCAAGATTCTGTAAAGTAGTAAACTTTATTTTGTGGCTGATAATGAAATAAAATACAGTATGTGCTCTTGTTTTTTTAATTTATAAATAATTAAATATGGTTAACCAGTTACTTAACAGTGTCTGAATTGGGCCTAGCTGACCAAAACAAAAAGTATGGGCCTATGGCTCTTGTTATTAACGAGTGGCTTGCCCAAAGCCTCCTATTAACCAGTGGTATGCTGTTAGATCCCGTCCATTAACCCCGATAAATAGACCAAACTCTATTCGTTTCAACATCTGACAAAACATAAACACGTGTCATAGAGCTTCATTACACAGGTAACATCACATGCAAATATCCCACCACGTGTCCTATTTGCATGTATCTCCAACACTTTCGTTACTTCAAAATATCTAATCAACCATCTCCTTAAAATACACAAGAGTCATTGAGATCCCTAGGAACTAACTAAAGCCACCTCAAAACAAGACCCGTCGAACACAAGACACAAGAGTCATTGAGATCCCTAGGAACTAACTAAAGCCACCTCAAAACAAGACCCGTCGATAACAAGCAATCATGGTGGCTAAAGCCTTAGCGACTCTTCTAATATGCACCGTCTTCATCTCCCACGTTGTAGCTTCCGTAGATGATATCACCATACGCCAAGTCACAGACCATGGTACAAATCTCCTAGGAACCCACACAGAAACCAAATTCCGAGTTTTTATGTCCGACTACGGTAAGAGCTACTCCACGAGGGAGGAATACATCCACCGCCTCGGTATATTCGCCAAAAACGTTCTCAAAGCAGCTGAACACCAGATTATGGATCCTACCGCTGTTCATGGAGTCACGCAATTCTCTGACCTCACAGAAGAGGAGTTCAAGCTGATGTTCACTGGATTAGCCGATGTTAACCGTGGCCATGGCGTTACCGTTGGAGCTGAGGCACCAAAGGTTGATGTTAAGGGATTGCCTGATGATTTTGATTGGAGGGAGAAAGGTGGAGTTACGGAAGTCAAGAATCAAGTATGTTCTCTCTATCTACGAGTGCCACATATTTGTAATTAGGGCCATAATTACTAATTAACTTCGGGTATTATGGAATTAGTATTGGTAATTGTCACTTGGTATTATTTGATAGTTTCATGAAATATCTAATTTGATTTAAGATATAGTGTCACATATTTCCATATTTCCACTATATTTGATTTTCTAGATTTTGTTTTTAAAATTATCATTAATTGTTACTTATATTTGTACCAATGTTATTGGTTAATTGTTATTAGAAATTGTAATATTTAGAAAATAAATGTATTTTATTAATTAATATTTATCATTTATTAATATGTGCGAGGAAATTACAACGTCAAATACATTGTTGGGTGTTTTAACTTGGTGTGTGTGGATGTGAAGGGTACATGTGGATCGTGCTGGGCTTTTAGCACAACAGGAACAGTTGAAGGAGCCTATTTTGTCTCAACCGGGAAGCTCCCTTTTTTTTTTTTTAAAAAAAAAAGAAATTAGTTTTATAATGTTTTAGCTATCTAGTGAATCAAATCAGTTGATCTATTTGAACAAAACCTTCATCGGTTAAAGCAAATGTTGTATTGGTCTTTAACGAAAGTTTTAAACCGAGGAAAGTTTCTTGCTCATGTTTGATTTCCATCCATAAGGTCTGGAAAATCTTTGATTCTAAGCCTGTTCGACAAATTTTCTAATAGTTTCAAGTTTTGATATTTGTTGACACTTCTTTAAACTCTAATAACTATCTTTAATTAATTTTATTTTGTTGAAAAAGCTATTGAAGGTTTTTTTGTTAGGAAGCTTTTTCATATATATATATATACATATTCTGTACAAATTCTTCCTCGGGGTAACCAAGTTTGGTGTATAATTCAAGTTGATGTTATAACAAACCTTCTAATATTATCATTAGAAGTTAGAACAAACCTTCCAAATGTATTACCATTCAAATTGATGATGATCATAAACAATAATTAAACTATAAAAGTTAAAAGAGTGAAGTTTGATACTATGGATCAAAGCAAGTGGGCATGGAGGACAAGGTAGTGTTCATGCTGATAAAAGGGAATCCTGATGATGCTGCAATTTTTGTCAAAGGTTTCACGGTCACCATCGGTAAATATATCGATGATTGCTTACCATACAAACCCATTGTGGACCGATTCATACCCTTATAGTAATCACTCGTTTTCAACTTTATATTTTCAGATGATGGTGAAATTCCAAGACTTAGTGCAACGTCATTGTGATCATTCTCTGTAAAAAGACAATGTTAATAGATAAGTTTGAAGATCAAATCAAAAGTAAATGTGATATTTGTGAGTGTTAATCATATTTACATTGTGACACATATTTATGAATTACCTTTAATAAGGGCACCAAACTTTATGGCTCTTTCTCCTTTTCCCAACTCATTGTATTTTGTTGCTGCTGCATCCCATACCCTGTGAATTATTTTCATACATTTAAAAATTTTCAAGTTATTCACAACAATTCTTGTTTCAACTTTTAGGTTAACAATGCTGTTTATTATTTTTTACTAAAAGTTTTGTAGTCATGTATTTAAAGTAATTTGAAGAATCGTATTTAAATCCAAAAGAAAGTATTAATGTGGCCATATAAGTGACATTCAAGAACTCATAAATTAATAATTGAGATTAAAGAGAGTAATGGTACTTGTTTTGGAAGAGATGATGAATCTGATCATGAGTTTTGAATTGCGTGCATTTCTGAAGAGCTAAGCCTTTGTATTTAGAACTTCCTCTTCCCAAACTTGAACTCTCTCGCCTAAGTGTTTGCACGAACTCAACCTTGTTTAGATTCTTCATCTATATTACGTCATTGATAACCTAAGATTCATTAGTATATTTCGACCAGTTTATAAAACAAATATAGATAGAACAAATTCACTCATATCTTCATAATGTATTATATGTTAACCTTGTCGATGTCATGCCTATAATCATCCACGATGAAATTGATGTCTGCATCGAAGCCACGGAATTTGATCGCAGCTCGGTCATATGCCCTGGTATATCCATTTAGTAATAAGTTTTATTGATAGTACTACTTTAGTTCTTGAATGTCTTCAACAATTTGACAGAATAATTACACTAAAATGCAAACATTGTAACAAAATAATATAGAATCATTTATTAAGTCTATGTAGTATTGAATTTGTTAATACCTTGCTGCTGCGTAGGCAGTATCAAACCCTCCTATTAAAACGAAGCATTAAGTGAAGGAAACCAAAAGGTTAGATTAGTNNTTTGTCAAATAATTCATAATTTATACAAGCAATCCTTTAACAATTTATCTTTTAAATCATTTTTTTTAATATAAAAAAGCATAATTTAATTAAAGACAAACACAAGTAAATAACCAAATAAAAATCTGATCTAGCTTACCAAATTTGTGTTCAATTAAACGTGAAAGACAGAAGTAGTAAACATAGGTCATGTTTAGTCTACCAAGTTTTTAGAAAAAAAATATCATCCTTTATGGAAACTAGAGGTAATTGACAAGAGGTAAATGACAAAAAAAACCAAATAATTTGTCAAATAATTCATAATTTATACAAGCAATCCTTTAACAATTTATCTTTTAAATCATTTTTTTTNCAAGTAAACTTGCTTTCCGCAATCCCTACAAATCCATCAAAAACAAAACCAAAAAAAAATTAGATATAAATAGAGCAATACATTCTTTTTTTTTTGTCAGGAAATACAGCAATAATTCAATAATACTTTTTTGGTCATTTTATTAACCTTAAAACCAAAAATAATAATTCAACAACAACAATAATTATAAACGCAAAAATAAACAATACCAAATATGAGATTCCCAACGACCGGTACGACGGTAAAAAGTGACACCACGATATTGGGAGCTACGAGACCTTGGTCCTCTTCTACTCTTCGGTACGACGGTAAAAAGTGACACCACGATATTGGGAGCTACGAGACCTTGGTCCTCTTCTACTCTTATTCTGCACCTTTTTCTGTGTATTCCTCTGTAAAGAAGACAGATTCAACCATTGATGACTATCTTCAGCTGATAATTCAATACCCCCACGAGCATCAGCCATAGGAAAAAGATCTCCTGTCTCTTTAAGAGGATCGTCGCGTTTGAGAATTTCAAAAGTTATGAAACCATCTCCGGAAGCAGAAGAATCTTTGGTGGTGGATGAAGAGTTAGATGCTTCTTTACATGTGGTTGTGTTCAGATCTTGATCTTCTTGATAGGATGAAAATATTTTAAGGTTAAGATCCAACATGATTGAGTCTTTCTTAGCTTGAGAGAAAGAGAGAGTTCTAAAAGAGGGAAGAAAAAAGAACGTGGGACGTGTTCATTTGAAGGTTGCTTTGGATACACTTGCCATTTATTTCCCTTTTCAACCCTTTTTAAAATTTATTTTCTAATGATTTTTATATTTATAGAATTGTACTTGCCTTGACGATGTATCGAATAAATATAATTGTAATATTTTTTTTTCTTTTGTTAATTAAATATGGGAGCCGTGGACATGGTTGTACGATGAGTTTTACACTTTTCATTTTGTAATTTTTTTTTAAATGGACACGACCTAACTAATCGTTAAAAAATAATGCCATGTAATAAGGTAAGGAAGGTGGGATATATAGACACATAAAGACACTTGTAGCACTATGTTCTAGTCTTCTACCTAAGGGCACCTCCAACGGGGTACCTCACATGGTATCTGAAGATTAAAAAATAATAAAATTAAATGTTCAACTAATAAACCGTTTCTGAAATGAGAATTATAAGAACTAGATAAGAAATCTTATCTGTTGCTTTCTTATTGGCCAAAGCTTTTTTTATTATTCTTTAACTTGATGAAATCCTTGATAGACGTGTAAAACAACTAAAATAATGTATTCTTTTACAAAAACTTATTAAAAAGATTCTAACACTGATTTAAAATATATAAATATAATATTTGTAAAACCTCCATCAGTTTCTAACTGATGGAGATGCCCTAAGGTAGAGAACACGTGAATGAATTATTTTCTCTCTCGTGTAAATAGTTAATTATCTTAAGTATTGGAGCAAGGTAAGTTTCCAGGTAATGTTTCTTCTGTTATTCTTATGTCATTTTGTTAGTTAATAATTCGTTTGTTTTGTTATTTGTTTTTCTGTTAAGTAAACTAAACCAATCTGTTATTGATTTTCTTAATTTCGATTTGTACACCGGTTTGTCCCGGTTAAACTCTAGCTATATAATAGCTTGTATTGACTCTTTTATGTTTAATGAGAAATCTTATCTTCTTCTTCAAAACTTAATTTCTCTCAAAGATCGAATATTCTGTTAAGTAAACTAAACCAATCTGTTATTGATTTTCTTAATTTCGATTTGTACACCGGTTTGTCCCGGTTAAACTCTAGCTATATAATAGCTTGTATTGACTCTTTTATGTTTAATGAGAAATCTTATCTTCTTCTTCAAAACTTAATTTCTCTCAAAGATCGAATATGGTATCAGAGCAGACTTTTGACTGCGTTCTCTGATTTCTTTTCTTCTGCTTTCATCATCTTTTTCGTTTGATTTCATCCTTTTGGATGAATCTTTCATCTCTTTGATTTGTTCATCGGTTTTATCCGATTGTTTTTCGATTTCTCGTTTTCCTTTTCTTTGGTGTTATCGCCATTATCGCGAAGATTCTATATCTCTTTTATCTTCGTTTCTTCTTAATTCTTCCCCGATTCAAGCCTGATCGTCTTTCGATGGGATCTTTACATCAAGATTATGTGGTCAATGAAGAAAGACCAGCTCAAGTTAACAATCAAGGTCAAAATGCTGATCCTCATCAATCGATGGATGTCTACGAGAATCCCTACTATCTTCACAGCTCAGATCATGCAGGTTTGACTCTTTCTACGAGAATCCCTACTATCTTCACAGCTCAGATCATGCAGGTTTGACTCTTGTCTCAGATCGATTAGTCTCTGGAGCTGATTTCAATTCTTGGCGCCGATCAGTGAAAATGGCTTTGAACGTACGGAATAAGCTAGGTTTTGTTGATGGTTCGATACCTAAGCCACCTAGTAATCATAGGGATTCTGGATCTTGGTCTCGTTGCAATGATATGGTTGCGACTTGGCTCATGAATTCTGTGTCAAAGAAAATAGGACAGAGTTTGTTGTTCATGTCTTCAGCTGAAGCTATTTCTCATGAATTCTGTGTCAAAGAAAATAGGACAGAGTTTGTTGTTCATGTCTTCAGCTGAAGCTATTTGGAAGAATCTTATGTCAAGATTCAAGCAAGACGATGCTCCGAGGGTTTATGAGATAGAACAAAGGCTGAGCTCTATTCAACAGGGTACAATGGATGTTAGTACGTATTATACTGAGCTGATTACTCTCTGGAAAGAGTATAAAAACTATGTGGAGCTCCCAGTTTGTACTTGTGGTAAGTGTGAATGTGTGGCTGCAGCAAAATGGGAGCAAATGCAAGAAAGAAGCAGAGTTATGAAGTTTCTTATGGGTCTAAATGAAGTCTTTGAACCTACTCTCGTCACATACTCATGTTGAAGCCTATTCCTTCTCTTGAGGACGTGTTTAATCTTGTTACCCAAGATGAGAGGCAGAAATCAATCAAACCTCCTACATCTCTTGACAATGTGGTCTTCCAAGCTTCTGGTTCTACTCAAAACAGTCAGTTTGGAAAAGTTTACTGGTCCCACTGAGAATATGGCATTTGCAACCAACTACAGACCTAATCAGAGTCAAAGACCTTATTGCACACACTGTGGTAAACAAGGGCATACCATACAAAAATGTTACAAGTTACACGGATACCCTCCTGGGTATAAGGTTCCTTCTAATCAGAAAGGCTTTCGTCCACCTGCTCCAGCCATTCCTCAATCTCAGTCTCAGCCAAGATCTTTCAACTCCAATGCTGTAGCAAATGCTGTTACAACTACTCAGCCAAGTGGTTACAATGCATCTCCGGTTTCCAACCTTGATTTGAGTCTTTTCAACCAGGAGCAGGTTCAATCTCTTATCAACCAGCTGAGTGTTCATGCCAAAGCTCCAACAATTGATCAACCT
>CM071718.1:37984951-37999161 GCA_036630335.1 Physaria fendleri | reverse complement strand
GATTTATAGTGGTTTTGACGATTAACACAAAGTTTCTAAAAGATGGAAAAATACAAGATGATAACAACAATAAAAAGGATATTATTAAGAAAAAAGGTTAAAATTTTGGATATGTTCGATCAAATCTCTTCTTAAGAGCCCATTTAGAAAAATTCAGATTAAAGCCCGTTAAAGATCCAGGTTTAAGCCCATTTAAACCTCTACGCATTTTGTTTTTGTTCTTTCAAGCTTTCTTCGTGATTTGGTTAAGTAGACATTTTGAGTGTCACTACTCCAAACTCCAGAATATTCTTCTAACTAAAATCGGATATACTTTTTACTAATAATACTTTATCCCTTGAATGATTTTATGATGTATTCTCAAAATGCGTAAGTATTCTCACAAAAAAATAGTATTTGTGTTTTTACGATGTGTCAGTTTTACAGCAATTCTTATAGACGCAAACATTGGGTATTCGAATTTGAATTTAAATTTTTGTATAAAAAGATCCAAGTGGTTAATAGAATCATTTGCCTGAAAATGTAGAATTTGCAGACTGTCTTGTCTTCTCAATGTCGAGAGCTTGAAAATCGGCTTCAGCTTCAAAATCTGCTTCGAGAACTTTTATTTCGTCTCCGAAGCTTATAATACCTTCCCGTCGTTCGTGGAGTTCGCCGAGGAAGCTACTATTTCGCCTCCGAAGCTTATAATACCTTCCCGTCGTTCGTGGAGTTCGCCGAGGAAGCTACAAAGCTGCAGACAATCCTCTCCATCGGAAGAGATTCCGCCGTCTCCTTCCCGTTCTTGGAGTTCTTCGTCGAGTTCTCTGCAATGTAAAAGACGTTTGTTCGACGAATCAGAGAAACGAAATCCATCTCCGAGGTAATGGATTTGATTTCCGATTTGATTTCTGATTCCGAAAGCCATCTCAACGTCGTCGAGCTCCGATTTGATTTCTGATTTAGGATTAGATAATGGATTTGATTTCTGATTTATGATTAGATAATGGATTTGATTTCTGGTAGTAATGGATTCAATTTCTGATAGGATCTGATAGAATTTTGTAAGGTTAAATCGTTAAAATTAATTAGAAATAATGTAATACATGTCTCAAATTTGTACTAAAAACACACAAAAACACTAATATCAATATTTACAGTTATAATCTCTTCTAACAAACATTGAAACATATAGCTATTAGTCTTCACCTTATCAACTAATGGTTCTTCGTCGAGTTCTCTGCAATGTAAAAGACGTTTGTTCGACGAATCAGAGAAACGAAATCCATCTCCGAGGTAATGGATTTGATTTCCGATTTGATTTCTGATTCCGAAAGCCATCTCAACGTCGTCGAGCTCCGATTTGATTTCTGATTTAGGATTAGATAATGGATTTGATTTCTGATTTATGATTAGATAATGGATTTGATTTCTGGTAGTAATGGATTCAATTTCTGATAGGATCTGATAGAATTTTGTAAGGTTAAATCGTTAAAATTAATTAGAAATAATGTAATACATGTCTCAAATTTGTACTAAAAACACACAAAAACACTAATATCAATATTTACAGTTATAATCTCTTCTAACAAACATTGAAACATATAGCTATTAGTCTTCACCTTATCAACTAATGAAATTTTTTCAAAATACATGAATTTAGAGGAAAATAAATAAATAAATATTACTTAAATCTTAAAAAACGTGTTTAACATTAAAACGTGTTTAACATTAAAATAAAGTTCGATCTGTACTATAACATGATAAACATCTAATATACTATGTATACTCCACAAATAACCTTTTTAATTCACATATATATATATATATATATATATATTACATAATTTTAGAAATTTTTTTTTTCTAAATTGATATAAAATTTGGTTTTATCAGAACAAAATACTTGACATGTATTTCTGGAGTTTCATTTTCTTAATTAAAAAACATAGGTAGAAATATGGAAGATGATTTTGCATTTTATAATTTTTATTCTTTAATACAATTTTGGATCTAACAAAGCCAAATCAAAATACCCTAAAATAAATTATTTGGATCTACCCACTTCACTCACTATTTACTAATGTCAATCAAGAAAAGAAAAGAAATTATTATATTGGGAAACACTAGTGAAGGTGTGATGTGAACCATAGCACACTATTGAATTTTTATATATTTTTTTGTTGACTTAATAAACAAAAACTCAAAAAGGAAACTTTTCTAATAAAAACAAATCTTTGCAAATATTATATAAGATTTTGACATTTTGCTGAAAAAGCAGTTACATGCATTTGCTCATAAAGCTAACTTCATTAAATATACAACAATTACACTTGATTGATTTTGATAAAAAAAAAGATTGTAAGCATATGCTAGTCACTTATGCATATATGAAAAAATAAGTGGTATGATGTATTAACCACTATTGAAGACAAATTTGAGAAGTGTTGAGAAAACATCATTAAGAAGAGTTAGTGCTATGACTTTGACAAGCATGTATCATATCTTCACTTACATTTATTCAATTTGATTATAAGTAATGTACATATGTGGACTTGCATCATTAAGAGTTAGTGTCTACTATGTCTAAACAATTGAAAATAGTTGTAACTATCTGTTCAATAGTATGTTCTTAGCTATCTTCCATTATAGTTATTTCCATTAATAATTTAATTGATTTTTTTTTCAAAAATTATTTATAAAAGTATATCAAATGTATAACTGTTTGATAATAATTGGATGAAAGGTTTTGATATTAGTATAAGAAGGAAGAATATTCAAAATCATTATATATTCCAAATATTTAGTAAATTTGTAATTTTTATATAGTTCAGTTGAGAAAGAAATTAAGTGTTAATTTTTAATTAGTCACGCGTAATTAATCTAAGTAGTCATTACCATTTGCTCCCACAGTTCCACTACTTTAACAAGCATACATAATTTATCTACAAGCTTCTTATTGATCATTTAAATATGTTACATGATTCATGTACTTTGAAGTGATATAAAATTTAATAACACACATTCATATTTTATAGTATTTTTTTTTTCTAAATTGATATAAAATTTGGTTTTATCAGAACAAAATACTTGACATGTATTTCTGGAGTTTCATTTTCTTAATTAAAAAACATAGGTAGAAATATGGAAGATGATTTTGCATTTTATAATTTTTATTCTTTAATACAATTTTGGATCTAACAAAGCCAAATCAAAATACCCTAAAATAAATTATTTGGATCTACCCACTTCACTCACTATTTACTAATGTCAATCAAGAAAAGAAAAGAAATTATTATATTGGGAAACACTAGTGAAGGTGTGATGTGAACCATAGCACACTATTGAATTTTTATATATTTTTTTGTTGACTTAATAAACAAAAACTCAAAAAGGAAACTTTTCTAATAAAAACAAATCTTTGCAAATATTATATAAGATTTTGACATTTTGCTGAAAAAGCAGTTACATGCATTTGCTCATAAAGCTAACTTCATTAAATATACAACAATTACACTTGATTGATTTTGATAAAAAAAAAGATTGTAAGCATATGCTAGTCACTTATGCATATATGAAAAAATAAGTGGTATGATGTATTAACCACTATTGAAGACAAATTTGAGAAGTGTTGAGAAAACATCATTAAGAAGAGTTAGTGCTATGACTTTGACAAGCATGTATCATATCTTCACTTACATTTATTCAATTTGATTATAAGTAATGTACATATGTGGACTTGCATCATTAAGAGTTAGTGTCTACTATGTCTAAACAATTGAAAATAGTTGTAACTATCTGTTCAATAGTATGTTCTTAGCTATCTTCCATTATAGTTATTTCCATTAATAATTTAATTGATTTTTTTTTCAAAAATTATTTATAAAAGTATATCAAATGTATAACTGTTTGATAATAATTGGATGAAAGGTTTTGATATTAGTATAAGAAGGAAGAATATTCAAAATCATTATATATTCCAAATATTTAGTAAATTTGTAATTTTTATATAGTTCAGTTGAGAAAGAAATTAAGTGTTAATTTTTAATTAGTCACGCGTAATTAATCTAAGTAGTCATTACCATTTGCTCCCACAGTTCCACTACTTTAACAAGCATACATAATTTATCTACAAGCTTCTTATTGATCATTTAAATATGTTACATGATTCATGTACTTTGAAGTGATATAAAATTTAATAACACACATTCATATTTTATAGTTTTTATCTTCAAGTATATTTCATACTATTATTGGAATTAGTATTGATAATATAGGATATTTCGAATATAGGATAAGAAATAGCATTATGATATTTTTAAATTGTGGATCATGTTATATAGAATTTGGATATCCTGAGGAAGAGGTTAGTAAATAGTCCGAGAAAAAATCTTGCAAACAGAATTTTAAGAACCATATATAGAAGTTAGCGGGTGATTTTTTGTGTCCTCGACCAATATATACACCCACTTTGGCATATAACTATCGTTACACATGAACTTTAACCTTAACCTAAATCCACATAGATCAAATATTGAAAATATAAATCCACACAAATCGTATCTTGAAAACATTTTTACCCACGTCGTTGTTTGACTATTGACTGACTAAGGCTTTAATAAATTCGGATCTGTGTGAGTTTATGTTTTTAAGATATGATATGTGTTGTTCTATGTATTCAACATTGGATCTGGGATCTGTGTGAGTTTATGTTTTTAAGATATGATATGTGTTGTTCTATGTATTCAACATTGGATCTGTGTGAGTTTAGGTTGAGAGTCAAAGTTCGTGTACAACGATAGTTATATGCCAAAGTTTGTGTGATGACCCGATTTTTTGACTATTGAGTCTTCCAAGTAGTAGGTTAGTTTGGGCATAGCAAAAATGCACTAAACGTGGAAAAAGTGAAACCGCGTCGATTCCTCGTTCCTTCCTATTTGTTGTGTTTAAAGTCTATGCCACTTATAGTGGTTTAACATAAAAAGACTTTAATCATTGACTTTAAAAACCCCACCACAACATTACTATAAAAGAAACCATCACCACTAAGACAAAAACTCAAATCAAGTTGGGTCGAGACAAAACTCACAATTCAAAGGCATGGCCAACAAAGTTCTCTTCAATCTCGTAATCATCTTCTTCTTCTTGTCTCTATCTCACTTATGCTTCTTCCCTTCCCATGCTTCAAGTAAGATCTTAATTCTCTTAAAACTAATTTTCTGTGATAAGTATATTCATAATATTTTGTAACTTATGATGTAGGACTTGGGAGTTTGATGGAGAAGCCCAATCATATTGATCTACCACAACAAGATACACCAACGGTTAGTTTTAGTATACATATAGATTATGTTCTTATTAGTCTAGTTCCATAAATTCGAGATCACGAGTTCGATTTAATTGTAGTATTTTATGTATAAGAAAGCTGCTTCTAATTATTGTTACGGTCTGTGATTTGTGGTAGTTAACATCGGAGTTCTATAGATGATTAGAGTTTATATTTAGTTTATCGTTTATTTTAATGTAGTTCAGTTGTTAAATGGAGATGTTACCGTTGATAAATGATAAGTTTCGTTCTAGTGGCTATATTATAAATTTCGTGATTTATGGTGGATTTATATTTATAAATCATATTTTCATTAAAATTTTGCGTTTAATTTGTGACTATATATATATTTTATTTAGTAGTGCTAGTGGTGGAAGTAGAGATTAGTTGATTTTTAAAATATTTGAAAAACAAAGTTTTGTGTATATTTTATGTTTTGGCTAAAAAAAAAAAAATAATATTAGAGGAATTCTCAACTTTAATATTTAATAATCAAAATCAATATCAATAACAACTTTTTATTCTATTTTCTCAAAAATAAGATTGATATTTTAATTCCCAAATACAAATGTTATGTGTGCTAAACTGGGTAAGAAAGCTTCATATATATGGAAATCGATTCTACAAGGACGTGAGCTCATCAAGAAAGGAATAAAGTATATACTAGGCAATGCATCTACGATTAAGGCATGGGAAGAACCATGGATATCCGACAACTCGCCAAGACCCCCAAGGCCAACGGATCAAGCCCCAACAGGTATGACAGTCCAGGAATTATATAATACGACTTGTACAGACTGGGACTATGAGAAGGTTGTGGCTTATGTACATCCGGATGATATAGACAAAGTACTCTCTGTGAAGTTTTGTACCACGAGCTCAGAAGATATACTAGGCTGGCATTTTAACAAAGATGGCAAATATACAGTTCGGTCAGGATACTGGGTGGCAACACATTCTAATGTCCACGATCAGATTAGACCGCCATTGGGTAATATTCTCTTGAAGAAAGCAATATGGAAGCTTAGTACAGCATCGAAGGTGAAACACTTTTGCTGGAAACTTGTCTCAAACTCACTCGCTACGGGAGAAAACCTTAGAAGACGGCGAGTAAATGGCATAAGAATATGTCCCCGATGTTGTGTTGAAGAAGAAACAACTAAACACATCTTTTTTGATTGTATGTATGCACAGGCGGTGTGGAGGGGAGCTGGCATTCCTAACCCGACTTTAACTCAGATGAATGCAACGTTAGATGAAAAAATGGAGGCAGTATTGGAGTTTAATAGCAGATCAGCTCTACGACATCTGCAACATTTGCCAATTTGGCTTTTATGGAGATTGTGGAAAAGTCGAAATTGCTTAGTGTTTCAAAGGAAAAGCATTAGTTGGAGACAAACCATCAATCTAGCTACACAAGATGCAAAAGAATGGACTGAAGCTGCTGAAGTGGGTAATGAACAGAATGGAAAACAGAGAGGGAAAGACAGAACCGATATGAACAGAGGATGGAGGAAACCAAAACAAGGCTGGTTCATTTGCAACTATGATGCATCTTACCAAGTGAACAATTTACCAAAAGCAGGATGGTTAGTGAGAGATCATAATGGCATAGTTAAGCTCGCATGTCAAGCTCGCAGTAGTCGAAGGGCAGCTTCACCACTGGAAGCGGAGCTCCAAGCGTTACTAATGGCAGTACAAAGTGCTTGGATCAGAGGATATAGGAGAGTCATTTTCCAGGGAGATAACAAGGAGGTATCCGCACTCATTAATGGGGAATCATCGAATTTTCATTTACATAATTGGATCAGGGAAATTCAAGCATGGACATCAAGGTACCAAGAAACCAAGATTGAATGGATTAGAAGAGAAGATAACATCCCTGCTGATTCTTTAGCTAAATTCCCATTAAAGATTAGTACAAACTTTAGATGTTTTAACTATGTACCAAGTGTTTTACATTCCTCGCTGGCGCGAGACCGATCAAATTAATCTAAGTGCAGTTGGAAAAAAAAAAAAAAAAAAAAAAAAAAAAAAAAAGATTGATATTTTAATTCATCGTGTATGTTTGAATATTTTGGTTACATTTCATTACGAAATCAAATATCCTTATTAAATATTCTAAAATTATTTGCTTACAAAGTCAACATAAATTCATGTGAACCAATAGTTTAAATGTAAGAAAAAAAATGTATTTGAATAAAATAGATAAATATAGTTACAATTACTTAATCTTGTAGCAATGCGAACCAAAGTAAAATATCTAAACAAAACCGAATTAAAATTTAGTCGGTTCTTATATAAACCAAAACTAAAAAAAACAAACCGAACTGAACTATATACGCACCGTTTTGAATGTCGTACGGACATCAGTAAAAGACGCTGTCAATTTTGGCATTACCTCTTGGCGGATCCAACGAGACAGCCAAACACAACACAGATCTCCCTAATTTTTTTTATTTAATTTATATATATTTTTTAATTTTTCCTTATTACAGTCACCTAATCGCATTTCCCTTCGTCTTCTTCTTCACTGAGACTACCCGAACAGAGCAAAAATCAAAAAAACAATTCCTCAAGACCAAGAAGCTCTCTCCGAGGTAAGGTTCTCAACATCATCATCCATAGAACTAGATCTCCTAAGCTTCAAGATTGTGTAGAACGTTATCATCTATAGAACTAGATCTCCTCTCTTCGATTTGTTTCTCTGAATCTCATGTTAGAGCTGATGAATACTTAATAGTTTAGAATTGTTTTACGTCTCTCATCGATTAAGGTTTCTGGATTGATTTATCTTTGTAAAAACAGGGACAAAAATGGCAGCAACTACAGCTTCTTCGTTCTCAATTCGATCAACTGTGTCTCAATCTTCTAGATCCAGCTCCTTACCACAATCAAGAGCTCAAACTCTGAAACTTAACTCAATCCCTCTTAGATCAACATCTCTCATTTCTCCTTACCACAATCAAGAGCTCAAACTCTGAAACTTAACTCAATCCCTCTTAGATCAACATCTCTCATTTGTGAACCTGATTCTACTTCCTTGAGGAGTAATCTCCGTGGTTCTATAACAAAAGCACAAACATCTAATGGATTCAAGATTAATGCTTCTTATAAAGTAGCTGTCTTGGTGCTGCTGGAGGTATAGGTCAACCATTATCACTTCTCATCAAGATGTCTCCATTAGTCTCTTCTCTTCATCTTTACGATATCGCTAATGTCAAGGGTGTTGCTGCTGATTTGAGTCATTGTAACACTCCTTCTCAAGTTCGTGGATTTCACTGGTCCTTCTGAGTTAGCTGATTGTTTGAAAGATGTTAATGTTGTTGTTATTCCTGCTGGTGTACCGCGAAAACCTGGTATGACTCGTGATGATCTGTTCAACATCAATGCTGGTATTGTTAAAACTCTTGTTGAAGCTGTTGCGGATTATTGTCCTAATGCGTTTATCCATATTATTAGTAATCCGGTTAACTCTACGGTACAGAGATTCAAGAACTTACTGTTAGGATTCAAAACGCTGGAACTGAGGTTGTTGATGCAAAGGCTGGTGCAGGTTCAGCTACTTTGTCGATGGCTTATGCTGCAGCGAGATTTGTCGAGTCATCTCTTCGCGCTCTTGATGGAGATGCTGATGTCTATGAGTGCTCTTTTGTGGACTCGACGCTGACTGATCTTCCTTTCTTTGCGTCAAGGATTAAGCTTGGTAAGAATGGACTTGAAGCTGTGATTGAGTCTGATCTTCAGGGATTGACCGAGTATGAGCAGAAAGCACTTGAAGCTCTTAAGACGGAATTGAAAGCCAGTATCGAGAAAGGTATCGCTTTCGCGAACAAACCTGCTGCAGCAGCTAACTAGATCGTGCTATCACTCAACGAAACATGCTATAGCGAACCTAATCACAATTTTCTTCTGAGTTTCGATTTTTGTTATATTTTCATATTTATGCATGGGCATTGCAGAATAAAGAATGAAGTTACCTTACAAACATCGTATTCTGTGCATCAATACACCAATCTTATGACTACAAGATCTATTATCTCGAAGAAGCGTGTTATGCATCAATACACCAATCTTATGACTACAAGATCTATTATCTCGAAGAAGCGTGTTAGAATACACTTTTACTTCTCAAGTTTTATAAATGTGCATACAATTTGCTAAACTGTGGAACCAAAATGATTAAACATGAACATTATCCAAAACTATTATAACATAATGTTGCAGATCAAATTAAATGATAATAATAATTTAATAAACAAAACAAAGGACTAAGATATTCTCTCTAGAAGATTGAATGTTGTGTGCACATACTTACCTCTTCTTATTTTGCCCGCAGCTACACTGACTTCAATACCAAATTATCCCCCCACTAAAGACCCTTCTCCTCCTTCACTCCTTCTTGGCCCCCTCAGCCTCAGACGCAGCCACATCCACAGGTTTCTGTACCTCTCCTGAGGCAGGAGCTGCAGGTTTCTCTCCCTCTACAGAGGCAGGAGCCTCAGGTTTCGCTGTTTCAGTACTTACATCTTTGGAAGGCGAAGTAGGTTTTTCCTCTGCGGCCTTTGGATCCGCAGGTTGTCCACTTTTTAAGTCCTTAGCGTCTTTCGCACCTTTTGCGTCCTTCCCATCTTTCGCTTCTTTGGCTGGTGGAGGTGGAGGCATCATGTGAGGTGGAGGATTTGTCTTAAGCTTCAAGAATATCTGCCTCATTCTCCCTAAATCAGTTGGCTTTCCAGGTTTAGGACCTTGTTCTGCCTCATTCTCCCTAAATCAGTTGGCTTTCCAGGTTTAGGACCTTGTATAACAGCTACTGATGGTTTCTTATCCGGATCCTTTTTCCCTCTCTTCTTCTCAATGTTAGGAACTTCACGAGGGATTAACTCCGCAATTGCTTTCCAATAATGCTTATCAACTTCTTTATGGAACTTCTCTTGGTTAGCCCAATACTTTCCAATAATGCTTATCAACTTCTTTATGGAACTTCTCTTGGTTAGCCCAATACAACTACAAGAGAGGCAAAAACACACAGACAAGTTTATCAATATACCCCAAGAATCTCATCAATTGAGTTATAATATCATCACAAGGTTACCTTCTCCTTTTCTCGATTATCCGCCTTGTTGGTCTCAATGGTCTTATCTCTTTTCTCATAGAAAGCTTTCTTGAATCCTTCTGCTTCAGCTATGATCTGATTACGCATCTCCTTCTCTTTCTTTTCTTTCTCCTCAAGATGACTTCTGCTTCAGCTATGATCTGATTACGCATCTCCTTCTCTTTCTTTTCTTTCTCCTCAAGATGAATTGCGTTTAGACTGATACAATTCGAGTATCAAAGTATCAATCTCAAATACTCAGAGATTCTTTCAATCATGTATTGAACAAGAAAAACATGATGCTCCCAGTCTAATCTAATAACAAAATTGATACATCATATAGAAGAAATCAAAGCTTAAATTGATTAACAAAACCAGAACTTGTTCCTAATATCACTTAGGCTATGGATCATAGTTACAAGCTTAAGATCTAGATGAAAAGAAAACACTGAGAGTTAGAAAACTGACCGGCGCCACTCACGGCGTTGAAAACCTTCCTCCTGCATCTCAATTGGATCTGGAAGAATCGGTCCATCGGAGGTATCGTTGTGGGAAGATTCGAAAGGAGAGGAAAATTCATGGTTTAGAGAAGCAGGATTTTCAGATTCTCCGTTGAAAGAGGAGAATCCATCGGATGAAGGTTGAGTCGGAGGCGGTGGTTGGGGTTCGGAGAAATTATCATAGCTCATGAATGAATCTTCGTTTCCGGAAGGAGAATTGATCTGATGAGACAAATCTCCATCTTCAAAAGTCGCCATGGGAGCTTTTGATCGAATTCAGAAGAGAAGAGAAAGGAGGTCGCCATGGGAGCTTTTGATCGAATTCAGAAGAGAAGAGAAAGGAGAAGAGAGAAGAAGAAGAGGCTTTAAAACGTTGTCGTTTTAGAGTTCGGTGTAGATCTGATTTAATAACAAAATGACACATAATGTAATCAATAATGTAAGAAAATTATTAATATCTTTAATTAGAAAAGTTAATGATTTATTTATTTTAATTTACATTTTTTTTTTTTTGAAAAAATTTCTTTATTCTTCTAATTGTACAATTTAGTAATACTATAGTTTTTTTTTTTTGGTCAAAGTAATACTATAGTTAAGGCCTTAAAAACCCACTAAACTTGAACCAAATAACAATAAGTAATCATCATCTTCCTCTTAAAAAAGTCTAATATCAATTCTAGTTTTTTTTTTTCTTTAATCAAACCAATTCTAGCTTCTTATGATACTCTAATTCGATCTACTTCTTGTTTTGATTAATGGGTTTGTTACTAATTAATATGAGATTGAGGACTTTTATTCTTAATTTCTAGTCTTGAGATTGAGGACTTTTATTCTTAATTTCTAGTCTTGATTTCGCTTTAAAGGGATCTTTGCATGCTTTCTGATTTCAGGATTGTTGATTCGATTTTGTGTGTTTTGTTCTTCGTAGGTGACTGGTACTGATCTTCAAGAAACGTTTCATTAGATAGGTAAGGTTACAAAGGTTTTCATTTTTCCAGTAGAAATTTTGTAATACACTAAAACACCGCGAATTAGTCCTTAACTTCTTATTCAGTCACATTCTTGAAACCTTATTTTCCAATTTTGTCTGAAAATGCATCAAGATTCAACTAATCCAAAAAGATATGACTAATGCTGCCGTGTATGAGAAGTAACAGATGCTTACAACTAACCCAAATTGTAAGTACACGTCAAGTTGACGCCAAAGAACCTTCGATTATTCTTCGAAATTTTACAATGTTCTTGCAAATAAACTGTTTTGGAAGGAATAGTAGAAAAGACAAGTAGTGAAAAATCAGTCGCATGTTTTTGTCTTTTTAGATGACTTGACTTGACTTGGTTTTTTGAAAAGTATTGCATCTTTCTCTACGTAATTATCTCTATATAATTTGTTTGAAAAGTATTGCATCTTTCTCTACGTAATTATCTCTATATAAGTTGCATTGCAACTATTTGCATTTTACTCGTCCTTTTATACTCATTGCATCACAAAATTTACAACAAAATATGAAGCTGTTTCTTTTACTTTTTTTGAGTGCTCTGATGTTACTTGAAGCACATCGTTTTACTGATGAAACTGATAGGCAAGCGTTGATGGAGTTCAAGTCTCAAGTTTCTGAAAAAGGAAAGGTTGGTGTTGTCTTCATGGAATAACTCACTCCATGTATGCAACTGGAAAGGAGTTAGTTGTGGGCGCAGACACAAAAGAGTTACTCGTTTGAACCTCGGAGCATTGGAATTGGGAGGAGTGATATCACCATCTATTGGTAATCTTTCCTTTCACATATCACTTAATCTCTCTCATAACTCTTTTGGTGGTACTATTCCTCAACAAGTTGGAAACTTGTTTAGACTTAACTCTTGTTTATCCACTTGAATTTTCTCGAAGGAGGGATTCCGATCGTTTTGTTTAACTGCTCTAGATTGGTCCAAATGTTTTTGAATTCAAATCCTCTTGGAGGAGGTATTCCTGCAGAGCTAGGATCATTGACGAAGCTTGTTATATTAAATCTTGATAAAAACAACTTGAAAGGGAAGCTCCCTTCATCTATAGGAAACATGACATCACTCAAGAAAGCTACCTTTACCGAAAACAATTTAGAAGGAGAAATTCCCAATAGTATTGCTAGATTGACTCATATTGATTATCTTCAATTACCATTGAATAAATTCTCAGGCAATTTTCCTCTTTCCATCTACAATTTGTCCTCACTTAAGCACTTAAGCATTTATGGTTGTGGCTTTTCGGGTGCTTTAAGGCATGATTTTGGTACATTGTTACCAAACCTTGAAGTGTTATATATGGGAAATAATTCGTTCACAGGAACCCAACAACACTTACCAATATCTCAAATCTTCAAGCGCTGGATATGGGGATGAACAATCTAAGAGGAAGCATTTATCCAAGCTTTGGAAAAGTGCCAAATCTGCAACATCTGGGTTTTCTTGGTAATGATTTGGGAGGTCTCTCTCCAAGCTTTGGAAAAGTGCCAAATCTGCAACATCTGGGTTTTCTTGGTAATGATTTGGGAGGTCTCTCTTATGGAGATCTTGATTTTCTTGGGGCTTTGACTAATTGCACTCAACTACAACATTTAGACGTAGGTGGAAATAGGCTTGGTGGTGACTTGCCTACTTCTCTTGCCAATTTGTCCGCAACCCTCACTTATTTAAGCCTTCAAACAAATCTCATCTCTGGAAGCATCCCTCATGACATTGGAAATCTCGTAAGTCTACAAACAATTTATTTGTCGGCCCCTCATGACATTGGAAATCTCGTAAGTCTACAAACAATTTATTTGTCGGCAAATTTATTGAAAGGACCACTTCCGAATTCTCTTGGAAAGTTGTTAAGATTGAAGGAAGTTCGTCTGAATTCAAATAAATTTTCGGGAGAGGTACCATCTTCTATAGGCAACATCACTCAGTTACTATACCTTTATTTGCACAACAATAGTTTTGAAGGATCCATTCCTACGAGTCTTGGAAATTGTAGGCAACTTCGAGAGTTACGGATTCAGAAGAATATGTTTAATGGGATTATACCTCTGGAAATTATGCAAATTTCATCTCTTCTTCTCTTACGCATGGATAATAATTCCTTGACTGGCTCTTTACCAAAAGGTATTGGACAACTAAAAAAACTTGTTACACTATCTATTTTGGATAATAAATTATCAGGAGAACTCCCAGAAGCTTTAGGAGACTGTCTTGAGATGGAACAACTTTATCTAGGAGGAAATTTTTTTAATGGAGTCATTCCAGATATAAGAGGCTTAGTGGGTCTGAAGAGAGTTGATTTGTCTAACAA
>CM071718.1:37922534-37934686 GCA_036630335.1 Physaria fendleri | reverse complement strand
ACAACATTAGCATATGCTTTAAAAAGACAACTACAAAATCTTCAACTTTCTTTTTTAATGATAATGATACGTTAAAATAATATCTACTAACCAATATTGTTAATTCATAAAAATCAAACTAACTAATTATCTTAAATGTTCTTTTTTAAAAAAAATTCAGTGGATCCGACATGTAGAATATTAAAACAAATTAATAGATAAATACGTGATCAATTTAAACTCTTAATAGATAAATAATTCTTGGCTTAATCTGAAACTATTTGATTTTTTTTAATTCATTGATTATCTCCACAAAATGTTTAAACAAATTAATAAATAGACATGAGATATTTAAATTATTAATAGATACTGTGTGAACTATTTCTTTGTAATTATTAATAGATATCGTAAAATGAGTATTTGGTTATCTTTTATAAAAAAATTAATTTGAAATTTTTTGTATAATGATAATTTATATAATTTGAAAATAATTTTTTTATTTGTGTTTCCCAAATATTATATTAAAAAACAAAATTCAACAACAATTTATAATTATGAAATATTATGAATGATCCGACATAAACTATATTTTTAACTAGGGACGAGCCCGCGCTATGCACGGGGGAAATACTTAAAAATATATATATATTTTTAACTTAATATAACTTTGTTAAATGTTTATATGTCTCTTGTCTTAATTTTGTTGCAACGAAGATACTTCTGTGGAAATATTTATTTTGATTAGTGATGCACTTGGTTCACTAATATTCGTTCCTATTGTGGAAAACATTTTTCTTATTTTTCTTTTTTAATGTTTTTTTTAGTTGCATGATGTAAATATTGACATATAGGAACTTATGCTCTTTCAATTTGTTCTTCAATGAATAGTTTTAACTTTAATATAATTTTAGGAAATTATGGAAAAAAACATAAAGAACACTAAATAAAAGATATATAAACCGTTCAATATACACCTAAATAAGATTAATCTAATGTTATCTCCAAAAAGTTATTATTCTATTTTAAAAGTAATTAATGTATCATATATTTAAGATAAAATTTAATTTTAAAGATGTATTAGTTTTTCTAATAGATTACTCACACAAAACTCAGACTGTCCAATGGTATTAACAAAATATAAATCAGCTCTTAGATTACTTGGGGGTGTATCAACTTTAAGTAAAAAGATTATAGAAGTAGTGATCGGAGTGTATGTTGGTAATTATTGAAAGAAAGGGTCTTTTTTTCCTTTTCCAGGGTCAGCGAGACACTCAATTGAAGTACTGACATTTACTATGTGGTGAAAAAGGGATTTTCTATGTGGTGAAAAAGGGATTTTAGCTTTTCATCGTTACGAACTTATCAATCCACACCATCTTCGTCAGTTCTGTAATCGGCTCTTCGAAATCGCTACGAACTTATCAATCCACACCATCTTCGTCAGTTCTGTAATCGGCTCTTCGAAATCGCTAGCGAAACCGTAACTTTGATTTGAGTTTTCGTTGTTTGTTTTTGTTTTTTAGTTCGTTTTAGGTCGTCAGTACATATCTTGTTATTCCTCTAAGGTTTATAAGTTCATCTCACAGCGACAATTTGTCGTTCTTGTTGTTGTTCTTGAGGCATAATTTTTTTTTGCCTCGTAACAGGATTAGTTTTTATTGCATATGATTTACCAGATTCAACCTTTAGAAACATAGCATCTAATTTTATATTTATTTACAGAGATTGTCAATGGAAAAAAACGATCCATCTTCTTTTCCATCAACTATCGACCAACACTTTTTGCAGCCTATTTGTTGCAACACCTTTGCTCATATAGTGTTGTTTAACATGTTTGATGTTCTATCCCTATAGCATAAATGTTTTAGTTGGAGTTTATACCAAGTTAATGGTTGCAGGAAATTCCTGATCCATTCTTCGAAAACTTCGAGAAAGAAGAGCATGGAAGACATTTTGTGACTCTGCTGTCACTTCCATTATTACGTAAATGGAGAGTGAAACGGGAAGGCCGTAAAACTTCCATTATTACGTAAATGGAGAGTGAAACGGGAAGGCCGTAAACTCACACATGGATGGAGGGAGCTTACAACAGCGCA
Source organism: Physaria fendleri (assembly GCA_036630335.1). Taxonomy (NCBI): domain Eukaryota; kingdom Viridiplantae; phylum Streptophyta; class Magnoliopsida; order Brassicales; family Brassicaceae; genus Physaria; species Physaria fendleri. The sequence continues at coordinate 37,932,611 of CM071718.1, read as the reverse complement.
TAACCTAGAAGTTGGTGATTATGTGATCTTCAAGCACAAAGGAGAGTCAGTATTTGAGGTGATTACTCTTGCACCAAATGGAAGTTAGCTATATTATGGAAACAATGAACTCAGACAATCTGGCAGTCAAGCAGGTGCAATTGAGCACATATGTTTTCCAATGTTGTGTTTTACATCTGATTTATGGCAATTGTTTTCTATGTCAGGAATTCCATCAAGGCAAGAGAGAAAACAACAACACCAATCTAAGGAAGCATGTATGGGTTAGGTATACAATATTAGGTGAGATAATGTCTATACGTTGCTATAAATCTTATTTTGGTACCAGGAACTTCATCTGGGAGCAAGATGAGAGTGGCAATTGACAGACAAGATGCTGGTGAGAATGAATTGAAATAAATTTGAAATTGATATTGTATAACTTCCATTATTACGTAAATGGAGAGTGAAACGGGAAGGCCGTAAACTCACACATGGATGGAGGGAGCTTACAACAGCGCATAACCTAGAAGTTGGTGATTATGTGATCTTCAAGCACAAAGGAGAGTCAGTATTTGAGGTGATTACTCTTGCACCAAATGGAAGTTAGCTATATTATGGAAACAATGAACTCAGACAATCTGGCAGTCAAGCAGGTGCAATTGAGCACATATGTTTTCCAATGTTGTGTTTTACATCTGATTTATGGCAATTGTTTTCTATGTCAGGAATTCCATCAAGGCAAGAGAGAAAACAACAACACCAATCTAAGGAAGCATGTATGGGTTAGGTATACAATATTAGGTGAGATAATGTCTATACGTTGCTATAAATCTTATTTTGGTACCAGGAACTTCATCTGGGAGCAAGATGAGAGTGGCAATTGACAGACAAGATGCTGGTGAGAATGAATTGAAATAAATTTGAAATTGATATTGTATACCCATTATTACGTAAATGGAGAGTGAAACGGGAAGGCCGTAAACTCACACATGGATGGAGGGAGTTTACAACAGCGCATAACCTAGAAGTTGGTGATTATGTGATCTTCAAGCACGAAGGAGAGTCTGTATTTGAGGTGATTACTCTAGACCAAATAGAAGTCATCTAAATTATGGAAACAATGAACCCATACAATCTGGCAGTCAAGCAGGTACAATTGAGCACATATGTTTTCTAATGTCGTGTTTTACATCTGATTTATGAAAATTGTTTTGTAGATCTGGAATTCCATCAAAGCCAAAGAGGAAACAACAACACCAATCTGAGGAAGCAGGTATGGGTTATGTATGGAATATTAGGTGAGATACTGTCTATATGTTGCTATAAATCTTATTTTCATGCCAAGAACTTCATCTGGGAGCAAGAAGAGAGTGGCAATTGACAGACAGGATGATGGTACGAATGAATTGAAATAAATTTGAAATTCATATTGTATACATGACTGACCACATGTATGTTGTTCAGTGAATTCATCATTGCAAATTAAGGATTCAAACAGTATAAAAAAACTCTACATGAAGATCTAAATGCTTTTTACCAAGCAGTGACTAAATCAAACCTAGACAGAAATATCAGTGGTGCGTGTTAATAAATCTTGCTTTAGTTCTATAATTATGATTTACTTAAAGATTCCCCAACTGATGTATGAATGCAGTATATTCCTATGAACTTCGTAAACATGCATGGACTCGAGGATAAAAATTCGAAGCAAATGGTATTGACAACCAAAGAAGGCTATGTGTGGGAATTCGTAAACATGCATGGACTCGAGGATAAAAATTCGAAGCAAATGGTATTGACAACCAAAGAAGGCTATGTGTGGGAAGCAATTCCAAGGTTTTGTGTAGATGGTCGGATTCAGATTGTTGCAGGATGGTCAGATTTCTGCACAGATAACAACATTCAAGTTGGAGATTGCTGCAAATTCATCCTTGTTGAAGACGCTGAATATATTGTCCTTGAATTTGCTGGTCTTTCCAAAGAGAATAAGAAGCCTTCCGACAGTGCCAATCAATCAGCATCCCAATTAGTCCGCAAGGTTAGAGTATAATTCAATCTTTTCACCTGTCATAGAAATAGTGTTTTGAGACTGGTATATATTAAATCCAAAGTAATGTGATTGATCAAGTGAAAGTCTGGTATATATTAAATCCAAAGTAATGTGATTGATCAAGTGAAAGTACTGAAGTTCTCAATTGTGCCCAAGTTCTCTCACCTTGTCAAATGTTATATATCCAGGTTGAGCAATGTTCAGCTGCAGGGAAAGATCAGCAAGCTAACCGCATCGAACCTAAAATTTCAAGTGTGGACGAACTCTTTTAGTGGACTGCAAGAGAATCCAGACTCGAAACGGGACAGTCGTCACAAAAATAAACGATAATGAAAGAAATATATTTGGAAGTAGATATCATGCTCATGTCTGTATTTACTAAGGTTTTAAATGGTTTAACAAATTAAGAACAAAGCTAGTTTGTGTGTGGAAAGTCGCATGTGTGTCTGAATAGTTTGATGCACTAAGCACATGCTAGTCTATCGGTTGTACATTTTTTTGGTTTTTGGTGGTATGTGTTTTATCATCTGATATGGAACTTTGATGATGAAGCTATTTATGTATATATTAATTTGAAACTGCTCGCCATCCAAGCATTAGTTCACCATAAGGATTTTTTTTTACACCTGTTATTATTCATTGAGGTATACTTTATTAGCAGCTGGCACTAATCTTTTAGTTTGTAATATAAAGGTTGAGCCCCTCATCGTTATTAAGTTTTGGTGGAGAATAAACCCTAAGGATAAGTGATATACAATAGATCATTAAGTTATACTGGCTTGTTTATTTTGGTTTCTTAAAGATGCGTACTGTATTCAGCATGAGCGGAATTGATATGGAGGAGCAGCAATACCAGTTTAACTACATGATGTAAGAATATTGAAAGACTATTTGCATAAAAGAGGAAATTATGATACTTCTCCTTCTCGTTCTCGTTCTCCTTCTTCGTCCCACTCTTCACCTTCTCCTTCTCCTCTTCCTCCTCCTCCTTTTCTTTTATCTCCTCCTCACTTCGCGTGGGGGAATTCCAAAAAGTGTATTTTTTAACTTTAATTTGTTAAATGTTTATATGTTTTACACCTTAATTATTTTTTTTTTGAAATTGAAAATAAGTTTCTCCTAGGGACACACTCGCGCTCGCACTACGCGCGCTACGTGCTCTACACGCGGGGGAAATTATGCTACTTCTCCTTCTCTTTCTCCTCCTCGTTCTTCTCCTTGTTCTTCTCACTCTTCACCTTCTCCTTCCCCCTTCTCCTCCTCCTCCTCACTTCCCGTGGGGAAATTCCAAAAGGTGTATTTTTTAACTTTAATTTGTTAAATGTTTATATGTTTTACACCTTATTATTATTTTTATTTTTTTTGAAATTGAAAATAATTTTTGTGTAGCTTCTCCTTCCTCTTCATTCTTCTCCTTTTCTTTCATACCAAAAGTTGTATTTTTTAACTTCAATTTGTTAAACGTTTATATGTTTTACACCTTAATTTGTTTAATTTTTTTGAAATTAAAAATAAGTTTCGTCTACCATTCTTTTAACATTTATTTGGTTACTCATACTATGAAAAATATACTAATGATTAAAAATTCTTTGCACTATTTTAATATCACATATAAAAACTATAATTTTGAAGTAACAATGAATATAACATACACAAACTTACACTCTAAAATCTACCCAAACTTATAAATATGAATCTTAATCTACCCAAACTTACACTCTAAAATCTACCCAAACTTACACTTTTATCTACCCAAACTTACACTCTATAATCTATCCAAAAGTTACACTTACATCAAACCAAACTTATACGCTAAATGTACTTAAAGTTACAAATATGACTCTTAAACAACCTCAGCTTTACAATGAAAAATTTACCCAAACTTACACTTACAACTACCCAAACTAAAATTTTTCCAAACTTACAAATATGACTATTAACTTACACTCTAAATTCTACCAAAACTTACACTTATATATACCCAAACTCACCGTTTAAAATCTATCCAAACTTACACCTACATCGACCCAAACTTACACTCTAAAATATATTCAAATTTACAAATATGACTCTTAATCTATCCAAACTTATAAAAATGACTCTGAATCTACCCAATCGTACACTCTAAAGTAAGCTCAAACTTACACTCTAAAATCTACCCAAACTTTCACTCTAAAATCTACTCAAACTTTCAATTATGACTCTTAATTTACCTAAACTTACACTCTAAAATCTACCCAAACTTAGACTTTAAAATCTAACCAAATATGTCAAACTGCGGGTATGAATGTTTGGTTCTAAATAGGAAGAAATTACGACAAATGCAATCTTGGAACTGTCGTGCTTGTCTTTTTGTTATCACCTTGCAGTCTTCAAGGTCAAATCTTGGAACTGTCGTGCTTGTCTTTTTGTTATCACCTTGCAGTCTTCAAGGTCACTTTCTACGTCCAGTAACTTCTCTTTCTCAGTCTCGTAAAGGTCATGGAACTTGGAAACTTCATCTTCATGCGTAAGAGAGAAGCCACTTAAGTTCCAGTTGGATTTAGCTTTTTAAAATCTAGAAGGGAAAAAGAAAGACAAACATATAGTTTCACTGAGATTTAATTCGTTCTCCAACTGTTCTATCCTCTCCATTCTTAACTGAAACAACAATCATTAGACCGAGCAAAATGAATACAGCCTTTAAGTTTCATCCCCTGAACGCACCTTCTTTTTCAGATTCTTGTTCTGCATATCTTTCCTGTGCCATGTAGACACCATTTTCATTCCTTGCTGCTTTTACATCTGTAACGATTGTACAACCATTATAACTAATCTAATATCTCATCTGATAATATAGAAAAGAGAACTGAGAGAATATTGAGTGTGTAAATAAAGCTTCTTTCATTCTATAATATAGAAAAGAGAACTGAGAGAATATTGAGTGTGTAAATAAAGCTTCTTTCATTCTCTCAAGTTCCAAGTAAAAGTCTTTAAGCAGCACAGCGTTGGTTAACTTTTGGTTTGCTGCAGAGACATGTTTGGTTAAAAGGCTCAAAATAAAGGATACATTGATAATTAAAGATGAAGTTGTTAGTTCGAACCAACCTGTTTAACCATGAAGGTTTGTCCCTATGCAGCAGTGCCACTATTATCACCTGTCCACACTTCAATCTATTAGATTATGTCTCTCTCTCACCAGTCACCATCTAAGTTATCCATAATACACACACAACTTACCGGCATCAGTAAGATCACCACAAACGCTATTACCAAAACTTGTCTTGTCCTGCTTTGTCTCTTCACAAACAATGTCAGATTCATCTACGTTTCTCTTAAGGTTTTTTCACCAGCCCTCCTCCCACCATCTCCACCCTCCTCTCTTCTTCGGATTCTGATACTCTTTCTCCTCTTCCTGATACCGCCACATTATCCTCACTCAACTTATCCCCTCTAGAATACGATCCCAGCAAGCTTTCTTGAAGTAAACACCCTAGGTGGTTTCTCTTTTCACATTTTCTCTGCAGGTTCTTATGTCTCTATATAATAATGCATAAGTGCATACCCACCTTGAACAATCCCAGGCCGCAAGAGACAAAAAAGCAGATAACCAATCAACGATAACTTTATGGAAAACCTTGATTCTAAATAACATAGTTCCGTGAAGGCATGGCAGTAAGGTCTCACTAACTGTGCTTGAATCATCTTTGAAATTAGAAATTTGCATTGCATTATGTGTTCTTTTGGCGAAAAATTCAATAGCTCCTATCTACATGTAGGATCACCGTCCCTCAGAAGCTGGTGCAAGGCAAGTAGTGCTTCTAATGCAACCAAAAGAAGCATAAAAGAGGACAAAACTAATTTGAAACTAACACTATAACAAATAGAATCGATCCTTAAACTCTTAGAATATATTATAATCAAAGCTCTGAGAGAAACTTCAACTCCTAAAACACAAAGATGATGACAAACAACACACACACATAATCATACTCAACGCTGCAAATTACTATAACCACTTCCTTCTTAGATTTAACAATTTTCCCTAAAAAAAAATCAGATCATCATCCCATAAAGTGTAAATCAATTACCGTCCAATTGCAGGTACTGTAAGAAGATAGGTTTAATGACACGAACCGTTTCGCCTTTGATTCCAATTTGGAAAATCTTAATGTTGTTAGCCTAAAGAAACTTGAGATTGTCCTCTGGGGATGGTTCTGGACACATAATTGTTTTCTTGGTGAATCAGTTATCAACCCAACGATTAAATGATCAAATCGGAATCAATCAAACAGTAATAATAATTTAATAAAGGAAGCTGTATAAGAGAATTCAAATACAAAATCTTACATGATGGCTGCCTCATATTGCATCGACAATATACAACAATGGAGGTAACCATGAATCATAACCTGTGTTTTCATTCAGATATTCTGGTTTATCAGGACCAACCACCTTTTTAGACTTCTTCTTTTTTCTACTCTTTTATTTTCTTCCTGTTTACTGAGATCTTCGTCTTCTTCAATTACATGATGTCCCACAGAATGTTTCAATAAGAGAGCAACTACATCCTGTGCCATGGCCTCTGCATGTTTTTTCTTTGACCTCATCTGCTTTTAACTTCTTGCTTATGTTTTCTTAGTATCAATCATGTTGCACCTTCAATTCCAGCGGTGGTTAGAGGAATCTTCTTTATATCTTTATAGTCAACAAACTCATCAACATTCTCTGTGCTGTCAGTAGCAGTAGCTATAATCTCATGTCTTTTCTCTTCAATTGTGGATTTATTTGCAAAGGAACCAAGCAATTGGGGTTTGATGGAATGTAAACAGTGGTGTTCTTCTCTTAGCTGTTTCACCTGCTTTCTTTTCGGCTTCAGGCTTATTATCAGAGTCTTCTAAGTCATTGTTTACTTCTTTCCCCTTATGCTCATCAAGATCAGTTGGTTTCGAAGGTAGATTGTTTTTATTTTCCATAGGAGGCTGCTTTCATCATTTTCTGTTCTTATTTGGTTTCGAAGGTAGATTGTTTTTATTTTCCATAGGAGGCTGCTTTCATCATTTTCTGTTCTTATGAACTCCCTTTTCTTAACCTCTTCTCCAGCTGGGTCAGCAATTTTAGAAGGTACATGATCCTACTTAATTTTGACTGAAAAGCATATCTCTTGCTGCATCTAGATGGTTTTATCTTGTACTGACATCAATAAAAGGAAAATTCCTAAAGATCATTACCAGTTTTCCCTAAAGCTGAACTAAAGCACAAAAGTATATAGAAAAAACAAAAGAAGAGTATATTACCCATTGCAGACAAAAGCGTAGTCATCTATGCATCAAGGGAGTTACCTGCCGCATCATTTGTGACATTCTCTGTCTCCATCTTCTTCTTATCTGCAGAAAGCTGTTCATTATACTGTGAGAGCAAGTGGTTGAGCTCTCGGACTCTTATGTTGTAGCCTCTTCTAAACAGCTTTAACATATTTAGCCTGCCTGAACAAATCACAGAAGCATAATCGTTAACACAGATTCGCAAACATGTAAATCAAGAATTAATCAAATTATCAACACCAAAAATCTTAATTTTTCAAGCAACTATAATAAACTTGTTAGGAAAACACAAACTTATAAGAACATCAACCAATAAAAGGTAATCCAATTACAGCAATAACAATCAACAATTCTAAACGGAATCAAGCGGACTATATTACAATTGTAAACCTAGTTTACTAAACCATCCAATCTATAAAGAAAAAACAAAATTTACCAGTGAAAGAGAATTTTCAGAATCGTAGATTCCCATATTTGTATTATAATCAGGACCTAACAAAAGATCGCCGATTGTCGTTGATTAACTGGATTAATAAGACATAGATGAAACAGAGATACATAAGAATCCAAAGCTAAAAGCAATATATTAAGAAGATAAAGTAATCATATTTAAACCTGAAACAGAACTCGAAAAGCAGGAAGAAATTCTAATGATATCAGAAGCATTTCTCCTGTGTTTTGGAGGACGATTAGAGCTTTCGATACTCCTGAATGTAAATGAGCTAGTGAGCTTGACAAAGACATAAAAAATCCATTATACCAACCGCGAGGAAAATAATGGCAAACCTTAATTTAAGATCATTCCCATTGATATGTCGACTCAATGTCCCTACAATTTACAGGAAAATGCTAACTTTAAGATCATTCCCATTGATATGTCGACTCAATGTCCCTACAATTTACAGGAAAATGCTAACTATTTAGATCATGAATGAAGTAATAAAATAGATTTAATACAAATGAACCCTGACCACTAATATCTCTACAACTATTCTTTTTTTTTTTCTTTTTTTTGGGGCTGAACTATACAACTATTCTAATCCAGAAATTTTACATAGAACCTAAGAGATTACGTGAGGCATTGATGATTATAGCAGAACTTTCTAAATAAGATTATTACCATATCCCCTAAGAGATTACGTGAGGCATTGATGATTATAGCAGAACTTTCTAAATAAGATTATTACCATATCCCCAATGTACCAACAAAACACATCGAGTTTTCTCAAAAATTGTAACTATATCAGCACTAATTATGTAATTCACAATTATGTTCAGTCAGATTCGGAAGACTATGAATCACATTGGTCTTACTTTACCTGAACAGCATCCTTTCAGTAATGAAGAAGCTCAGCTCGATAAACTCTCTTCTGCAATTCGATAACTTCATTATCCAAATTCCAATAACTATTATAACACTGCTCATAAGAAATTCTCAGAAACTCCTTCTTGGTCTGTAGCATCAAGATCTCTTTATGAATCTTATCAATCTCCTCCACTGCTTCTTCTTTACTCAATCCTGAGCTCAAAAACTGCATAAGAAGATGCTAAGCTTTTCATATCACCAGGTTCCTTTCTCATCAGATATTGACAAAGAAAACTCAATGAGGCTTTAAGACATGAACAATGTTACTTTAAGAGATCGAAGAACATACCTTGGAGATTGTGTTCGAGCAATTTGGATTTTTTAGTACGAATGTGGCTAGCCTACCACCATGAATAAGCATTGCTTGGTGCTCTCTGCAACATCATTAGAATCTCTTTATGATCTTCAACCTCTGCATACCTGAGACTTAACTGAGATTGGCATGCATTTCCCTAAGCTCTGTCTCCATAGCTCCATCAGTCCACTCGAGCATGATCTCTACTTCACTCCGAACTCATATTGCAAAACATAAACTCTCTTCTGAAATTCGATAACTTCATTCTCCAAATTCCAATAACTATTATAACACTGCTAATAATAAATTCTCAGAAACTCCTTCTTGGTCTATAGCATCAAGATCTCTTTATGAACTTATCAATCTCCTCCATTGCTTCTTCTTTACTCAATCCTGAACTCAAAACTGCATAAGAAGATGCTAACTTTTCATATCACCAGGTTCCTTTCTCATCAGAGATTGACAAAGAAAACTCAATGAGGCATTAAGACATGAACAATGTTACTTTAAGAGATCGAAAAACATACCTTGGAGACTGTGTTCGAGCTATTTGGATTTTTTAGTACGAATGTGGCTAGCCCACCACCATGAATAAGCATTGCTTGGTGCTCTCTGAAACATCATCAGAATCTCTTTATAATCTTTAACCTCTACAAACCTGAGACTTAGCTGAGAATAACGGCCATGCATTTCCCTAAGCTCTGTCTCCATACTTGTATACCGTACTCTGGTTTCGAGCAATTCTTCGATTAGATTGTTTATGTCTCTGACACTTTGAAAGATTGCTTCGTCGTCGATGACTCTGGTTTCGAGCAATTCTTCGATTAGATTGTTTATGTCTCTGACACTTTGAAAGATTGCTTCGTTTCGAGCAATTCTTCGATTAGATTGTTTATGTCTCTGACACTTTGAAAGATTGCTTCGTCGTCGATGCTCTGCTGCAATATTTTCAGCAGCAGCCTTCATCATCATCATCATCATCTGCTGAGGAGTCAATTGCATTGGTTGACCACTCCGACCACCACCACTGTTACCCTTACCCTTTACTTGGTACTATCTTTTCCACCTTTAGGCTTAGTGT
>CM071718.1:37907086-37917515 GCA_036630335.1 Physaria fendleri | reverse complement strand
GGTCTTGTACATTCCTTTTTGGATGTTCGGACAACACTTTGTTCAAAGGTACTAGAGAGAACAAAGCCACGCTTAACTACACATTCTAAATTAACGTAACTATTGTTCCCAAACGTAGATCCCAAACTCAGGGCAGCTTCATGGTTGATGTGCATTTTGTAAAGCTCTGGTTACTATGTCGATAAACTCATTATCCTGTCGAAAGTAACTCGTTAGGTTTTGGGTAGCAGCTTAAGTAAAGGGATGTGGTGAAAGGACAAACCTGAACCAGTGCTAAAAGGGCTTCTTTCACTTTGTCTCTGTTGATAATCGGGACAGTGAGTGATGGTGGTGGAGTTGGTGGTGATGTGGTGAAAGGACAAACCTGAACCAGTGCTAAAAGGGCTTCTTTCACTTTGTCTCTGTTGATAATCGGGACAGTGAGTGATGGTGGTGGAGTTGGTGGTGGTAAAGGCTGGAGAACCGGAGTACCGTAAGGCCGCTGCTGCTGGTGGGTTGTGTTATTCGGGATAAAAAGAGGAGCAATGGGTATTGATGAAGAAGGAAGGGGGTGTGGTTGTGTCATCATCCTTGGGGGATTAAAGAAAAAGGGAGGCTTGACCAAATCGGTGTGAATGTTGGAGTTGCTGCCAGGGTTGTTGTCAAAGAGAGGTATTAGAGGTGCGGATGGTAGATTTGGTGGTGATTGTATCTGTGGAGGAGCTGCTGCCATTGCAGGAGGAGCAATGGTGGGTTGGTGCGGAATTGCTGATGGTTGGTATAGTGGTCCACTTGCCGAGCCACTTGTAGTGTTCCCAAGAACCATTGGTGACTGTAGCCAAGACAAAAACATGTTAATGAATAGTCTTACAATCTAAGGAACTGAAGTAAAAACGAACAAAGGAATCAAAAGTTTGGGCCCTCGAAACTGAGTTTAACTGACACTGCCACGATGAAGAAGACGATTATGTGAGTGACTAACAAAAGCTTTAAAAACTTACGCTGAAGAAGTTAACGACTGTCATGCCACCAGGGAACCATTAAGCGGAGAAATTACAAGTATAGAAATAATTATATAGAATGCTGAGTATTCAAGTCATAATCACGAAAGCACTATGTTTGCAACATGAATCTGTCTGACAATAGGCGAACAATTTTGTATTATTCATGATCCTAAACTAGAAACCTCCATGTATTTATGAATTTAGGTTAACTTCACGATTGTCCAATCACAAGAACAGTTTCTACCTCGTCAATGTGCAATAAACTGTGTTCAGTATTTACCTGTTGAAGAGAGTAGCTACCTCCTCGCATTCAAGTTTATTGTAGAACCAAATACCATTTACTTCTTGAGATGCATTTCGGTAAAGTAAATATGGACCTTGTACTTCATACTCAAAATCTCCCAAGAGATTTTCCACCAAATTATCTGCCCAAGAAACATCCAGCAACACACTAATGATTTACTAATATAGACTCCTAAATCAAAAGATCCCAGTAAACTCCTAAAGTTATAAAGTTATAAAGATCCCAGTAAGCTACATCACCAATTTTTACCGTCTTTCATACTTAGCTAGTCTAGTACAGTTTAAGATCGAAACCACTTTACCTTTTAACAACAAACAAAGATCCTTCAACATCCTTACGACTCTTATTCAATTAACAAAACAAAAACACAAATAAGTCGGTAGTATCAAAGCAATCATCAAATTAAGCAATATGATTGAAAAACTTACCCATTGACTAAGCTCAATATTGAATTCATAGAACGTGACATGAGCAGCTGTGATAAGTATTTCCTCGATGTATGGATCGATTCGCTGGAGAACGGTGAGATTAAGGATCCGTGTACTGTTTTGATCCAGATTTGGGATTAGCTTCCCGTTCTGAGACATCTCTGTACAAATCGAAGACCAAAATGTGAGAGAATCTTGATCCGATTTTAGACCTTCTCTGTACAAATCGAAGACCAAAATGTGAGAGAATCTTGATCCGATTTTAGACCTAATCGGAAAATTTTAGAATTTGGATTTATGTATTGATGAGAATTTCGGGTCTGGGAATTTACCCGATACTGTATACCGCGCCAAATACTTCACTCATAAGATAATATGGGCCTAAAGCAAAGCAGACAAAATGTGGCCCATAAGCCCACAAAGATATTTGATGAAATTAGCCGATGGGGAAAACGATGTGTTTAGCCCCCGAAACATTTTACATCACGACATATAGCTCTGGATCTTTGTCATCTTGTAATTATCACTCACCCCCCGAAACATTTTACATCACGACATATAGCTCTGGATCTTTGTCATCTTGTAATTATCACTCACGGGAAATTTGACAACCCAATTGGCCCTCAAACTTGGTTTTATTTGGTTTTCGATTAACCAATACGAGGCGAAATTATTATATTAAGTCTTGAATTATCGGGTGAAATTGCTGTCTAACTTTCAATTTAAGGCCAATTGGATTGTCAAACTTTCCGTGAGAGATAATTACAAGAGGGAAAAGATTCAAGGCTATGTAGGATGATCTCAAAAGTTTCGGATGCTAAATACATCGTTTTCTCTAACCGATTAGGACATTCAATTTTTAGGTAAACAGCCATATTTTTCAATAATGAATCTTAGTATATATTATAAAAAATCTATAAAACTTTTGAAACATATTACAACTAATCCATTCATAAATTCAAACACAATTTTCATTATAATTTATTATACATATGTACATAACATTAACACTTTTGAAACATATTTTGTTTCCTAGCAAATGAATCAATCAAATACATGAAATCATTTACAAATCAATTGGTTTATACAAGTTTTGTTCTTTACCAAGCAACAATGCACGAAGAATCTTATCACAAACACCATCATAATGAACAATCAAATGTCCACCTTGAGGAATTTCATGGTAATTAATCAATTTGAAGTTGATATGGAACAACTTTGTCTTCTTTGCCATGCCATATGTGTATAGAACTCTTTTCATTGATGTTTAGATCTGCTGGTTCAAAGTCCCATCGACCCAAACATGTCATGAAATCATCTCTTAGAGTGTCGAAAACGTTTCTTTCCCGTAGCTTGTCCTGTAGAATATGTCATATTGTCACCAATTGATCAATCTCACTTGAAATTAGGCTCGAACATATGAATATTTGGTTCGATTCTTTCCGATTTAGGAGTTTAGATATTATTCAGATATTTTAAGAATTCGGATTGAGTTCAGTTTGTTATCTATTGAATTCGGATCGGCTCCTTTTAGATATTTATTCGGGTTTTGCTTTTTGGAAACCGAAAGTACCTGAAAGAATTGAAAACTCGGAAAAAAAATTGAAAGAAACCGAGAAAACTCCATGAAAAAAAAACAGAAATTGTCAATGTAAGAAAATCAAATGTAAGAGACCCAAATGAAAATAATTAGTCGGATTCGTTAAAAGATCGGAGTAATTTTTTGTAACAAAAATAATTAGTTGAATTTTGTATTTAATATCTAAAATAATAATCTGTAACCAAAAAACTCGAAAATTATGTATATAATATTTCGAAATACTCATTCAATTTCAATTTCAGTTAGAATTCGGGGTTTTAGGTTTAAGGGTTGAGGTTTTATTTAGGTTTTTTTAATAGTTTTGGTTAATGTTTGTTACCAATTTTTGGATCGGAAGGTTCGATTTTTCATATTCGGATATCATGTCGAGGCCTAATGAAAATCATAATATAAAATTGGAGTAAAGAACTAGGAGTGACCCGGATATCATGTCGAGGCCTAATGAAAATCATAATATAAAATTGGAGTAAAGAACTAGGAGTGACCTTAGTAAGCATGGGAAACCCACTTGTTCGCTTGAGCACTTCCATATCTTGGCTATTGAAGTAAACTGGATTGCTTTCAAGAACAGAACTAGTTGAAGGAAAATCCATATCTTGGCTATTGAAGTAAACTGGATTGCTTTCAAGAACAGAACTAGTTGAAGGAAAAAGCTTTTGAATAATCCACCAATGTAACAGTCCAGGTGCAAATTTTGATATCCTTAAACTCCATTTGATAATACTTCTTCTATAATCTTTCTTGATTAGTTTTTTAGGAAGCGACGGCCACCGATAATTCACCACCGGAGCAACAAAAGCTACGCCGGATAATCTGCAATAGAAAACATGAATATTGTCGTCAAGCATTTAGACCACATATACGTAAAATATATTTTTGTTGATTATAAATTGTTTTTGTTATGTTAAACGTAGTAAAACTAAATTATGAATCAGGAGTGTCAAGCGGACCGGTCCGCCCCGTTCTGCGAAAATACTCATAAACAAGAATGATCTTGTATTTAGCTTCTTCTTTTGGAACTCCTCTTTCTTTATAAGCTAAGAATCTTCCATCCCTAAGCTTAACTCTATTTGAAGAATCCTCCATCACTACAAGAAGAGACAAATAATTGATTTTGATATAGACAAGAACACACAAAAAAAAATGGTATGAATGTCACTACAAGAAGAGACAAATAATTGATTTTGATATAGACAAGAACACACAAAAAAAAATGGTATGAATGGTTCAAAGGATTGATCTTTTATGTGTACAAGATGATAACAATAATTGATTTTTTTATGAAGACTTGAAGAAAAAGTAAGTAATTTGCTTGTGGTGTATTGATTTGAACGTGAAGGAATAAAGAATTGAACAAAAAAATATGCTTCTTCTGATGCTTTTGTCTTAAAAATTATATGATCATTATTAGTTTTTGGATTATATGATCATTATTAGTTTTTGGAATATTCCTTATTATTCCTTATTGGCTTATCCTAATCAATAATATCAAAAATAAACAACAAATAAATTATAATACTTGGTTAATGTTCTCTTAGGCTCCACCACTTGATGACACATAGATTGAATAAACTTGTTGTTTCGACTGCTTCTCATTTTTTTAATTTTATTTTCTGCAGGATTTTATTCCTTCAAGTATTAAGTAAACCAATTCAAACCAAAAAGGGAATAGTTTGTTCAGAATTACTACTTTGAAATAAAGTGTTTTTTTTTTCTATATAAAAACACTATTTATATATTTTTTTTCTTCTCAAAACCTATATATATATAAATTTTAATTCTAGATTACTATAAAAATGATTAATTAGCTATTATTTTTTCAAAAGAAATCGGAAATTTTTCAAGGATATTTGAATTTTTAAATTGTTATAACAAGATATTATTTGATTATTTACAAGAGGTAATACTATTTAATATACTAAGTAAATATAAGATTAATTTTAAATAGATATTATTTTTCATATGTTGTATAAGATCAATCAAAAATGTTTTACATTCTCTTGATTCCAAATGTTATACATTATTTTCTTTTTTTCTAAAGTATTTGGGAAATAAATTTTAATTTTCAAAAGAATATAGATACGTACAAATACAATTTTCGCACATGATAATTCCATTATATATACATCTCACCTAACTTTTCTAATATATTTCAAGTTTTGATATCTTAGGATCACTAAAAGAGATAAAGAAGTGAATGTGATGCGAAGTTTTGAATCCGAGATAACCATATTTACCTATATAAACCCAATAATGATTATATTACCAAATGCTATTAACTTTACCTATATAAACCCAATAATGATTATATTACCAAATGCTATTAACCCGTAAGAGTTAAAAAATTTTGTTTTAACAATGTTGTTAAAAGTCTACATCATGGATTCAAAAGGCATGTGAAATTCAGACTCTCATTACAATCATTTTCTATTTTTGTGATATGAAATATATTAAAAAATTATCAAAAAAGTATATATATATATATATATATACATGTATATTTACATTTAGGGTAATTGGAACACTTTCATCTCATTATAAACAAAATAAAAAAATGGATAAAGAATATCGGATGTTGAAAGTTGTGACAAAGTACCAAGATAAAAACACAAGGTACTTGGAAAGGTTCATATGGAGCAAGAGAATTTATATCATCTTTGATCAAGTCCTTCCAACCTTCATCATTTCCCAACTTGTCAAGAGTTTGTTGATGTGTTTTCTTCATCTTCTTGATGAAACCTTCCCCTTTAGTAACCAAGTCATTGATCAAGTCTACTTTCTCCTCATCATACTCCCATGTGTTGGTCTCCTGGTTGATCACCATGCAATCCTGGAGCTTCTCCATGCACTCTTCCGTGAGTCTCTTCAAGTAGCTAGTGTTCTTCTATTTGGGGAATTATTAACACATGCTCTGCACCAAGCTTAAATGTATATTTTCAAATTCCCTTGAATGTAATAATTTCACCTACATTTTTGAACATTTCAGGATGACAAAAATGAGAAAAATTTCAGGAGACTTCACATGAGTTTATAAGAGATTTGAATCATTGATGTCTACGTTTTACCCATATTGTTAGAAAAAGAAAAAAAGAAAAACAAAAAGAAAGAAACACAAATTTCATATGTTTTGCTTATGTATTGCTTTTGTTTTTTGTTTTTTTTTGCTTTTGTATTGTCATTGTTTTGCTTTTGTTTTGTTTTTATATTGTCTATGTATTATTTATATTTTGCTTTTGTTTTGCTTTTGTATTGTCTATGTGTCATATTATTTATATTTTGCTTATAATTATTTTTATTTATTAAATTGTAAACATTATTATCAAAAACGACATTAAAAAGTAACTTACTTTACGATGTATTTGTAAATTCTATGTGCTTAGCAGTAAATTCTATCTGCAACATTGAGATAACCACAGTAAAACTTCTTCTCAACTTCTTTTTGCAAATGCCCTGGCCGCTTTGATATCCTTCTCATATGGAGCCAGATCTTTTAGATCATTCATCTGGTCTTTCCAAACTTTATCGTTATCCAGTATTGCTAGAGCTTTGGCATGTTCAGCTTTGATCTTCTTGATTAAGTCTTCACCATTTGTAGCTAATTCACCAATCTCTTTAACTTTCTCCTCACGGAACTCCATTTTGTTTGGCTTCCTGCATTGCATCAGCTTCATGCATTCCTCCTACAGCTTTTTCAAGTGATCCGATGATTTCTCTTAGTAGTCGAACAAAGCTACCAACTTCTGCGCATCAGCATCAATCATTTTTTTCTTTTCCTTTTGTTTTTTTGTTTGATTTTGTGTATAGAAATTAAGATGCAGAGAAGGTCTCTTTATATAACATAAACCACAGTAAATGTAAAAGTAAATGTGTAAATACAAATATAGAAAATGCGTGTACTCAGATTCTGAATTTTCACATGGAATTGATGTGGACTCTTTAACAACATTGTTATAAAACAAAAAAAACCAAAAAACCAAAAAATTAATTACAAACCACACTATCTTAACAAAAAAATTTAGGTGACATATAATAGAGATAACAACAGCATTCATAGATTATAGATATAAGAACACGCATAACTTATAAAGAAAACATTCAGATAAGGGATATAAATTCTATGCGCTTAGCAAAACTGGTCTTTATATTACAAACGACACTATCTTAACAAAAAATTTAGGTGACATATAATAGAGTGTACTCAGATTCTGAATTTTCACATGGAATTGATGTGGACTCTTTAACAACATTGTTATAAAACAAAAAAAACCAAAAAACCAAAAAATTAATTACAAACCACACTATCTTAACAAAAAAATTTAGGTGACATATAATAGAGATAACAACAGCATTCATAGATTATAGATATAAGAACACGCATAACTTATAAAGAAAACATTCAGATAAGGGATATAAATTCTATGCGCTTAGCAAAACTGGTCTTTATATTACAAACGACACTATCTTAACAAAAAATTTAGGTGACATATAATAGAGATAACTTATAGATATAAGAACACGCATAACTTATAGAGATAAAACATTCAGATAAGAGATATAAATTCTATGTGCTTAGCAAAACTGGTCTTTATATTACAAACCACACTTAGGTGACATATCATAGAGATAACAACAGCATTCATAGATTATAGATATAAGAACACACATAACTTATAGAGATAAAACATTTAGATAAAGGATATAAATTCTATGTGCTTAGCAAAACTAGTCTTTATATTACAAACCACACTATCTTAACAACAAAAAATTTAGGTGACATATATAATAGAGTATTTGTAAGCTTATCCTTTATATTAAAAATTTAGGTGACATATATAATAGAGTATTTGTAAGCTTATCCTTTATATTACAAACTTTTTAATACATATATTTTCCATCTTATTTATTTTCTTAATATTAATTTCGTAACACACAAAATGAGTATAACAAAGAAATTTACTCATACAGTTGAGGTCCAATGTTTTTATATGCACTAAACATAGTTGAGGTCCAATGTTTTTATATGCACTAAACATGTACTGTATCATCCACATATATTGGGCCCAATGAACCATCTTTTTAATACAAGACTGGCCCAACTTTAACATTGGACCGAAGAATCCGAATAATAATAATAAAAAAAATTATGTTAATTAATACTTAAGATGTTGATATCTAAATATATTCGACGTTTTAGCTAAGAATATGTTAAAAGACATTCTCTGATTTTCTTAGTTAATGAATCAACAGCCAAATACTACAAATCTCATTACATTATTATTGGTTTATCTTTTATTTTGATAGGCTTCTTTTGACGAGGAGCCAAAGTACTCACAAACATGCATAATATAAGTATATTCACTTAACGTGGCTACCAATTCGTACAACGATACCATCAATATCTCGCACATACCCAACTTTCTGACCCCATTCTTTATCTTCCGGCTCGCTTACTGCCACCGCACCATTCTCCACAGCTCTCTGATAACTCATTACAAACCAATTGAAGTGCTTTGATTGATATTTCAAGAAAGTACATGATTAGTATTATTAACAAGTTTACCTTAAAAGCAGCATCAACATCGGGGTAACAAAAGCATACTTCTATGGGTGCTCTTTCACGAGCTGAAGGTGTAGATTGAACCTTCCCTGTTAGGTCATCTGTTTCGTGTTGGTGTAGTGGAGTGAATGCTATTGTTGTTTGTCCACTCTCCAGCTCTCCCCACCTATACATGTTATTAGTTTCTTTCCCTAAGAGTAAGACTCAAGAATACAATCTTTGTTCCACCACAGACACGATCCAAGTGTAATAAGGACCCCAAACGAAAACCAAAAACTTGGAATCTTTTTAGAAAAGATAGAAAAAAACTAAATCTATGTGTTCTGTGGGATTTGAACTCGAGTATAAGTTAAAACTAAATTACCTTACCCACTAAATTACAAACATAATTAATATTCATTTACAAAAACCACGTTTTATTCCCTGATGGTTTACGTTGCTTATGCCACGGGTCGGACCTGTTCCATCAATGTAATCCAAAATCCGACAAATACAATCTCTTAGATCGAGGTCTAGATGGGCCCTACAACTACTTAGGGCGAGGCCTAGATGGAACTTACAAACCAGATCCAAACTATGCTAAATTCACTCAAAGAAAGACCTATACCAGATGAATACAGCGATCTCTGACTTATCTTTACGAGTAAGATTAGTGTCCTCTAGTTACATTATTATATAAACCATCGTTGATATAATACAAACCTGTGGGACTCGTCAAGACGACGAACGTTATGACCAAAAGCTCTAGAGTAGAACTCTACAGATTCGTTATGACCAAAAGCTCTAGAGTAGAACTCTACAGATTTAGCAACGTCCTTCACGTATACAACAGTGTAAGCAAACGCCGGTCTCATCATGTTCGCTGCCATTTTTTCTGATTTAGATCCGATCCTTCACAATAGTAACCACCAAATCATACGTTTATTGCAATGTACATAGGATCTGTCTTTACGGTGAGTTCTACACGTGGTCTACTACATGCAACCTCGTGTGTAAGGTACTTTGTTGCCACGTGAGGGTTTTTTGACCACCTCAAAATTGGGCCTTGTTTTCCTAAACCTTTCTCAAAACTAGCCCAAAACAAGAACCCATTTCCCATCTTGCAGATCCAAACGAAGATAGCCAATGAGAATTATACACACTGTTGACTGTTCTTGCAAGTCATGGTCTCTTCACAGTTTGGCCTGAAGGCTAAAGAGAAAACAATTATGAACAAGAACATTTGTTAGATTAACCAAAGTACATAGTACATACATACCATTAAGGACGATACTATAATACTACACAAGTCATGGGTGCGTAGAACATCTTACAAGTCTATTGCAAAATAACAGACAAAAAAAAGCTGAGAGTTATATATCAAGTAAATGTGTCCTCGCGATCTCCTTCAGCAAGGTCAGACTCCTCCATGTTGCTGAACTCCAAGAAATGAGTAGGTCTATGCTCTTCGTGGTAGTACTCCTTTGGGGATCCCAATTTGACACTGTATTTCATACTCACCGTGTGCTTAACTCCCATGAAGTTGTAGTTCCACGGTCCATTCTCAGGAACCTACAT
>CM071718.1:37805446-37818898 GCA_036630335.1 Physaria fendleri | reverse complement strand
AGTGTTGGGCTCCACTTTAAAAACTTTGCGGAAAGGAGCCGGCTTCTTTGACATATTTTATATTGTCATATGACTCTCTGAGTTTTCTTATTATATGAATTTATATTTTTTTTTAAGGCTTAGACACTCTTTAGTCGCCTCGTATCTGACTTGTTTTAACAAGGAACCGCACAGAATAAACCAAGTATCAAGTCTATATTTCTAATTACTTGTAAGTACGTGGCAAGTAATAAGCCAAATACTCCGTTACTTGGCCTTACTCGTTACTTGTTATCCATTACCTGCAACAAATTACTTGTTACTCACAAGTATTACTAGCTACTCGCAAGTAATACTCGCAACCTGTTAAAATGTTAAAAACTACTTGGTAATCATCATGGGCAAATAGTCGTAGACTCGTAGCGGGATAAGTAACCCTCAAGCGTTATTTTGGGGAAATACTAATATGACCAAGTACCTATTCTAACAAATCAAGTGTACGCCTGAACAGACCAACATATATTCCCTCTGTTTCGCAATATTTCACACACAAGCACTATTCATAACCATGTCTTTTGTCATAAAACGAACACCATGTCTTATTATCACCCCAAATTGTCCGATTTATACATAGTGCTTTTTCAAGATTTTGCTTTGTTGCTACAGATTACAGTAAATGAGGAAGTAATCTCACTCAAAAAAACAAATTATACAACATAGACTAAACAAGTAGACTCAAAAGAGTTTAAGGTGTTTTGTTAACCGCTGCTTTTGTCGGAACACCAGGATCGTGTCTAGTATTTGCAGATGGATCACCATAATCTGCAATATTCACCATGACCAGTGATCTACTTACTGTTTCTGTCTTCCCATATCCTAAAAAGAACAAAAACCATTTCAACATGGTTAGACCTAAAAACAGAATCAAAAACATTACAGAAACAATAATCAATCTAAAAAGATGAAACCTGAAACAGCGAGAGGAGTGTTACGAGCTGAGGAAGTAACAAGAAGAAGAGCTAGTATGAGAAACAAAAGAAAACAATATCTAAAACTCATTTTAGTTTGGTTTAAGAGGTTTATGTATATGTAGTGTATATTTATAGATATGATGATAACAAAATTTGATTTCTGCTTTATGGTTGTTAATGTTCCAAATCACAATTCAATCTGTATTAAATTTTTGTTCACGTGAACAAGAGGTTGAACATTAAAGACTGTGTTTGTTTTCTATCAGTGTGTGTTAAAGAAGAGTGTTGGTTTGGGAGATGAGATATTAATGGTCAGAAAATGACCAAGGAAATTGAGACATGTGGCTTAGCATTGTTGCTATCTTTGTACTCCATTTATAGGTGGGAAAGATATCCAAATTTTACAACTTATTAGATCCACTCCATTAAAATAATAATAATGATAATGATATGGTGTTTTTGACTATTTTAAAAATAAAATATGTGAATTCAAGAAAGTAAACTATTTGAATGTAATCAGCCTGATTATTTTCATCATTGAGTTAAAGACCATCCTTGACAAAGAAAAAAGCTAAAGACCATTATCCCAAAGCAGATAAGAGTCAACTAAATAAAAGGTTTTTTTTTTTTTTTTTTTTTTTTTTTTTTTTTTTTTTTTTTTTTTTTTTTTTTTTTTTTTTAACCATAGTTTTATTGATTTAATTGTTATACAAGCAAGCAAGCTAAGTTTGCAGCCAAGTGATCTTATAGCTATCAGTTTGTGTTCTAGCTAGATTAGCAGCAGCAGCTGCGTAAGAGTTCTCCCCTTTTGGTATATACTTAAAAGATAAGGGCGGATTTAATGACGTAGCAAGTCGACATATATTTTCGATAATTGGGTTCGTATGCAGAGTGGTGCCTTCTTCAAAATCTTCTCCTTGTGCTGACTTGAGGAGCAAGGAAATGCAGCGAGTAATACTGCTTATTTGGGGTTTTGCATCTGATAAGATCTGAGTTCCCGGCTTGCCGAAACGGGCTACCTGTTTACATGCCTCTAAAATAGCTGCAGCTTTAGCATCAAAAGCAGTGGACGTTTGTGGAAAAGATCCAGCTCCTTTTAGGTAAAGACGCTCATGATCAAACATGTTCCATCCGATGCCTATTCGCATAGAGCTACTCAACCAGGAAGCACTAACGTAGCATACCTGATTTGGAGTTCGGGTTGGCTGAGCTTGTATTGTTCGGGTTGAGGGTGGTGGTTCCTGATTATCACCTGTAAGAGGACAATTTACTGTCGTGGTCCATAGGTAATGATCCTCAGAAGCTTTCCTGATGATGTGCGGAATAATGATAGGTTCGTTCTTGAAGACAAAGGCATTTCTTCCTCAGAAGCTTTCCTGATGATGTGCGGAATAATGATAGGTTCGTTCTTGAAGACAAAGGCATTTCTGGCCTTCCAGATATTCCATCCCACAAACGCTGATAGTGGTGTTGTACCTCTCTTCTCAATTTTCCAGAGGTGATTTACATGATCCATTGTTGACAGATGTCTAGTTTCAGACGAAGAAGGGATAATGAGGGACCAAATTTCAGATGATACTCGGCAGAAAGTGATAAGGTGGTCAATCGTCTCCATAGCCTCTCCACATAGGGGACACATGGGGTCAATATCTACACCTCGTGAATATAGGCTTGCTCTAGTGGGTAGACCTCTATTTAGCACCTTCCACCAGAACATTTTGATTTTTGGAGCAAGTGAAAAGGACCATATGGACTTACATAACTTGTGAAGGAGGAGAGGTTGTGAAGAAGATGACGCATAGGATCGCTCAAACTCCTCATATAGCAGCTTATACCCAGATTTGACAGAGTATTGTCCTGATATCGTGTAAGGCCAGATAGGTTTGTCAATTCTGCTATATTGGAGGGGTTTTGTAGTTAGTACCTCTTGCACATTATCCGGGTGAATGACTTCCCTCACTTTATTTTCATCCCACTCTCTTATGGAGTCTTTCATAAGCATCCCACTCTCTTATGGAGTCTTTCATAAGCTGCGCTGGCTTATTGATCCGGGCTTTGTCTTCACTCGTTCTTGGCTTGGGGGCCCTTAGCGGTAAACCAGGAAGCCATTTGTCGTCCCATATATCAATATCTTTGCCGGAACCTATCTGGAAGCCTGAGTGTCTTTGAATGAAGCTTAAGGTAGTCTTCATGCTTCTCCAGCCAAAACTTGTTGCTTTCTTTTCTGGAGCATAAAGAATAGAGGACTTTCTAAAGTATTTAGCCTTTAAGACTTTTGCAACCAGCAGATTTGGTCTTGTAAGAATACGCCAGCATTGCTTCGCCAAGAGGGCCTTATTGAAGAGCTCAAGATTTCTGAATCCTAAGCCGCCACGTGATTTAGGAGCATTAATCTTTGTCCATTTGATCCAAGGGATTGGTTTGCGATCTCGGTTGCATTGCCACCAAAAAGCTCTGATTTTTTGTTCCATTTTCCTTAGTAATTGCTTAGGTAACAAGAAACATTGCATCGCGTAGGTGGGTAGTGATTGTAGCACCGATTTTATCATGACTTCCTTTCCGGCAGGGTTGAGCATCTTGCTTGACCAGTTTTGGATTTTCGAGTCCATTCTGTCCATTCTGGCAGGGTTGAGCATCTTGCTTGACCAGTTTTGGATTTTCGAGTCCATTCTGTCGATTATAAACTGGAAGCAGCTGGTGATGTTTTTTCCTTTGAACTCTGGAAGACCTAAATAGAGGCCTAGGCTTTTGTGATGCGAGATACCTAACTCAGTTGAGATATCATGCTTTAGCTGCTGATCAATGGGATTACTGAAGACAATACTCGACTTGGTGTAATTTATCCGCTGTCCTGAAATATCTGCATATTCCTGCATAACCGTCTTCAACTGTTTTGCTTCCTGGACTGATGCTTGACAAAACACAAGCGAGTCATCAGCAAAAAGCAGATGCGTGATGGACGGGGCACTTGGAGCAGCTTTATAACCCGTAAGTGTTTTGTTGTCTGCTGCCTTCTTTATCAAGTATGATAAGCCCTCCGTGCATAATATATAGAGATAAGGGGAGAGGGGGTCTCCCTGTCTTATTCCACATTGGGGGATGATTTTATTTCCTTGTATACCATTGATCAAAACCGAGTAGGATGTAGTGGTTACACATTCCATGATCCAGCTTGTCCAAGTTTCTGCAAATCCAAAACCCTCAAGCAGATATCTTAAATACGCCCAGCTTACCTTGTCAAAAGCTTTGGTAATGTCCAGCTTTAGTGCCATAGATGGAATGGCCCTTCTCCGTGTTTTGAGTGAATGAAGCATTTCATGAGCAATGAGAATATTGTCCGTGATCAGCCTTCCCTTTAGAAAAGCTGATTGGTTTTGCGAGATGAGCTCTGGAAGTACCTCTTTAAGTCTGTTAGCCAAAACTTTAGAAATTATCCTATAGAGGACATTACACAAGCTGATAGGCCTAAACTGAGTAGGAAGTGTAGCTGGGTGAGTCTTAGGGATCAAACAGATAAGAGTATGGTTTAGTTGAGGATCAAGCTTCCCAGTGTTCAAAAAATTTTGCACATAGTCAACCACCTTGCATCCGATTTTATCCCAGAGTTTTTGGAAAAATCCTGGAGTAAAGCCATCAGGCCCCGGAGACTTATCTGGATGCATTTGAAAAACAGCCTGCTTGACCTCATCACAAGTTACAGCTCTTGTAAGTTTGATGTTCGACTGTTCTGTTACTTTCTTGGGTAGGTTTGGCAGCGGATTTGTCAGAGGAGGACATGTGTCAGAGGAGGACATGTGTTCGAGTAAATCTGTCTAAAGTGATCTTCTATGGCGTTCTGGATGCTAGCAGGGTCTGTGTGCTGCTTCCCAAGAGTATCTTCAATCATAATAATGCGGTTTGTAAATCTCCTCTGGTTCATTTTCGCTTGGAAGAAGCTAGTATTCTTATCTCCCTGTTTAAGCCAGATAGCTCTGCTTCGAGTTCTCCAGTACTCCTCCTCTAACTTAGTAAAGTGAAGTAGAGCTTGTTTCGTTTTCAGAACAGCCTGTTCATCATATGGTGATGTTGAGTAAAGCTCATCAAGCCGCTTCTTTAATGACTCAATCCACCTGGCAGCATTTGGTTTTAGGGAGTTGCTCCAAGCTTGCAATCTTTTCTGGATTGTGGACAGGTTCTCGTGGATGCTCTGCTGCGGATAATCCTCAGATAGTTGGTGCCAGGTATCATTGAAGAAAGTGTTGAATCGATTTAGTTTGTGCCAGGAATTGTTGAAGTAAAACCTCTTTTGTTGTTTGCTACCGTCCCATTCAGTGTTGAGTAGTATCAGTTTGTGATCAGAGCAATACCATGGTAGATGTGTAACCATAGCATTTGGATGTGCTTGACACCAGCCAATACCATGGTAGATGTGTAACCATAGCATTTGGATGTGCTTGACACCAGCGGGGACATCCATAAGCTTTGTCTATTAACGTACGGACCTGATGAGTATACCGTTTGCCAAACCAGGTAAACTTCCCTCCCGTGTACTTTAGTTGCTTCAGAGACAACTCCTTCAGAGTGTTTGCAAAAACTTTACAGCTTTGTATTGTTCTTGGGGGTCCTCCACTCTTAAGAGATGGGTCTTCGATTTCATTGAAATCTCCCAGAAGAACAAGTGGTTCCTGATCCAAGTTATTTGCTTCAACAAAGCTGTGTAACTGATTCCAGAATTTCTTCCTATCTGCTCGGTTTGGGGGGCCATAAACATAGGCCAACACAAAAGAGTAAGACACAACTGAAACTTTTATTACATTAAGGTTGACAGACAACTGACTGATCAGACTTACAGACACTGACTTCATCCAACTTATACAGACACCACCTGAAGACCCAACAGCTGAAAATAAAAGACAAGACTCGAAACCAAGGGAAACTGCAAGACTCCTGACATAGTCATCTTTATTTTTTGTTTCAACAAGGCATAAAATCTCCGGTTTGTGCTTTCTGCAGAGACTCTGCAGGTGTGGAATTGTCAGGGGGTGCAGGTGTGGAATTGTCAGGGGGTTCCGGAGACCCTGACAATTCCAATGGAGGATCCTCATGGCTGCTCTGGTGGCAGAAAGGGAGCCACCAATCCCTGTTGTTCAGCTGCATTATTCATCAGAGTTAATCTGGCTTTGACTTGCCGAGTTGTTGAGCTGGAGGAGACCTCTTGATCTTTTCTCTTCTTACTTGTGTTATCATTCTCTTCCTTAGACTGTACCTTCAATGGAGAGGCTCTTCTCACAATCTTGGATCTAATCCTCCTTTTTGCTGGAATGGGTTGTTTTCCAGTGCCCGCAATCTCCTTCCCTTGCGTCTTGTTATGGTCTGCAACTACTGCCTCTGTGTTCAGTCCCACCAGGTCCGAGCTAGCACCAGATTCCTGACCTGCATCCTCCTTATTCTGCGTCTGCTTTGGTGGTCCGCCAGTTCCTGACTTTTGCCCTGTGAAATCCTGTTGCTTAGGTTGTAAAGTTGGATCATTAGCAGCATTGTTAACCTTAGGAATTTCAAGATTTTCTTCAGCAGTGGATTTATCTGCGTTCTGGTCATCATTTGGAATAGCATTCATGTTGATTTGCAGGAACTCCTCTGGCCATGGCTGAGTTAATCTCATCATCTCATTCTCAGATATGAGGGGAAGATCAAAATGTGGGAAATCTTCCATGTTAAGAGGCGGGTGATGTTGAGTTTCTGTCTGAGGAAGCAGCTGTTGTTTCCTCTGAGCTCTTGAACTTTGACCAGCTCTATCGACATTTGAAGATAGCTCATCTCTCGCAGCAGTGTTCACTTCGAGGTTTGTGTTCTGTGCTTCAATAGCAGTCTGGCTCTGGGGTTGGAAGTTTGCACCTTGAGGGGGGGTCTCGTGTAGTCCCAGAGGGGATGAGTCTGGTGTTGGTAGAAGCGCTGGGTGCTGTCCTCTGTGTGGATGAAGGAGACGGGGCTGGAGCTGACCCACTGTAGGCCTCTGAAGTGCAACAATGTT
Organism: Physaria fendleri; assembly: GCA_036630335.1. Taxonomy (NCBI): domain Eukaryota; kingdom Viridiplantae; phylum Streptophyta; class Magnoliopsida; order Brassicales; family Brassicaceae; genus Physaria; species Physaria fendleri. The sequence continues at coordinate 37,811,938 of CM071718.1, read as the reverse complement.
GTCAGTTCTGTAAGATGATGAACGATAGGCTGAGCTTGAAGTACGACTGTCATTAGGCTGCTGGCCATGGATGAGTTCCCTGTTTTGTCCTCTGGGTTCCCTGCATTCTTGGTTGGAATGGAGGAGAGAACCACAGCGACCACAGTAATTTCTAAGCTTCTCATAGATAAAACGCAGAGTTACCGGCTCAGGATTTGGTGGAAAGCTCATCCTATGGGCAAACTTAAGCTTTCCATTCACATTTACGCGCACCAGAACAAGGCATTCCGTTCCAGAGCTCCATTTGTTCTCTCTGAGCTTAGCTTTAACTGGGACACCAATCCTTTTGCCTATGTCCATGATAGCAGCTTCATGTTTGTAGTCCCCAGGGATGTTCAGGACTATGTCCATGATAGCAGCTTCATGTTTGTAGTCCCCAGGGATGTTCAGGATTTTAACCCACATGTGTATCTCCTCCAAGTAGTTCTCCTCGAACCTATTTGTCCATAAGTCAATTGCTAGCATCCAGCCTTTGTAGTGCCAAGGTTCTTCTTTGAAGATGTCTGCCATACGTACTTCATTGTTGAAGGTAGCCAGGATAGTCCCATCGTCGTGTATAACGGCGTCACTGAAGTTGTCCAACTTCCACAGATCCACTAGCAGCTCTTTGAGTCTGTGAACATTCTGGGTGTGATGCAGGCGACGTACAACGATAATGTGCTGGGCTTGGTGCTGTGCCTGGGCTTGGGCCTCCAGAGAGATGACCGTAGGAGGATCTTCCTCGCCGAGTCTTATTAGGGACAGTGCTCGTGTGATTTCATCTTCCATCCTGAGAGAAGAGAGATGACCGTAGGAGGATCTTCCTCGCCGAGTCTTATTAGGGACAGTGCTCGTGTGATTTCATCTTCCATCCTGAGAGATTTACTGAGTGTTTCTGAGGTTCTTCTCTTGCAGTTATGATGTGACGGGATGTGTTGGTTCCGTTTATGAGGAGGGTATTTATAGATGAAGCAGGGCACACTAAGGAGATATGGACATGGCGTGGAGTAGAATCCATGATGGCTTCTTAGGGAGTTGGGGCTATTCTCGCTAAGCTGGGCAAGTAATTTGCTCTGATTGGGTCTGATTTTATAAAACCAGAATCGAGGTAGAAAATTTATAAGTTCCGAGGAGGGGGGGAGGATGTGAAGGGTTTTTGTAAGGAGCAAAATACTCACGGGTATATTGGGTAGTGCAAAGTAGCAATATGTGAAGGGTTTTTGTAAGGAGCAAAATACTCACGGGTATATTGGGTAGTGCAAAGTAGCAATGATTAAGGCTTTTTAGGTGGTAATAGCGGTTTGTGTGTAAAGTTATAGGGATTTGATAGGGGATGAAAGCTAAAAATAGAGATGAGATGAGAACTTTATTTAGGTAATCATGGGTATTTCTCGGGTACAAGGAGTAGAAATCGAAGGAATTGGGTAGAGGATTTTGAGATAAGTGCTGGGTAAGATTCAGGCGAGAATAGATGGCTGGGATGTGGCCTTCGAAAAGGGTTTTGGGAAAAGCGAAAAGATCCAGCGATTTTGCCCAAATCGATGGGGTGACAGCGCAGACATAGCAAGAGATGGGGACAGGATGTGGATAGAGATTGAGATATCCATTGATTGGAAGGAAATGAGCAGAAAGATTGAGATTTTTAGGGAGATCAGAATCAACACAAGAGAAAGGGGAGGAGAAGACAAAATTAAGAGTAAAGGAAGAAGACGGAAAGGGGAGGAGAAGAGAAAGAGAAAGGGGAGGAGAAGACAAAATTAAGAGTAAAGGAAGAAGACGGAAGAGTAGAGAGAGAAGAGAGAAAATTCATCATTTTTTTGTTATCTTTCCTCTTTTTCTGATCAGAGTAATTATACATAAGAAATTATCCTAAATAAAAGGTATGGGATTCAAATTCTCAGTCTCACAGTTTAGATAACTGGAGTAATATCAATCTTTCAACAAACTTTGTTTTGCATATTCAAAAAAAAACCTACATAGGTAAAGTTCATGGACCGCAAACTTAGGAGGGGGAGTTATCCTTCGTGTGAGGATGTATGGGTATATAAGGATCTCAAATTTAGAGGTGTCAAGCGGACCGACTTGATCTGTTCCGTCCTACGAAAATATCTGCGGATTTTAGCAAATTTTGGCGACTCTAAATTCGCTCCGCAGCAGTAGTGGCTACCATTTTAAAAACTCGCATCTATTCTGCTGAAACTTGTGGGGTCTGCGGACAGTCCACAAAAAAAAATTATAACAAAAATCTGTCTTTTTTTTTTCATTAATAGCCTAGTGGCTTTACAATTTTGAAGAGAAGGGGGAGACATCTGTCTTTTTTTTTTCATTAATAGCCTAGTGGCTTTACAATTTTGAAGAGAAGGGGGAGACCAAGGATCGAATCCCGGGTCGAGTGACTTGGAAACAGCAATTCTACTCTACATTTCCAAACTATGGTGTTTGCCACCTGTGAGACTCGAACCCTCAACCTATAGGTCAAGGGTGAGGTGTGGTACCATCTCACCTACACCCACTCGTCAACAAAAATCTGTTTTAAAATCTAAAAACCCCCGAAAAATCTGTAAATCCGCCAAAAATCCGTAAACCCGTAATATTTAAAGGTTGGACCACTTAAAATTTGAAAAAAAAAATGAAGCCCAAACCCAAATATAAATGTCCACAAAAATTAAACAGTACCTGCATGGCCTATGGGACTCGCCCGTAAAATTTACAAAAAAAAAAGTAAATTCGCCCTGCGAATCCGCGAATAAGTGGTATTATTTTTCGATGTCCAAACTCGCTCTGTAGCAGGTCAAAACCTACGGATCCCACAAATACGGGCTTAAATTAACATGCCTACACAAACCTCCTACTTTTTAAGGAGAGAAAAAAAATTATGGACGACAAGGACAAACTTTGTCAACATCCTCACTAGTAAAAATATACCATATATACCTACACAATTTTTGGCTATAGATTTATAGTTTAATCACATAATGGCTAATTATAAAACAATTTGGCAAAATATAGTCACATATAAATTCGTGATTTTTGGCAAATAAAATGGCTTTGATTTTTTTTAAAAAATATAGTTTTAGTACTAACAAGGTTTCGAAAATATTGTCTTAAGAATAAGAGAAATTACTAAAACAAACTATTGGAGATATAATTAGCCATCGTACTATTAAATAACATACATAAGGGAAATAAAAGCTCAATTTTATGTATTATATTTTTCTAATGAAAAATGTATAAATAGTTTACGAGTTATAAATTAATTCTAACAACATTTAGAAGAACAAATTTCTCAAATTACATGCACACACGTCTGCAAATTTATTTGTTAATTGACTTTTAAAAAAAAAAATATGTACAAGATAATAAACAACCATTTTTATTATATAAAAAAAAGATAATCAAAAATCATTAAGGAATATATCCAAAAGAATTTAAAAAAAAAAACAATGGAATCTGTTAGGCGATAACAAAGGCGATTTTTCTTTTCAACGATGGGCTCTCCAACGCCGAGTTTAGAGGATTCTGCTGCAGGTGCCTCACGGGAGGAGGAGATCGGATCGGAGTCTGGAGATGCATCCGTCTCGGTTCCAAAGAAAGCGACTTTCGCTTCTGTTGTGTCTCGAGCGAAGAATCAGGGCAGGCGTGAGGTGATTGTTGAGAAGGGCGAAACTGGCTCTTTCAGTAGAATTCCGGCAGATGTGTTGCAAGACGCTAAGCCGTTATGGTCAGAACTATTAGTTGGACGATTTGTGGATAAAGGCTAAGCCGTTATGGTCAGAACTATTAGTTGGACGATTTGTGGATAAAGCTCCTCCGGTTGCAATTATCCATAAGATCGTCAATCAGATATGGGTCTTGGGAAAGAAGGGAGTGAAAGTTGATGTGTTTTGGATGAGTTCTACCTCAGTGAAGTTCATCATCAAGGATCAATCCACTCGGGACAGGGTTCTCGGTAGAGGCTCGTGGAACATAGCTGGTATTCCTATGGTCATTGAGAAGTGGGCTCCTAAATCAGAACTTGAGGAGATTCAGGTGAAAGTTGTCCCTCTTTGGGTCACAATGAAGAACATTCCTCGCTCTCTTTTTCACGAGAAGGGATTTTGGTATTTGGCGAGTCGTATTGGCGAGCCAAAAAAGCTGCATATGGATACTAAGTTATGTGTCAAGTTCGATGAAGCAAAGATTCTTGTCGAAGTGAACCTGCAAGATGAGTTTCCTCAATCTCATCGTTTCCTATCCGATGAGGGCCTGGATGTGGTGATTGATTTCGAGTATCCCTGGGTTCCATATAAATGTGGACTTTGTAATAAATGGGGTCATACTACCAATTTGTGCAAGCAAGATAAAGAAGTGGTGTCTGATTCTCGGAAGGAGGATAATGCAGAGCTCCCTTTAATCCAAAAGGAAAGTGATGCAGGACGAAATCTTTCTCCGCCTGCGGCTGAAGTTCAAACGGTTGGAGGCGTTGATGTAGGTGGGGAACAGGGAGCAAACCCGCAAGGTACAGCTCCTGAAGTTGCTCCAACGTCAATATCTACAAATCCGTTGTTGCTAAGCCGTTATGGTCAGAACTATTAGTTGGACGATTTGTGGATAAAGCTCCTCCGGTTGCAATTATCCATAAGATCGTCAATCAGATATGGGTCTTGGGAAAGAAGGGAGTGAAAGTTGATGTGTTTTGGATGAGTTCTACCTCAGTGAAGTTCATCATCAAGGATCAATCCACTCGGGACAGGGTTCTCGGTAGAGGCTCGTGGAACATAGCTGGTATTCCTATGGTCATTGAGAAGTGGGCTCCTAAATCAGAACTTGAGGAGATTCAGGTGAAAGTTGTCCCTCTTTGGGTCACAATGAAGAACATTCCTCGCTCTCTTTTTCACGAGAAGGGATTTTGGTATTTGGCGAGTCGTATTGGCGAGCCAAAAAAGCTGCATATGGATACTAAGTTATGTGTCAAGTTCGATGAAGCAAAGATTCTTGTCGAAGTGAACCTGCAAGATGAGTTTCCTCAATCTCATCGTTTCCTATCCGATGAGGGCCTGGATGTGGTGATTGATTTCGAGTATCCCTGGGTTCCATATAAATGTGGACTTTGTAATAAATGGGGTCATACTACCAATTTGTGCAAGCAAGATAAAGAAGTGGTGTCTGATTCTCGGAAGGAGGATAATGCAGAGCTCCCTTTAATCCAAAAGGAAAGTGATGCAGGACGAAATCTTTCTCCGCCTGCGGCTGAAGTTCAAACGGTTGGAGGCGTTGATGTAGGTGGGGAACAGGGAGCAAACCCGCAAGGTACAGCTCCTGAAGTTGCTCCAACGTCAATATCTACAAATCCGTTGTTCCTTCTGTTGTGTCTCGAGCGAAGAATCAGGGCAGGCGTGAGGTGATTGTTGAGAAGGGCGAAACTGGCTCTTTCAGTAGAATTCCGGCAGATGTGTTGCAAGACGCTAAGCCGTTATGGTCAGAACTATTAGTTGGACGATTTGTGGATAAAGGCTAAGCCGTTATGGTCAGAACTATTAGTTGGACGATTTGTGGATAAAGCTCCTCCGGTTGCAATTATCCATAAGATCGTCAATCAGATATGGGTCTTGGGAAAGAAGGGAGTGAAAGTTGATGTGTTTTGGATGAGTTCTACCTCAGTGAAGTTCATCATCAAGGATCAATCCACTCGGGACAGGGTTCTCGGTAGAGGCTCGTGGAACATAGCTGGTATTCCTATGGTCATTGAGAAGTGGGCTCCTAAATCAGAACTTGAGGAGATTCAGGTGAAAGTTGTCCCTCTTTGGGTCACAATGAAGAACATTCCTCGCTCTCTTTTTCACGAGAAGGGATTTTGGTATTTGGCGAGTCGTATTGGCGAGCCAAAAAAGCTGCATATGGATACTAAGTTATGTGTCAAGTTCGATGAAGCAAAGATTCTTGTCGAAGTGAACCTGCAAGATGAGTTTCCTCAATCTCATCGTTTCCTATCCGATGAGGGCCTGGATGTGGTGATTGATTTCGAGTATCCCTGGGTTCCATATAAATGTGGACTTTGTAATAAATGGGGTCATACTACCAATTTGTGCAAGCAAGATAAAGAAGTGGTGTCTGATTCTCGGAAGGAGGATAATGCAGAGCTCCCTTTAATCCAAAAGGAAAGTGATGCAGGACGAAATCTTTCTCCGCCTGCGGCTGAAGTTCAAACGGTTGGAGGCGTTGATGTAGGTGGGGAACAGGGAGCAAACCCGCAAGGTACAGCTCCTGAAGTTGCTCCAACGTCAATATCTACAAATCCGTTGTTCGAAAAGTGTGCTGGGGATGAGCAAGTTGATGCGTTAGGATGGCAAGAGGTAGGTTCGCCTTCGCGACGTAAGCACAATGTTGTTGAGGATCGCAGTATAGCCTCTCCGACTCAGTTCGAATGTTTAGCAAAAGTCACAGAGGAAGGAGAAATCCGAGCTGATGAGGCTGTTGTTGAGGGTGAAACTCGTT
>CM071718.1:37768925-37780543 GCA_036630335.1 Physaria fendleri | reverse complement strand
AATTCGAAATTCATAAAGGCCCGCCACTTTTCTGGGAAACAGGCGTCTGCAACGTGTCAGTGACAAAATTGTACCATGCTGAAGACAGGACGAATTACTTTTTGCCTGTCAGAAGAAGACAAAACAAACTGCAGAAGGTTATTTTAGACTTTTGTCTCCTCCGCATGTATATACACTACCGACTGTAAGTAATGGTTCTGACGTGGCAGGTGCATGATTGGTAATTTGTTGGTCCAAGATGTGCACATTTCGGATGTCTCCGATTTTGGTGGCACTGGAGGTAATTTTTTCTAATTTGTTGGTCCAAGATGTGCACATTTCGGATGTCTCCGATTTTGGTGGCACTGGAGGTAATTTTTTCTAAATAATAATAGGTATTATTTACAGGTAACGAGTAATACTTGCGGATAACAATTATTTGTTTATAAATATATACAAGTATCAAGATTCTTTAGACAGCTACAAGTATCAAATAGTAAATTACGGGTACAAATAAAAAATATTACGAATACAAGTAACAAATTCGGAGTCAATAGGTTCAAGTTTTTTATAAAAAAAAATATGACTAGTTAGTTGTCTCGTACTTGCAGTTATTTACAAATTACAATTATAATATTGATACTTGACTTTCTTTGCTATGAGTATTTGCAAAATCAAGTCAAATGCAATGCGAATAACAAATATTTGTGCCCATTTCATAGAGCTTGGATCTTATGTATCAAATGTTGTCTTACTATACTTATTGTGGTTGGATCTTGATGTTGTTTATATATGGAGATGGTGGAGAAAGACGTTAAGCACTTGATGGAAACTGTTGATTCTATCCATGAGGAGATGTTTTATCTTCGTGAAAGGTAAATTAGACAAATGAAAAGAAAAACATTTTCTCAACTTAGTTTTGGTTGGTCTGAAGAAAGAGATGGTGATGATTCTTTTTTTTGTTCTTGGTTTGGTGAAATCATTAGGGAAGAAGAGATGCAAGAACTGAACAGATCAACAAACTCAAAGATGGCATGGTTGAGTTTAGTGTCACTTGGGTTTTGTTTATCAGTGGCTGGTGTTCAATTTTGGCATTTGAAATCTTTCTTTCAGAAAAAGAAACTAATCTAACTATTACAACATAAACACATCATACTCATTATCCTCATTGTCTCTGATTTGATTTGGTAAGACTAATAAAAAAACATTAATTTAGAGAGGTATGTCTTTAATAATATAATTGAGAGTTTTCAAATTAGACCAATCAGTACTTGAGAAGTTTTTTTTATTTTTAAAAATTAAATGATTTTTTTTTTGTTATTAATTGAGTTGAATTTTAAAATGATTTGGCTAATATTTAAATTATTTTTTCTTAAAATTTTATTTATTATATCGTGCTGTTGTGTGATCAATACATTATACATAGATGTAAACATATAATCTAATGGCATGCATGCGTATATTAATCATCCTATTAACTTAATATATTCGAATCATTTCTTAAACAACAACATCCTCTCTCAACATACTTTGTTTACTACAAAAAAACTGAAAAGTTAAAAAATGATTCCAAAATTGCATGAATGGTTATCACATATTGGTACGAATCTTATGATCTCTTTCTGTTTTATTTTATTATATATCACTTATATAATCCATTATCTTGCCCCTGACCAAAAAAAATAAAAAATAAATAATCCATTATCTTGCTTATATATGAACCTTTTCAGCTTCAAAAGTTATTGGAAAACTTAGCTCTCGAAATTCATTAGAGGAACCAAAAACTCCTAATGCTCCTACTAGTCTCATATCTCATGATCCAGAAAATCCTATTGCTCCTACTACTCTTATATCACATGGTATTTAATATCATATTTATGTATAAGTAATACCATATATAGAAGAGCATATACCAAAACCGATCTTACAATCGCGTAAACTAAAGGGGATAAGATACAACGACCCGATAGGTCACGTTGACTTTCTCTTTGTGGACATTGAAGCACAACACTTATCAAATGTTTCTGTGACATCACAAGACCATGAGGTTTCTTCTTCTTCTTCCTCAAGTGCTTCTATATCTCCTAGTAATGAAAGTCCTACTTCCCTACGCTCTATCGTAATTCAGTAATTATCTATTACTATATAGATCTTATAATTACTATATTTTCATATTTCTTTTTGTGATTGCTTGACAAAAAACAAATAAAAGATATTTATTTGTGATTTTCTTGCATGGAGAAAAATTAGAGTTAATATAAACATTTAACATTCAATTCATAAATGCATATAAACCCAAAAACTCAAAGAAATTCATAAATCAAATATAATATATTTTTTTAGAACTCTCCGACAACTTTGATAGCATCATGAGGAGTATCATAAACGATCTTAGATCGAGATTTTTTATTTTTTTAGAACTCTCCGACAACTTTGATAGCATCATGAGGAGTATCATAAACGATCTTAGATCGAGATTTTTTGACACCAGCAGTGAACCAAAGCTTGTCTGATTTAGAGTTCTCAACTGAAATAGTTGTGACTTTAACCCAAACCAACACTTTTGTCTTCATTCCTTCCACTTAGAACTCTCCGACAACTTTGATAGCATCATGAGGAGTATCATAAACGATCTTAGATCGAGATTTTTTGACACCAGCAGTGAACCAAAGCTTGTCTGATTTAGAGTTCTCAACTGAAATAGTTGTGACTTTAACCCAAACCAACACTTTTGTCTTCATTCCTTCCACACGTAGCAGCTAATGTTTTGTGGAAAGAGTCCTGATGGTAAATTGTATTCTTTAAGGAGATCTGATAAGATTTTCAGTGGCTTTCCTTTAAGCTTGTTGAAAACCCATTTTGCTTTCTCTTCAACAGTACTGGAGAAAGTCTGGAACAAAGAAAATTAATGACCATTATCTTTACCATTTGAGGCAATGAACATAATCATACATACTTAGTTAAGCAGTGACTCAGTTATATAAACTGAACGATAAGATTTTGAAGAATGGCCTTAAAATTGATATTTTGGCAAAACTATATAGCAGACTCAAGAACACATAATTCCAGTAAAACTGGTTTCATGCCTTATCCGTGTGGATCATCACTTAGCTTAAAAAGAAGGCACATGAACATATTATTATTACCAAAACAAGAACCATCTTTTCTAATTAACAATGACATTAAAGGTTAAATTAAGAACAAGCTTAGTTCAGTAGTTGATTGACTTAATCCAGTGTAAGGATGCTCTAATGCTAAAATCTCAAACTTGGTAAAATTGGATCTCCTTTATAATGCTCTAATGCTAAAATCTCAAACTTGGTAAAATTGGATCTCCTTTATAGATTGATTTGCTACTCTAAATGAAATTTGGTCTGAGATAGGACTCGGGATCAACAATTTCTAATGGATCTTATCTAATTTTTATCTTCAATTCGCAAAGAACCATCAAAGATCTTCTTAGATCTATTATTCTTGTACGATTTCGAAACATCCACTACAAGATTTAACAAAGAATCGCCTCTAAATCATCACATGTACAATATATGTAAGCAAAAATCGATTTGATAGAGGAATCGCATGCATGAACCCAGAAAAAAATTGAAGAAAAGAAAAGAACATAAGAGGCAAAGGAAGAAGCACTCACAGTGAGGTCATCGGTGATGTTTGAGAGTTCTTCTTTAGCTTTCTTCGAGATCCATGAACTTCCGACTTTCAAGCTTGTCACTTTCGTTAGTGCCTTCTCCATTTCCTTCCTCTCTTTGTCTCTGTAATTCTGGAAATCTCTGAGCTTAAAAAGAGAGAAGGTGACAGAGAAGAGTGACAGCTGCAGCGACTCGTAAATTCCTCTCCGTTGGCCAACAATAGTCCAAAGCAAAAATATTGAAATGAGGGGGGTTTTCGTAATTTCGAGCTACTTTATTTTCTCAATAATAATTTTTCGTACATACCATAGATGTAAGTGGACATTTTCTTAATTCAAACCTCTGATGGGTCATCAAATATTATTGGCCCAAATATGCAAACACCAAATACTGTTAGTGTAAGTGGACATTTGAATAATCAAAACGGTTTCAAAAATCAACCATTTCATGTGGAAGGCTATCTCAAGAATTCTACCAACCGGACAAGTTCTAAAAGACAGACATATCACCAACAATTCATCTTGTCTAAGGTGTTGTGCACCATGTGAATCAATTGATCACATATTATATTCTCTTGCCCATACGCAGTAGGATCAAATCCTCAAATACCCCAAATTCTTTTTTTACTATTCACATACTCCTCATAAAATAAAAAACCACACCCCCATGTTTCTAAAATAAAAACATGTGTTTGTAGACAAAAAAAAAAAAAATTTTGGTAGGGGCATGAAGAGTCACAAACAACATTTGAGGGCAAAATAGGACATGACCCTACGCAGTATCTGTATGGAGATGTTCAAATATTGCATTATCAGTTTTTGAGTCACCGTGACAACTCCTTTTGAAGATAAAATTAGAGTCATCCTTGAGACATTCAAACCCGAGGAACCAGATTTTATATCTCATTTTCCCCTACGGATACTATGGCGTCTATGGAAGAGTTGTAACGTCCTAGTACACCAACGTAAACAATTAACTTGGGAGGGATACTATGGCGTCTATGGAAGAGTTGTAACGTCCTAGTACACCAACGTAAACAATTAACTTGGGAGACAACCCTACAGCTTGCCAAAAATGACACGGTTGAATGGCTTACGGCAACGAACCATTTGCACACCATTACAAACACAGCGACGAAAATCAGGTCAAGTGTTTCAGCTCAATCTTCATCCTTGTTAACACCAATATATTCTTGACTTTCTCAAGTGCAATTACGAGGGAGTTTGGACACAAGGAATCCATAGTCAAACAGGATGGATAGTCTGAGACCATAGACACAATTTCCTATCAGTTGGTCGATTTAAAGGTTCTGTTCTTCAAAAACCTCTTGAGTCTGAATTTCAAACATTACTAGTGGCAATGGACAATTGTAGAGCTTTGGGATACACACCTTCACTTTGAAGGTGACAACATCAACATCCCTTCACTCATAGATGGTTCAATAAGTAATAGACAAGTTTTTAACTGGATTTCCGAAGTACATCCCTAAGGTTACAAATTTTGCGGAGTGTCAGTTTCTTTGGACAAAAAGAACAAATAACAAGCTTGCGGATAAGCTAGCTTCAATGTCATTTACGAATTCACCGGCAAAATCTAACTGGATTTCCGAAGTACATCCCTAAGGTTACAAATTTTGCGGAGTGTCAGTTTCTTTGGACAAAAAGAACAAATAACAAGCTTGCGGATAAGCTAGCTTCAATGTCATTTACGAATTCACCGGCAAAATCAATATTGTATCATCAATTACCCTATGTTCTTGTTGATCTATTCAGACATGATTATTACGATTTTTTTTTTTTTTTTGTCATGAAAAGGGTTATTACGATTTTTTTTTTTTTTTTGTCATGAAAAGGGATTCCATTTAATCCAAAAACTAAGTGTCTGGTACAACAGCTAAACGCTTCTGAAGAACAAGATCAGAAAGGGCTTCTTTAGCCAAGGTATCAGCAATACAGTTATTAGATCTTGGAATGAAAGAGATACTGAACACATCAAAGTGCACAGTCAGAGCTGCAATGTCTCGGCAAACGCCATGGAGCTCTGGAGGACATGCATTGTGTGAGATGAATTCCATACATGCCTTTGAGTCCGATGAGATATGCAGGTGTTTAAGGTCTAAATCCTTAGCCTTCTTCAACGCTGCTAGTATTGCAAGAGCTTCTCCCATGATAGGTGAGTAAACAAATTCAGATGCTTGTGAGTGAAAAGTTTTCCTTGTAGCATCCATATTTGTGATCACTAACCCAATCCCTGCACATTTATAATCAGCCGACCAAGCAGCGTCAGTATTAATAACAGTGGTAGGGAAAGGAGGAGATCTCTGTGGTTGCACATGCTTCACTTTTCCGGTGTGTTCCGTCGACTTAGGAGATTGTGCGTTTTGCCATTCTCTGGCTCCTACGATGGCTTTCAGCCCTGTTTCCTGAACTGCGAAGTCTCTACCTTGAAATAGGAGACAGTTGCGGCTCTTCCATAGGTACCACATTATCCACGGTGCTAAAGGGCCTGATGAAACTCCATAGGGTGGCAGAGCTATTAGGGACAGAGCATATTTCAAGTTATGGTCCACACTGTCTTCTAGGGGTTGGAAGGGAGACTTCCATCTTACTTGGTTCCATGTTTCCTGTGCATAGGGGCAGAAAAATAGGACATGGGCTTCAGTTTCCGCTTCACCACAACGTGCACAGTTCGGTGAGACCTGTAAATACCGCGTTAGGAGGTTATTTGCAGTTGGCAGGGCTTTATTACAGAGTTTCCACAAGAAGAGCTTCAGTTTTGGTGGACAATTCGCATTCCATATACATTTATGCCAGTTGAAGTCTGTATCATTCAGTGGATGCGCACGCATTCCATATACATTTATGCCAGTTGAAGTCTGTATCATTCAGTGGATGGGCAGTAGTGTCATCATCGTCTGTCTGCATCAGCTCAAAGTACCCTGACCGGACTGCATATTCTCCATCTCTTGTTGGTTGCCAGCACATCCGATCTTCTGCTCCCATTTTACTATGTCTGAGACTGAGTATGGAGTCTCGACAGTGGGGTATCACCTGGTCAATTTTCTGTGGATCCCAGTTTTGTTTATCAGCAGTAAGTAAATCAGAAACCAACATCTCCTCCGTGCCAGGGGTTGGAGGTCCTATAAGCTTAGTAACTTTGTCATTTGCCAACCAATTATCCTTCCATATCTTTATGTTAGTTCCATTACCCACTGCTTTTATCACTCTTGTCTTTATTACGTCTCGGCCAATTAAAATGCCACGCCATCCATGGGACATAACTGAAGAAGCTGTGCAGTCTAGGAATGTGGAGCCAACACAATATTTGCGTTTTAGGATCTGAGCCAGTAAACTGTTCGGATTGCGGATGATCCTCCATGCGATCTTGCCTAGTAACGCATCATTAAAATTTTGTATGTCACGTAGTCCAAGTCCACCAATTCCCTTAGGCTTTGCAAGTCTCTTCCAAGCCACCCATGACATTTTCCTCTTCTCCGAGCTACCATCCCACCAGAAACGTGTGAGTATAGATTGAATCCGTTTGCACAAACTTAATGGCATATCTTTATGTTAGTTCCATTACCCACTGCTTTTATCACTCTTGTCTTTATTACGTCTCGGCCAATTAAAATGCCACGCCATCCATGGGACATAACTGAAGAAGCTGTGCAGTCTAGGAATGTGGAGCCAACACAATATTTGCGTTTTAGGATCTGAGCCAGTAAACTGTTCGGATTGCGGATGATCCTCCATGCGATCTTGCCTAGTAACGCATCATTAAAATTTTGTATGTCACGTAGTCCAAGTCCACCAATTCCCTTAGGCTTTGCAAGTCTCTTCCAAGCCACCCATGACATTTTCCTCTTCTCCGAGCTACCATCCCACCAGAAACGTGTGAGTATAGATTGAATCCGTTTGCACAAACTTAATGGTAGCTTGAAACAGGACATCGTATAGATAGGTAGTGCCGACAACACAGATTTCAACAGCACGAGCCGTCCCGCCGTAGAAAGGAATCTCGTACTCCAGCTCATGGCTTTTTGTTTGATCCTATCCACAATAGAGGCAAAGATATCCCTCTTCTTTCGCCCAAAATTTTCAGGAAGTCCAAGATACTTCCCTACACCACCTTCTTGTGAGATACCTAGAAGTTTCATGCATTTTGCTTTGATAAAGGGGGGGGGGGTTTTGCCTGAGAAAGTTACAGAAGGCTTTGATAAAGGGGGGGGGGGTTTTGCCTGAGAAAGTTACAGAAGACTTTCCCGCATTGATCTGCTGGCCTGAAGCTTTGCCATAACGCAAGAGTATCCGATTAAGAGCTTGACAGTTTGCTTCATCCGCACGACAGAAAAACATTGTCTCATCAGCAAAGAGAAGGTGATTCACTCTTGGGGCTCTTCTCGCAACTCTAATACCTCTAAGATCACCATTTGATGCAGCTCGTTTACATAGTCCCGAGAGGACTTCTCCAGAAAGGATAAAGATATAAGGCGATAGGGGATCCCCTTGTCTAATCCCCCGAGTTGGAGCCAAAGAACCAAAAGCCTCATTATTTATCAGATATGAGTAGGTTACCGATGATATAGTAAGATAAATCCAATGAACCCAACGTGGATGAAAGCCTAGTCTCAAGAAAACATGTTTGATGAAGTCCCATTCTAAGCGATCATAGGCTTTTGACATATTCGTCTTCACAGCCATACTACAATACTTCTTGGCCTTTAAGTGTTGGAGAAAATGAAGGACCTCATGAGTGATCAAAACATTATCTGCAATTGCTCTCCCAGCAACAAAGGCGGATTGATTTTCTAATATTATCCCACCAAGTAATGGCTTCAACCTATTTGCCAAGATCTTAGATATAAACTTGTATAAGACGTTACAGAGCGCAATGGGTCTATAGTCTTTGACTTGTTGAGAGTTTATGCCTTTTGGAATAAGTCTCACATGAGTGTGGTTGAGTGAAGATGTAAGGTTTCCAGTCCGAAAGAAGCTTTGAATGTTTTGAACCACATCTGCCCCAATTGTATCCCTCTGTAAGCCGCTTCAAGTACAGAATTGAGCTGTCTGATATGAGATTCATTGGGGACTGTGTTGGAGAGGGCCAAATCCAATTCACGTTTTGTTGCGGAGATGATCACTTGAGAGTTCTTCTTTGCTTCTTTACACCATTTGATAATGGCATCACGGCAGTATTTTAACTTTTCCTCCACGTTTAAGGCTGGGTTAAGTCACCACACTTTGTTTATAAGATCATGCACCTCCTTGTTATCTTTGAGTCTCCTATAATACCGAAATATGCTCTTTTTCCTCTTAGATTTACCAAGGTAGGTAATAACTCCTATAATACCGAAATATGCTCTTTTTCCTCTTAGATTTACCAAGGTAGGTAATAAGCGGTCGATGATCAGAGCCCTCTAAGCGTAGATATTCGCAGCGGCTCTCTGGAAAGAGATCAATCCAGGCACTATTGACCACAGACCTATCCAAACGACTCATGATCAAGTGTGTTCCACGGTATCCCCTCCATGAAAGGAAATTTCCTGAGTGTTTGAGATCCCAAAGATCCAACTGGGATAAGAAGGTCCTGAAAGTAGAGAAAGAGGATTCCGGTCTTGGAGGTCCACCAAACTTCTCCGAATTTTCAGTTATGTCATTAAAGTCACCCGTTAGTAGCCATGGGGAGTCCCTATCCTGACCAAACTCAGAAATATGTGACCATACTGCTTGTCTATTTGCGACCGCAGGTGCACCATAAGTAAAAGTGCTTGAGAAACTCCTCTGGTGGTATTGAATGGTTGTGTCAATAAAGTTATCAGAGGATGCATTAATCGTAAGAGCTACATCATTCATCCAAAACAAAGCCAATCCACCTCCCCCAATACTGTGAGGGGATACGAAATAATGGGACTGAAAATCCAGCTCTTTATAGATATTAAGCACAAAATCATCAGGATTTTTCGTCTCCATGAGGAATATTATTGATGGAGATTTTTGTCTAGTAATCTCCTTTAATCGTCGAACTGTTGTGGGATTCCCCAAACCACAACAGTTCCAGCTCACAGATTCCCCAAACCACAACAGTTCCAGCTCACAATGACTAAGGGAGCCCCTTCGGCGGTACATGAAAATCCGCCGCATTTCTTTGTTCTTCAGTCCTAGCATTCACTCCTGTCTGTGATGCAACAATAACTCCCTGAGTTCGAGGATCCTGATCAGAAGAGGGTACAGATTGTATTTCTGTGGTCCCTGAAAGAGATGTTGCTCCATGAGCTGTTTTTGCCTTTCTCCCTTTGTTTGTTCTGGCATGAGAAGTTCCTGCTTGGCCAAGTTTCAGTCGCTGTGGAGTAAGTCTGATACGAGGAGGTAGAACCCTTGGAGATCTGGGCACTGTTTTGGCCTTTCTTCGAGATGATTGCTCCACTGTCGCTGTTGCAGGGGCGGGAAAGGTTAATCTTTGTGCTAGTGGTGGCCTACCTCTCTTCTTTTTAACCAGACCAGGTTCTACAGATTGTTGAGTCGAAACTTCATCCTGAATCATAGTCTCCATCTGCCCATGTGCTGGGATATGTTCCGTTTGAGGTACAACTACTGGAGGGGAAGCTTGTTGCCTAGCAGCTTCTCGATCTCTTATTCTTTCAGCATTTGCTAACAATAGGCCGCTGGCCTCACTCTGAATTAATCTGCGTTTTCTTACCGCACTCTCAGATGGGTCATCACAGGAGGTGTATTGAATCATTACCTCCCGGAGTTCCTGAAGGATTTCCTCAAGTGTTCTAGCCGGCTTCTGCAGTGGTGAGGCTACAGCATTAGTCTGTGCCATTTGTAGGGCTACATTATGAGAATGTGCCAAGTCGAGGTCAGGAGGAGGAGGAAGTGTAGAGTAGGCTCTTGCTTCCTGGTCTGTTTGTTTTGCTTTCCACACCATAGTTTGGCTTGTTGAACCAACATGGCGTCTCCTCTTACGGTCTTGATTGTGATAGATATCAGTATCAACCGAATCAGTATGCATCCTTTTATTACGGTGAGAGTTTGAGAAGCTCGCATCATTCGCCTGAAGCTTTGGTGTGTGGATTTGCAGATTCTGTCGCGGTTGTGAACTGTTCTGTTCCTGTGAGTAAATGTTTCGATTACCCTTGTTTGAGTGTTGTGATCCCGGAGGCCTGTAGTCCTGTCTACCATCTGAGGACCACTGAAGTTATCTTGTGACTCCTTGGAGGTTTCTCCGAGTTGGTCTCTGTGAATTTGAACTACGGTGTTGGTTTGAAAGTGTAGCTCTGTTTGTACGCCGTTGGTCCATTTCAACAGAAACAGGGTTCTCTGGACAGTGAGCATTGTCGTGTGAGAGTCTATTACACCGGCGACAATGGTTGCGTAGTTGTTCATATTCCAGAGTAACAAACAATGGTTGCGTAGTTGTTCATATTCCAGAGTAACAAGGGCTTCAGAGCCATTCACAAAATCCACAAAGACTTCCTTGATCAGAGGTTGAAGGCCATTCACCATTATTTGGACACGGGGGGGACATTTTGTGGTATCACACTGCATATATACCCCAACTTTGTTCCCAATATTGGTTAGCATATCTGTTCGAACATATTGTGGAGGTAGACCTTTAACCCTAGCCCAGAAGGGTATGTCTGCCGGGAACTCATTTGAAATGATAGGAGCCCATTTCTGGACTATAAGCATATAGCGTGCGTATTGGTACGGTCTATTTTCCAGCGCATCCAACATATCGGCTTCAACATCAAACTCAAACTTAAAGCAGTCATTTCCCAATTCAGATCCAAGAGCTCTCCCACGATTCTGCCATCTCTGGCCTAGCATTGGTATGACAGACCACATCCTTTGTACTCGAGGATTAGTGAGCCTTCCGATTAATACTAGAGAGTTCTCTTTAACAGCCACTGACTCATCAATCTCCGGGGCTTGACAGCGGGGTCTGTAGGTATTCTCCGAGTCGGTGATGGTTAACTTGCCCAGCTCTTTTCTT
>CM071718.1:37728605-37745579 GCA_036630335.1 Physaria fendleri | reverse complement strand
TTTTGGTGTATACGCACCGTTAGTTTGTTTTTCAAATAACATATAGTGTAATGTTTTTTATAATTTTAAAAAATAGAAAGACGTAAAAAAAAATTTTCCCTAGGGCATCCAAAAACATTGGACCACCTTATATAAAAGAGAAGCGTGAAGTGAAGTGATCGATGAACTTCTATATATATAATAAACAATCTGTTTTCTTTTATCGCGCAGGAATTGGGGTGCAGATATTAGTGATCATTGTTACGGGTTCCCTTGTCAATAACATATGTCTCCGCCTACTAAAGCAGCATAGGGAAACTAAGAAATTGAGTACCATCGTATGTGATTCTTTTACTTGAAGATATTTGAACCTTTTGCAATCATATAATATATAAAAGATAGTCTTTCAACCTTTTGCAATCAAACTATTTATTAAAATAATTTTCAGTCATAAAAAACAAGCACGAAGGTACATGTATATATTTTATCATTTTCACCATCATCCGCCAACAACTTGTGTGGCTGCAACAGCAAGAGGAAGAACATAGCATCAGAATGTGCAGACTGTGGATTCTCTACGAGTGCATAAGCAGCACTGTCGAGATAAAACTGTATTTTTACATAAACATCATGACATTTATTGAATGTTGGGTCCGTTTTAGCTGTGTTATCTGCAAAAGTAGCTGCCTTCTTGGCTTGTTGTAAGACAATGTCCCGGATTACAGTTTTCGAAAGTGGGATCTGTGGATTTAAAGATATTTCAAAATTTGTATATGAAAGAATCATAAATCTTAATTGCGACTACTAAGAATATCTACAGAAAATACGTACCAGAGCAGTAGCAGAAGCCGCAGGAGGATAAGCACTCAAAGTTTGCAAACAGAATGGTTTATCATCGATAAATGACATACCACATAGTTTATCGATGTACGATGTTGAGTTTGATGTTAAGGCCAAAGTTGATCCCACGAGAAATTGCGACAAAAGTACCATTGAAACAACGAAGAAACAATGAGATGAAGAAGTCATTTTCTTTGATCTCTGCCTTGTTTTTCTTTTTGTTTTAATGTTTGTAGTTTTAGTTTATGTCTACCCTTTAAGTATATATTTATGTGGATTTGTTTCTGCAATTTACATATATTTATTAGAAAAATAAAGATTTTATTACCACCTTTAAATTAGGAAAAAATCCGCCGGAATTTATTTTTATTATATGCAAAGAATTTGATCAATTTGTTGAGATTTTATATCCCCTTTAATTAGTTGACAAAAGAAAAATCGACCAAAAACATTTGTATATGAAAAATTGATAATATAAAACTAAATATGCAACTAAAAAATGTAAATTAAATTGGAGAAATGGGTTTAATAAGCACTTAAAGTTTGCAAGCAGAAAGGTTTCATAAATCTTAATTGCGACTACTAAGAATATCTACAGAAAATACGTACCAGAGCAGTAGCAGAAGCCGCAGGAGGATAAGCACTCAAAGTTTGCAAACAGAATGGTTTATCATCGATAAATGACATACCACATAGTTTATCGATGTACGATGTTGAGTTTGATGTTAAGGCCAAAGTTGATCCCACGAGAAATTGCGACAAAAGTACCATTGAAACAACGAAGAAACAATGAGATGAAGAAGTCATTTTCTTTGATCTCTGCCTTGTTTTTCTTTTTGTTTTAATGTTTGTAGTTTTAGTTTATGTCTACCCTTTAAGTATATATTTATGTGGATTTGTTTCTGCAATTTACATATATTTATTAGAAAAATAAAGATTTTATTACCACCTTTAAATTAGGAAAAAATCCGCCGGAATTTATTTTTATTATATGCAAAGAATTTGATCAATTTGTTGAGATTTTATATCCCCTTTAATTAGTTGACAAAAGAAAAATCGACCAAAAACATTTGTATATGAAAAATTGATAATATAAAACTAAATATGCAACTAAAAAATGTAAATTAAATTGGAGAAATGGGTTTAATAAGCACTTAAAGTTTGCAAGCAGAAAGGTTCACTGAGAGAACAAATAGACAATGAGGTGAAAAAGCCATTTTAATGTCACTCTACTGCGAAATATTCAACTCTTTTAGATTTACTTTTTAATGTTTGTAGTTTTAGTTTATATATACAATTTTGAAGTGTATATTTTATATTCATTTCTTTCTGCAACTGATACAAATTCACTGGAAATAAAGATTTTATTACCATCATAAAACTAGAAAAAATCTGACCAGATTTTATTTTTATTTTATGCTAAAATAGTCGGAATTACTTTTATTGTCATAGTTTTTAGTTTATATATACAATTTGAAGTATAAGTTTATTTTATTGTCATAGTTTTTAGTTTATATATACAATTTGAAGTATAAGTTTATATGCGTTTGGTTCTGTAATTAACATAAAATATTGAAAAATAAATATTTTATTACAATTTTTAAATTATAAAATAATCTGATCAGGATTTATTTTTATTGTATGCAAAAAATAGTTGGAATACATTTTAGGGGGTGTTATTGGTTTGTGTATTTAGAGAGAGTTTTAAAGACTTCATAAAATAAGGAAAATCACTATTTTAAAGGATTTTAAGAGATTTTAAAAGATTTTAAGAGTCTTTTCAAGATTTTAAGAGAGTATATCTCATGCTTTTTAAAGTATTGCCCTTAGTGTTTGTAGTTTTGCTTTAGACATACAATTTTTATGCAATTGACATAAACATATTGGAGAATAGAGATTTAATTACCAATTTACTTTCTTTAACCAAAAAACAATTCAACCGGAAATTATTTTTATTTTATTAAAAAAAAAAATAGTTGGATTTACATTTTATTGTTTGTAGATTGTAGGTTTAGTTTATATATACAATTTTAAGTACATATTTCTATACATCTGTTTATGCAATTGACATAAACATTGAAAATAAAGCTTTTATTACAATCTTTAAACTAGAAAAAAAGCTGTTTGGGTTTAGGGTTTATAACGTAGAGTTTGGTTTCGAATTCAGAGAATATATTAGGGTTTATGGTTTTGATTTTAAGATTTAGATTTAGGATTGAGGATTTACCTTTAGAATTTAGAGTTTATGGTTGAGATTAATTGTTTTCTAATAAGGTTAGCCAGATAATCGCTTTTTTTGGATTCGATGCAAATGACTTTTATTTGTTCATATCAAATATAGGAATCGATCACAAGTCATAAGAAAAAAAAAGCATGGATCTCCAATCATAAATTAAAGCAAGCAAGATAGTACATATATATATATGTTTATCATTTTCTTCTTCATCCTCCAACAACTTCTGTAGCTGCAACAGCAAGAGGAATAAGCTTATTCATTTGCATTGTCATCTGCATAAGCTGCAACAGCAAGAGGAATAAGCTTATTCATTTGCATTGTCATCTGCATAAGAGTCTTCGAAGCCAGGTCCTGTTTTTTTCCAATCAAATTGGTCACTTGATTTGTTTGGTCGGTACAAGTCATAGCATCATAGTTTGCAGTCATTGGATCCTCTACAAGTTCATCATAAGCACTCTTGAGTGAATTTTGTATAGTTGCATAATCTTCGTGACATGTCTTGAATGTTGGGTCCTTTTGAGTTGCTGCAAAAGTTGCTGCTTTCTTGGCTTGTGGTAGAACAATACCGCTGATTACAGCTTTCGCAAGTGTGAGCTGTGGAATAAAAGATATGTTTTATAGAATGTATAATTTTGAATTGTGAGTGAAAAGAACATACTTTAAAGAAAAGAATACGTACCAGGTCCTTGGCAGAAACCGCAGGAGGATAAGCACTCAAAGTTTGCAAACAGAAGGGTTTGTTATCGTTATCGATAAATTCTTGGCTACATAACTTATTGATGTATGTTGTTGAGGTTAATCTTATGGCCGAAGCTGATCCCACGAGAACAAGTGCGGTTGAAACAATGAAGAAAAATTGAGATGAAAAAGCCATTTCTTTGATCTTACTCTGCCTTCAAATTTTGGATTCACTTTTTAATGGTTGTAATTTTAGTTTATGTATACCCTTTATGTATATATTTATATGGATTTGTTTCTGCAATTGACATATATTTTCTATTTTCAAAATCTATCCATGTATATCAATTGAAAATCAAATTGAATACATGACATCACCATAATCATTTTTAAGAACAATATTTACAATATGTCATTATATTTGATCATGAATTGATTACAATTTTAATATTTATTCAGTTTTTATCTAAAAATAATTTTATCTATAATTATTATTTATCTAATAAAATAAATATATTACCAAACAAACAAAATGGTAATTGTAAAAAATATTTATCAAAACTTCAGATAAATATTAATTTTAGATAACATCATTCTACTATCAATATTTTCCCATCTTTTGGATAAATATTAGTATAATTTTTTAACAAATTCTTTTAATTTTTATATTATAAAAATAAATATTAGTATAATTTTTTAACAAATTCTTTTAATTTTTATATTTTAAAAATATACATACCAAAATCTTATATATATTAATTATAATAATATACACCTAGTTATAAGAATTATTCATTTTCGTAAGGCAAGAAATAAGAATATGATCGGTTGTTCTTGGTACCTGTGTGATGGTGTTTTGTTGGTTTCGAATGTAATTATGGTTTGCATTTTTTTCTGGTTTATGACATGACAATAGTTGAGGAGAAAATAGATCATTTCAATTTCACATATATAGTATGACATTTTTCCTTATATACTTTTGTATTGTGTAATGGTTTTTTCTTATTTTATTATTCCATGACAAAAAAAAAAAAAAAAAAAAAAAAAAAAAAAAAAAAATTATTCGATGCAAATGACTTGCTTGTTCATATTAAACATACGGTATCAAATATCATACATTAAAACAAGCAAGATGGTACATACATATGTGTTATCATTTTCATCTTCATCCTCCAAAAACTTGTGTCGCTGCAACATCAAGACGAAGAACCTTCTCCATTGGCAATGTCATCCGTATAAGAGTCTTCGAAGACATGTCGTGTTTTTTCAGACCAAAATCTTCAATGAACTTGTCTAGTCGGTACAAATCATAGCTTGCAAAACTTGGAATTACTATGAGGAATGAGGTCATACAAACACTTGACGCTAAGGTTCATAGACAAAAAATCTTAAAGATGTTCCTCCACTGTTAAGGATAAAGAGGTTTACCTGAGAAGGATTTACCTGATTCGAGACCTGCTGTTAGTATTAAGTACTCATGGACGGTTTCTTAGAAGAAAGGCAAGGTGGGGAACATTACAATGCCTCCGCTGAACAAGAAATTCAGCAAGAGGGGATCAAGGTTGCAAATAAACTCTAGAGAACTTGGAGATTGCTTGTGAGATTGGGGATACCTATGAGGCATTATTGGTTGAAGACATTTTTTTTTTTTCTTATTTAGGATTGGATGCAAATGATTTATTTGTTCAGATCAAAGATAGGTATCAATCACAGGTTTAACAACCAGAACACAGCAAGCTAAAATCACTAAGCTAGTCGAATAACCTAGCAACTAAGCAAACCGATAGCAGCAACTAGTCCTAGGGGATCCTACACTGACCAGTCGAGGAGAGAAAACAAACACTCACCAAAGCAAGATCAAATACTTCACTACACTTACAAGTCATAACAACATAGTAAGCAATACTTGGCATTTTTTGATCAAATACTTCACTACACTTACAAGTCATAACAACATAGTAAGCAATACTTGGCATTTTTTCAAGTTGTGTAGCAGCAAACATGAGTGAATCTTGTATATATTCTTTGTAATCTGCAAAAGTAGTTACCTTCTTTGTAAAACTAGCTGCCTTCTTGGCTTGTGGTAGGACAATGCCACGGATCACATCGTCCGCAAGTGGGAGCTGTGGATTTAAAGATATGCTTTTAAAATGTGTATATAATACATTTTGCATTATAAATGAATCAGAAATCTTAATTCCTATTGCTGAAAGATAGAGTATATACATACTTTTCATATCATTTTTTGTATGTTAAAAGTTTTATTTTGGATGTATATGTTTCATGAATATAGTATTTTTTCTCATTACTTTACTATATATTCAACTGAAAAAAAAGATGTATATGTTTCATGAATATAGTATTTTTTCTCATTACTTTACTATATATTCAACTGAAAAAAAAAAAACATAGATTATAATTATAACTTAGTTTAGAAATTCTATTGACAACTTTTACACATTTGATAAGAAAATATATAACTAAAATATGCAATTCTTAAAACAAACTTCATTGGATATATAAGTTTGGTTTTTCATGTTTTACTATGCAATAATAATTTTAATAGTCTTTTCTATTTTTATCTAATATTTTTATAATATTTTATTTATTAATACCCCGCTTAATTTAATTCCCACAATATTATTAAAATTACTGGTTACTGGACCAGACGTTAAGAAAAAAAAAAAAGATATATACCAAAGGCAGTGGCAGAAACCAGTTTCGCGGGAGGATAATCACTCAAAGTTTTCTTACATAAGGGTTTTTCATCGACTCGTGAACATAAATTATCGATAAATTCTGTCGAAGAAGTTTAAGGACGAAGCAGATCCCACGAGAAATTGTAACACTAGTGTCACTAAGAGTACGAATAGACAAAGAGATGAAGAAGCTATTTCTTTGATCTTTTAAATCTTACCGTAAAATACTCAAAATTTTTGGGATTTATTTCTTAATGTTCGTAGTATTAGTTTATATATACAGTTTAAACTATATATTTATATGCTATTTGTTTAAGTGTGTCTTTTAGATTTTTTAAATTATTTTTTTTGTAATTTTGATTTTTGTATTTCCCTTGGTGTAAAAGATAACTTAATTTTAATATAGTTAGTTTACTTTTTTGTTAAAAAAAGAAAAAAAAAATATTTTGTTACCATCTTTAAATTAGAAACAAATCTCGCCAGAATTTATAAAAAAGAAAAAAAAAATATTTTGTTACCATCTTTAAATTAGAAACAAATCTCGCCAGAATTTATTTTTATTTTTAAATGTTTTTAGTTTTTTTTTTTTTTCTTTTTTGTCAAGTAATGTTTTTAGTTTTAATTTATTAATTTAATACATATATATATATATATAATTATTGGAAAATAAAGATTTTGTTACCATCTTTGTTAAAGAATATTTGCTAACTGGATTTATTTACTTATATTGTATAATAGTATTATTCTACCATTAGACTTGGTACCTTGTTGTGTGTCACATTTGTTTTAAGTATTTTAAATTTTAGAAATAGAATTTAAATTAATCATTGCACAAATGCAAATGAGTTACTTTACTTGTTCATATCAAATATAGAGTGACAATAAGGGAGAATATAGTATAGCTCATTATGAGAACTTAAATATATTAGCTTTAAAATTTATGTAAAAAATCTTCACGTAGTAGATGTATGAGGTAGAATGATTAGAGAAATTTCTTAGATAATATCTAAGAAATCCAACTTAGAGTAAACTATTATATATTATTATTGGAAAATAAAGATTTTGTTACCATCTTTGTTAAAGAATATTTGCTAACTGGATTTATTTACTTATATTGTATAATAGTATTATTCTACCATTAGACTTGGTACCTTG
Organism: Physaria fendleri; assembly: GCA_036630335.1. NCBI lineage: Eukaryota > Viridiplantae > Streptophyta > Magnoliopsida > Brassicales > Brassicaceae > Physaria > Physaria fendleri. The sequence continues at coordinate 37,737,992 of CM071718.1, read as the reverse complement.
TTGTGTGTCACATTTGTTTTAAGTATTTTAAATTTTAGAAATAGAATTTAAATTAATCATTGCACAAATGCAAATGAGTTACTTTACTTGTTCATATCAAATATAGAGTGACAATAAGGGAGAATATAGTATAGCTCATTATGAGAACTTAAATATATTAGCTTTAAAATTTATGTAAAAAATCTTCACGTAGTAGATGTATGAGGTAGAATGATTAGAGAAATTTCTTAGATAATATCTAAGAAATCCAACTTAGAGTAAACTATTACATGTAAACATCATTAGTTAATTTTTTTTACCATTAGTTTTTTTTAATACCAACTTTTTTGATATACCATTGTGATAGTCCTTTTAAAATATTTAAGAGTTTTTTTAATTAAAATACCATCTTTACCAACCAGGCCATTGAACCCGGTTTTTCATGTTCGACCCAGGTCCTTCATTCATATATTCTCCGTAATATAAAGTCGCAGAATAATCTACCCCTTACCACTCCAACCATCCGACAGGATCAATCAGACCATCAATAAAGGATTTCATGATAACCGTCCTAGAATATGGTTTCTAAGGACGACCTAAATACGTTCTGAAGTTGGCTTGAACTGAGATCAAGTCCGGTGCAGCCAAAATCTTACAGTTTATAATGGAAATGCCAGTGGGGTCACGTGAATCGGTGCGGCTATGAGCGGTATATGTGATACTCTGACCGGGCTCTGGTCGACGAGCATATAGGCTACAGTTCTGGAATACGACCGATGCATAACCGAATATGAAGTCCACTGTATCGTAGATATTACACTCTCGATAAAACTGTGTGTTTTTATGGACAAACAGTGTGTCTTGGTAGCCTTCGAAGCTGCAACGGTAGAAAGCAGAGCGGTCGGAGTCGCTTCGAAATGCTACAGTCGCTTCGAAATGCTACGGCCTGTTCTTTGTCTGGCCCGGTGTAATTCACGGATGATATGTCTTTTGCTATGAATCCACTACCATCAACGCCTACATTATTTCATAAACACAAAAGTTTTATCACAAAACTTATTACAAAATAGAATGGAACGCCTACATTATTTCATAAACACAAAAGTTTTATCACAAAACTTATTACAAAATAGAATGGCTAAAGATGAAACTTAAGAATAAAGAAAATACAAACCAACAGTAGCAGAGTCAAAAGTTTTCCATCCATCTCGTTTGCCGCGGTTAGCTTTTATGATGGTTCCACCAATTCCGTCTCCAACAAACATAAGCATTGTCATTTTATAAAGGATTTCATGATAACCGTCTTAGAATATGGTCCTCAAGGACGACCTAAATACGCTTTGAAGTTGGCTTGAAATGGGATCAAGTCCGATGCAGCCAAAATCTTACAATTTATAATGGAAATACCAGTGGGGTCACGTGAATCATTCCGGCCATGAGCGGTATATGTGATACTTTGATTAGACTTTGGTCTACGAGCATATAGGCTACAATTCTTGAACATGACATGAGCGGTATATGTGATACTTTGATTAGACTTTGGTCTACGAGCATATAGGCTACAATTCTTGAATATGATCGATGGAAGTAATTATAAGAAAAACATAAACAAAACAAAAGCATAATAAAATCAAAATATAAACAAAACAAATACATAATAAAATCAAAACATAAGCAAAACAAAAACATAATAAAATCAAAATCTAAACAAAACAAAGACATAATAAAATCAAAGCATAAGCAAAATATAAGTAAACATAATCAAAATATCATTGATGTTAAATTGCAATCAAAATTTAACATCAATCATAATGTTAAAGAAAAGCTTAATCAAAATTTAACATCAAAATTTAACAAAAAAAAGAAAACAAAATCAAAATTGTACAAAATTTGTACATGAATAATGTTAAAGAAAAGCTTAATCAAGCTTATGACATTAAATATTTAGAAATGAAAAACGTATCATTGATTTTTTTACATTAGGCTTTTTTTTGTTACTTGTGTTGTTAAAGAGTGTTATTATCACAAAACAAATAAGTAGGATTTGAAGTCTATATTTGATAAGGATATATATATTTTTTATTTCTTATTTATTATTAAGTCAAAATTTATTATTATTTATAATCTTGATATTTAAGCATAATATTGTTAGTAACACTAAGATTAGTTTGTTATCAAGAGTTTTTGTTAGTTTAGATATTTTATATTTTAAAAATAAAATAAAAAAACTAAGATTAGTTTGTTATCAAGAGTTTTTGTTAGTTTAGATATTTTATATTTTAAAAATAAAATAAAAAATAAAATAAATATATTTATGAGAAAGCATATTAAAACATAACAATTCATCCTCATTAACATAATTAAGAAAACAAAAAATCAGTTAGTTTTACAATTGAGAATATTTTAGAAAATTTTAGTTTTACATCGACACACAAGAAAAAATTCATATAATGATTCATAACGATGGTAAAAGAAGAAGGGTAGTTAAAAGAAACGAGTCTAAAGAGTGAAGTTTTAGTTGATCTGAAATGTTGTCTCAAATTATAGAGGGTGTTCTTAGGAAATAATAATCTGACATGAACCGATAATGATCAGTAGCCATCTTTGTGGTATAGATCGATAACATAAAAAGAAAATTTACTGCTTTAAATTCATATCTAATTGTGATCAATATTAGAGTTGTAATTGGAGTGATTTATAAAGTTTAAGGGCTAAAATAGGCTGAAAAATTGTTTGGGTAATATAACGAAGAGGTCAAGAGTTCAGGATAAATCTATTGTTAAGGGTACAGTACGGAATGAAATACAAAGTCAACCCTTATCCCATGATGAATGTAAAAACAAATTAAAAGATACATATGTAATTGACCTATTTTAACAGTTAAATTATTAATAGATAAATATTCTTTGCCAAAGTCTTTAGTAAAAAAAAATGGTTGGCTTAATTAAAAATCATTTGAACTATTTTCTTTGAATGATAATGATAGGTAAAAAGAATATCCACTAACTAATATGGTTCCTTCGCCGTATTTTGTTCATCTACTTTTATATGAACTATTTTTAAAAAAATGATAATGATCGACCAAATATTTTGTTTATCCATTCTTATAACTTACTTTTTAAAAAATTATTTGATCTTGGTTTAAATAAAGACTAGATTATTACCCATGTTAAACACGGGTGTACAATTACTTTCCAAATTTAAAACATTTATATTATAATTTTAAAATATGTTTTTAAGTAGATTTAAACAAAATTTATATCTGATATTGATTCGTTCTAAAATTAATAAATCCGAAGTATAAATAATGAGCAATATGTTAAATTATATCTGATATTGATTCGTTCTAAAATTAATAAATCCGAAGTATAAATAATGAGCAATATGTTAAATCTCCGAGTTTTCAATCTTTAAAGAGCATTCGCCAATCTTTAATCCGAAGTATAAATAATGAGCAATATGTTAAATCTCCGAGTTTTCAATCTTTAAAGAGCATTCGCCAATCTTTCACTTCCAATGTTTTATACTTCCAATGTTTTATATCTTGAATCCACTTAAAAACACCAAAATATAAAATATCTTTATGCAGTAGATTGCAGATTTCTTTATGTTCTCTTTCAAAGATCTAACTTTTGACGTTTTCGACTCCAACAATATTGAATGATAATTGTATTTCAAAGATCTAACTTTTGACGTTTTCGACTCCAACAATATTGAATGATAATTGTAAAAGCTGTCAATTCTCTTTCTAACGCCGATGATGTCTTTTTCAATAGTTTATCCAGTTTATTTCTTGTAGTTTAATTGTTCAAATACATTTGGTTAAAAAATTTTTGTTCAGATACATGTGGTTAAAAGTTTAAAAAAGTTTTGTATATTTTTTTCTAGATATTTTTCATTTTGAATTAATTTTGAGATATTCATCTTTAATAAAACTTTACCCGGCCAAAATAAAAAAGAAACATCAATTCGTGGTATCTTATTTTAATAAATTTTTTTTAATATTTAAAATAAGTGTTTTACATAGAAACAGGCAAAAATGTGATATCTTATTCAAACCGATATCCCAAAAACATCAGATTCAAACTAATCTTATATAATAATTGGAAAGTATAAATTTTACTTATGCGTAAATAACAAAACCCGAATCTAAACCAAACCCGATATTTCTGAATTTTCTCAAACCGATATCCCAAAAACATCAGATTCAAACTAATTTATATAAATATATGAACAATAAATTTTACTTATCCGTAAATAACAAAACCCGAATCTAAACCAAACCCGATATTTCTGAATTTTCGAAAATATCTAAATTGCTTAATCATTTTTATCATCACAAATTTGTATTTATGTTTTGCATACAATATAATTAAAATTTATATGGCTTAATTATATGAAAATCAAATCTAAACCAATTTATATAAATACATAAACAATATTTTAGTTATATATCCAAATAAACAAACGTAAACTTAAAATGAACCTGATATCCATAGTACTCAAACATACTTACGTTTTATTTTATACCCGGATCATCGAACCCAAACCAAATAAATATGATATCTATGCTTACCCGTAAATACCAAATTTCTCAATCAATTTATCAATATAATTTTTATACTCTTGTTTTACATAATATATAGCTAACTTTTCATTTTTACTTTTATATTTGTTAAAGCTTTTTTATACCCATTCGAACTATCTTCCCATGTGGGAACAATATAAGATACTATAGAGTTAAAAGGCAACATAGAGTTCATATATTGTCAAAATTCTCTTGCAAAACAAAAACAATGTTCAGTTACTCCATTTGAAAATTGTCTAGAATTAATGTGTCCACTTCTAATCTAGTAACTAATTTGTATGTCATCCAGTCAATATATTATGTTTGAAATAACCCTCATATGAAACCATTTTTTTAATTATTTGGAATAATGTGAACCAAATCTCATACTTGTGGGTATTTGAAAAGTAAAAATACTAAAAAANTTTATGTTTCCATAGCATATAATTAAATTTATATGTCTTAATTATAAAACTCGAAGCTAAATCAATTTATATAAATAAACAATATCAACCAACCCAGATAAAAAATAGCTAACCCCACATATTCATTCTGAATCCAATCCAAAAATATTAAACTCAAATCTCAATCAATTTATATAAATATATAAATCAATACTCGTGAATACTCGAATTATCAATTTATATAAATATATATATCAATATTTTTTTTTCCTTATCCGATGTTCTTGGATAATCAAAATTTTCACATAACTTTACAATATTTTAAATAGCTCATGACCAATTTTATCATCATAATTTTTTTATGTTTTATATAATATATATAATTTAATCATAGAAAAATAAAATCTTAAAAAATTTATATAAGTACATGAACATTACTTTTTTCTCTGTATCTAAATAACTAAATCTGATTCACATGTATTAGAAAATATGCATTTTTTTAAGCTCTATTTTTTCTATACGGAAATTATAAAAATAAGATATGACACCCGATTCTTAAATACTTATTCAAAAAGTAATTTGAATATATATTAAGTAATCAAATATATTAAATGAATATGTAATAAATTATCAGAATAGGTCTAACACCCGATTCTTGAATACTTATTCAAAAAATAATTTAAATAGTATTATATCAAATAAGTTATTAGATGTATGAACTTTTAGGTGATAAACCTAAAATTTTGAAAATATTTTAGATGAATTTTTTATCAACACAAAATACGCTTAAATGCGAATAAATAAATTATAGATATATCTTATTCGGGATTATATAAGATTTGTTTAACTACTAAATTTCTAAAATCTAAGTGTGAAACAAAAAGTTTCTTATACATATTTGGAAATTTTTTTTTATGGAATTTAAAACTAATTATCTTTAATACATAAAGATGTTTAGTTTTTTTTTTTAGAAAAGTTGTAAATTAATATATTTAAAAATGAAAATATTTTTGAAATTTATTTATTCAAATTTTTTTGAAACATTAATTTTTACACCTTTTTATTGGTTTGTATAACTTCTATTTTTTGAGCTAATTAAAATCTAATAAAACTAAATAATAACTGAATTTTGTTTTTTTGGTCAACAACTGAATTTTGTTTTTATCCAATAATCTATTAATGTAATCTAGATTATGTAAAATAATTAACAATAAAAAAACTGTGATCAGCCGTAGTGACCTTAATTTTTTTTAATTATCCACTAACAATTCTAACAATCTATTTTAGTCAAATCTAAAAATAAGCCTTAATTATATTATATACGCTTAAATGCGAATAAATAAATTATAGATATATCTTATTCGGGATTATATAAGATTTGTTTAACTACTAAATTTCTAAAATCTAAGTGTGAAACAAAAAGTTTCTTATACATATTTGGAAATTTTTTTTTATGGAATTTAAAACTAATTATCTTTAATACATAAAGATGTTTAGTTTTTTTTTTTAGAAAAGTTGTAAATTAATATATTTAAAAATGAAAATATTTTTGAAATTTATTTATTCAAATTTTTTTGAAACATTAATTTTTACACCTTTTTATTGGTTTGTATAACTTCTATTTTTTGAGCTAATTAAAATCTAATAAAACTAAATAATAACTGAATTTTGTTTTTTTGGTCAACAACTGAATTTTGTTTTTATCCAATAATCTATTAATGTAATCTAGATTATGTAAAATAATTAACAATAAAAAAACTGTGATCAGCCGTAGTGACCTTAATTTTTTTTAATTATCCACTAACAATTCTAACAATCTATTTTAGTCAAATCTAAAAATAAGCCTTAATTATATTATTGTTATTATATTATTAAAAGATAAGCCTTAATTATATAGTTAAAAATCTTTTACTCTTATATAAAAGATAAGCCTTAATTATATAGTTAAAAATCTTTTACTCTTATATTATATTATATAAAAGATAAGCCTTAATTATATAGTTAAAAATCTTTTACTCTTATATAAAGATAAGTTTCTAATTGTATGGTTAAAATTTTTTACTGTTATAATTTTTTTGTTATATGCTACAAAACAAATGTTACTTTTTAATGGGTACTTCCCAATTATTATATAAGATAATTATTCAAAAAATAAATCATAATGGCATGTTCGTAAATATGGTCCGTGAAAGTGATTCTGGCGACAACACCTAAGCGTTTTTGCTTCCCAAATAATATATAGGGGATTATATGATTACAACACCTAAGCGTTTTTGCTTCCCAAATAATATATAGGGGATTATATGATTAGGAATATGTATATTTTTTATAAGTGTTTGTTAAATAAATATGTACTAATTCAAAATTCTATAAATAGGTATCAAATTAATTAAAATTCAAAAAGTCTTTTTAAAATTTATTTTTTAATTTTCGTAATTAATTAAAATTTAATTTAAAAATATTTTTCTAAAATATTAATTCAAAATTCTATAAATAGGTAGCAAATTAATAAAAAATTAAAAAAGTATTTTTCATAATTCATTGTTGGATTTTCGTATTTAAATTTAAATTTTATTAAAAAATATTTTTCTAAAACTTAAAATTATTGTTTGTTTTAATTAGTTTAAAATTAATAAAAAAAAATATTGTAATGATATAGTTTATAATTATTCTAAAAAATAAATCATAATGGCATATTCATAAATATGGTCCTGAGAGTGATTCTGGCGACGACACCTAAGCGTTTTTGCTTCTCAAATAATATATAGGGGATGATTTTTCGTAGAAAACATCTAATTGTATTGACAAAGACGTGTAGGTTACAATTATTGACCAAAGAACATCATCTAATAGCGATTGCGTCCTTAAATTCTCAATAAAATCCAATGTTGGATTATTAGTCTCATATTTTTAAATAATATAATATGGTTTTGACTAAGCCTACTCTTATCTTTTCTAACAAACTGTTTCATGATCATTTACTAATTCGTTTATCCTATAGTATATGTTATATGTGAGCATCTTATAGGTTGACATATATAGAGGTTACATACCAAAATAAAAATCATAACATTTTAGGCAATAAGGTATATATTTGATGCCTAAAACATGTGATCACATTGACCAGTGAGCATGTTATGTTATTCAAACCACTAAAATAGATAAGGAATAAGTCTACTATACCCATATGAATCGAATCTTGCAACTTTGATAGAATCATTCAATTTACATGGGAATTAAAATAATTCGAACAATAGTTATTTTTATTTTTGATCTTAAAATTTACATGGGAATTAAAATAATTCGAACAATAGTTATTTTTATTTTTGATCTTAACAAAAAAAAAGAAGTTATTTTTATTTTTGAAAAAACAATTAATCTTAAATTTTATTATAAACTATTAAACAATAGATTAAACATTTAAGCATCATTTCTAAAGAAACCAATATATATTTTCCTTTTGGCAGTAGCTACCCTCTTTAGACATAAAAATATAGATCTTGCAGTAGAGATAAAAAAAAATATAAGTATCTATATCAAGCAGATTTTTTTTTTTTTATTATAAATCAAATTTTAATTTTTTTTAAAGGACATGGTTGATCTTGCACTAAAAGTATGGGTGTATGTTTTTCTCTAACTTAGTAAAGGGTTGGTACACTGTTGATGACTGCAATGGTTGGTCGGCTAGCTTTGCTGTCCAAAACTCATTGCATTAAATCAAACTTCAATAAAACTAGCAATCTTGGGGTATATATAAACAATTAGGGAAATTTACATTAAAAATATTCTCTTGCTTTTTTCCCAGATTGATAAATTTATCTCTAAAATCTATCTATTTATATATTCAAATTGAATTAATATTTTGTGATTATTATAGAATATTGCTATTAATATACCTTAATTGTTGCACATATATTGTGATATTGATTTTATTGACAATTGGTTAACCATATTAAGAACAATATAAACTTGAATTATTTATTTAAACATAGTATCATTTAAACAAATATGGTTATTTATACTCACAGACCATATGTAACGCCCCGCTCCCGTCCACAGGGGACTCAGGGAAAGCCGGCGACACCACAGACAGTTTGCAGGACGGCATGCGGCCGCCCTCCCGCTCGCTTCCGACGAGCGGTTGGTTTGCCTGCTGCAGTCAGGCTGGTATCACGACCATACAGGGTCCTTGCTTAAAAATGCGATTACATTAAAACCTTACGAAACAGTTTACAGAAAACAAGTCGATTTAAAAGTCTTTACAACAGGCCCAAACGTTCAAACTACAACAACAACAGTACAAAACAACACAACGAAAACATATTAGGGCATTTTGAAAACACCTAAAACCACCTTGTCAATAGGGACTAAAATCTACATTTGTTCCTTGCCCTCCTTTCCACTTACACTTGCCACCTGCAAGAATGAGCTCGGGTC
>CM071718.1:37665525-37678206 GCA_036630335.1 Physaria fendleri | reverse complement strand
ATGAAAGAGGAATGGTTTTTCAAAAATTAATATAAACACTAAATGATCATTTTCTAAAAGTATATTTTGTAATTATTCTAGCAATCAATATGGATTATGATGCCATCATTTAGATTCTTAGCTAACTATCTAACATATAGGGGATTTTAAAAGAAAAGTGGAATAGAGGCAGTAAATACTCTCTCTTTTTTGTATATATCATAATACAATTTAAATTTTTGATATATATATAACAAGACATAGTTCTAATAATAGAGTATTTACATTTAAATTAATTCATATATTTTTAAATTTTAACGTGAATATGAGTTTTTTATTAATTTATTTTTTCTAAAACTTAAAATATAATATTTGTAATGATATATTTTATAATTATTCAAATAAATAAATATAATGGCATGTTCGTAAATAAGGTCCGTGAGAGTGATTCTGGCGACGACACCTAAGCTTTTTTGCTTCTCAAATAATATATTTGGGATTTTTTTTATTTTTGAAATATTTTGTTAAAAGAATTTTTTACTGAAAATATGATAGAAATATCAAAAAGAAATTAAAAACTAAACCTATTTTACAATTATTATCTTATATAATATTTGGGAAGTACAAAATTAATAGAAATATTTGATTGCCAAATTATTACATATTATTTTTTTCTCTAAGAATAGACTATTTGTATTTAAATTAATTCATATTTTTAAAAAAACCAAAACATGAATACGATTATATATATATTTTTTTAAAAAATTGTTATAAAAACCTGTTCACCAAAAATAGGATAGAAATATCAGCAAAATAATAAAAAGAACTATTTTATAACTATTTAACTAACATTTAGGAAGTTCTACAACATTTATTATAATATTTGGAAAAAATATTTTTTAAATAAAAAATTATTATGTAAAACAAGTTACATATTTTCGACTTTTTTTTGCATTAGTGCTTTTTATTAATGAAAAATGGTATTAGTATTTTATTAATAAATTTTAACATATTATTTTCATATATTATCTAAAGTTTGAGTATCAAATTCCAAAAAGAATAGTATATATTACAAAGTACAATTTTGATACTATAAGACTATAGAAATTACCTATTTATTAAGTGTTTCAGAATTATTATTGGTTTGGTTTAATAATCTGAGAATAAGAGAAAATATGAATATTTTTGGTTATGCTCCGATATTATTCAAAATATAGAAGAAAAATTAATTTTCATATTTATAAAAAAAAAATCGAAGTTTGGTTTTTAATAAGTTTTTAATACATGATAACTTGAGTATAAGAAAAAATGTAAATATTACGAGTATATATGGATATCAGATTCAGTTATTCAAGTATAGAAAAAATATAATTTTTATATTTGTAAGAAATTGTTCAAGTTCGGATTTTATATAAATTATAGAAATCATCTTATATAATATTTGGGAAGTAAAAAATTCAAAGAAGCCTTTGATTTCAAAATTATTACTCGTAATCCAATTTGAAAAAGAATTTAAATTTGTTTTCAAAATAATAATTATTGAAAATATGGGTTACTAAATAATTATTCAAAATCATTATGGGTGGTATATGTTTCTAATCAAATTTATTTTTAGTGATTAATGGAAATTTTTTAATAAACATGTTTGATTATTTTAAAATTTTAGATTATTAAAATACTAGATTAGTATAATTACCTAAACGGATTAAACACGGAGGAAGAAAAATCAGAAGATTTCCGGCGAGCATCGTCCGCCGTTTCTCTATGGCGGTGGTACGATTTTTTCACCTGTATAAATTTCAAGCGGCTTTGTCTAATTTTGTTTTCGGTCCGGGATTATAGACCGTACCTGAGCGTCTGGACTGCACTGAGTGCCTGGACTGAAAGGATTATCTTTCGCCAGTGTCTCTTTTGAGCGTTTCTATTCTCCGGCACCGACTCTTGTCTCCGTATCGCGATGGTCGCTTCCTCAGGGCTCGCGATTGCGGCTTAGTGTTCTACCCTTGACCCGAGAGTGCTTATGACGAAGCTTGACGGGAATAGTAATTGGGAAATCCGTAGAGAGTCGATTTCTCGGAGGTCGTCCATCCATCTTGTCGGATGCTGGCGTCGCTTCTTCCCGCTTTTGTTTTGCTCTCTTTGTTTGTTCCAGGGTTTTCATCCGGTGTTTTTAGCCAGTTGAACTTTCTGTTTCTCCGTCGTCGTTCGGTTATTCGGTGAAAGTGGCTTTGTCAGTGTTGGCGACTCCAGACGGTGGTTAGGTTCTTAAGTTTTTCTTCGGAGATCTCTCCAACCGCTACTTTCCCTCGGTAAGCCAACTGAGTTGTCTTTGCGTTCCGCAGTAGCTCAGTCGTCATCTCCACGCCGAAGACTCCGTGTCTTCTCTTCGTCGGCCGTCCTCCATATCTTGTGTCTTCTCTTCGTCGGCCGTCCTCCATATCTTCCAGAAGGTTCTCCTCTACGCCGCCACCAAGGTTTCTTCGGCAAAAGCTTTTCTCCGCTGGTGGGCTTTGGAATGGGTTTTTGGGTTTGGTTTTAATTTTGTTTGGCCCATTTTCGTTTTTTAATTTTTTCTGTTTTTTTCTTTGTTATGATTGGGCTTCTGGCCCAATCCCTTAGTTGAGCCCAAATTTTGGTTGCTGTGTTTTTGTTTAATAATATCATATCAGTTTCAGTGAAAAAAAAGGATTAAACACGGATTTATACTTACCTAAACGGATAATTATCTAGACAGGTTTAATAATCTTTTTTATGAAAAAAGTTTTTTAAAATTAAAATAAGTCCATATATATATAAAATAAAAACATAATAAGTGTTTAATAATGATAGATTAAAAGTATAATTATATTGATCCCTATATCGATTATAATATATGGATATATAACAAATTATATCCGAACACCTTCTAAAAATTTGCATATTCATCTACAATATTCAAAAATTTGATATACATGTTATTTCTTGAATAAGTGTTTAAAAATGAGTATCATGTTTTGGTTTGATAAATTTGATTATAAGAAATTATGAATATTTTGGAACACACAGGGGTATTAGATTCAGAAGGAACAATGTTCCAAGAAGTAGAAGTTCTACGGTCACTGCCTGTGACACGAAATGAAAGTGACTGACCAACAAGAACATCATTTGACTGCCAGTTTTGTCCCCAGTTCCTAGTTAAACTCATCCAACTAGTCTTTGAACCTTTAACATTAGCCTTCACAATATCTCCTGCTCCTGCCACGTTGGTGATTAGTACCAAGTTGAAGTAACGGTGACCGTTGATCGTAAACCTTATCCCTCCATTTTTCTTACATGCCACCCTATAACCAAACCCACATTTATAAGAAAATCCGAATAAACCGAACTGGCCCAAATTTTGTATATGTAAATTATGTCTTTCCTTAACTAGTCGGTTAAGAGAAAAAATCAAAACTTAATATATTGGTTCTAACCGAATCAAAACTTATTAATATATTGGTTCCAACTGTTTCTAACAGAATAAATTTGCTATAAAAATTTATAAATTTGAATTTTTAATATTTTATATTTATATATCTAAATTACATATTTTATCACTTGTTAGAAAGATAATTTCAGTGTTTACACGTAGACGTCGAAATCAATTAATTCCACTACAGGATTCAAAAGTTACAATCAAAATAAGTATTGTATTCTAGAATTATTAATAATGATCCGGACGTAATTTATAAACTCTATATATTTCGATTTACGTAATCAAATATTACATCATAGAAATATATTTTTCGATATCTATGCACATACACGAAATCACTCAATCAACTTAATATAGTTGGTTATAACTAAGTTCACATGTATCAAGAGACTAAACCAAACCGAATTTATGAACTGTGTATTGTGAAGTATTTATTACCTGCGGTAAGAGATGGGGACAATGCCGGCACGATACTGAGCAATCTTGAGAAAAACAGGCATTGCAAGATCAAAGTGAGCACGCGGCGGGTTACACCAGCCACCATTGTCGCTAGGTTGAGCTAAGTTTGGAGGACAAAAGTTAGTAGCGGTTATGAAGACTGAAGGACTACCCTGGTGACACCATTTAGGATCATTGACACATTTTATTTCAAAGCATGAACCACAGCTTTGACCACTATTGAACAATGCTGTGCTTAAAGCAGCCGTGTTTGTTCCGTAGCCTTGGCTGTATAAAGCTTAAAGCAGCCGTGTTTGTTCCGTAGCCTTGGCTGTATAAATCACCATATCCACACGCTCCCCCTAAAAAAAAAACCAAATTTTGTGGATCTCTTAGAAAGTTAGAATTAGACCGATATCTTTTGCTCTAATGTTTTTAGCACGAGTGTAATGTGTAATCCGACTCTATCAGTTCTTAATAATATTTAAAAAATATATTAAAGAAAAAAGATTATTTAAAGAAGGAAAAAAAAAACAGAGGATTAGTATATTGATTGATCAAGTCTGGTTTTAAAAGGACTGACCCATGGTTCCTGAAGCGTCATAGCCACCATAGAAAGTGGCATGAGCTGTTTGCCAAGAGCCGCCGGAGTAAACACCGGGGATTCCGGCGTTGGTGAGGCTCAAAAGGAGGAAGAAGAGAGGGAATATAGTTAAGAGAGTCGATGAATTGATTGACATTTTGGTTATTGTATTAGAATAAGAAGATTGTTAAGAGTAGAAGGCTAAGTGAGGATGGTGGGAAATACACTTGTGAAGATGGCTATTTATAGTGGTGGGGAGAAAGTGAGAAACAGTAAAGTTAGAGAAAGATAGAGTTGGCTGAAATTAGTATTTTTCTAGATTAAAGTATAGAAAAATAGATAGTGACATTTAGGTTTTTAGTATTTTTCTAGATTAAAGTATAGAAAAATAGATAGTGACATTTAGGTTTGTAAACCAGATTGTAATGAGATGTGATCATAGCATATTCTTAGATACTTTTATCTAATTAATTCAAGGATCTATTATTAATTGTTATGTGACATATTATCATTATTTTTCTAGCATCCACAAAATTACAGCAACTAAATTTATGTTATAGTCACGAAAAACAACATCAATTAGAGTATAATTTTAGTAGCATATAAACTCCAAAAGAAAATTGATAAATGCCAAAATGTCCAATACGAGGTTAAACATACGCTAATTATTGTTTTATTAGTAAAAAAAACAATTATATAAAATATAATGACAAAAAATATTTATAAACAATTAATACTTGTTCGTTTTTGAAGCAACGTACGATGATGAATTAATAGACCAATGGTTGGGATGAGGTAGACCAGGTGGAATACGTGTATCTACTTTCACGTATTCGGGTACAAAGGATGGAATCCATCCTCCTCCTCTTTCTTCATTTCCTCCTTAATTTTCTTGTAGGGCCATTAGACCCAAATGCCACTAAGCCCAACAAATGTATTGTTAAAAAAAAATTTAATGGAAGAGACATATAGTTAAACAATGTTACAGTTTAATATAGAAATCATTTGACTTGGCATCATATAAAATGTTGTTGACTTTGCCTTTTTTTTAAGTGTTCATAAAAAAATTGAAAGCTATAAGAAAAAAAAAATACAATAATGTGATATGAATAAACTCTGCAATATTGAAACAAAAGTTTATTTGCTTCGGCACTTTTCAAATTAATAGATTGATACTTTAGGTACATACGCCGTACGTAGTACGTCTACATAGCCAGCTTGTGTCATGCCTGATGTTATAAATCTAGTTATTTGTTTCTTTTTTTATAAAATTTTAAATTTGTGATAATTATATATAACATATGTTTCTACAATAAATCCACGACAATGTCTTTTTTGTATTAAAATGTAAATCGAACCATATAAAAAAAATACACAAGAACAATATACTATTAAGTTATACAAAAAATTAGTATGAAAATGCTAATACTCAATTGGGATATATTTCATATATGACGTGTATATGTTTTTTTTTTTTTGTTCCAAATGCACATGAATGTATACGTACCCACTTGCATGTGAATTTATTATCTACCTCTCTACTCTCTCCCTGACTATTTCTCGTCTTTTCATTTATGTCAATCTTATACTATAAAACAAAATTTAATTCTTCTTTGTGTATGCTTGACAAAAAAAAAATCTTCTTTGTATATTTATTGGGTTACTTGTTTAGTTATGAATATAGATGCCAATTATCATTTTTCACCTCCAACTATATTTTGGGGTGAGCTAAAATATAATAACGCAATGCAAGTCCGTGTGTATTAAATGGTCTCACAGTGTATGTAACTTGAAGTTTGTAAATTTTGTATACGATGGTGGCTTTTTGAGCACAAATTAAGTAAAACGGACTTGCGCATTTCTTAATTAAAAACATTAGAGAGAAAAAATGAATTGTGTTAGAATTTGATTATTAATCTACGTTATATAAAGTTTCTTTGTCTGATCCTAAAATTTATAAAGTGATCTTTGACTTACTCTTGACACAAAAAAAAAAAAAAAAAAAAAAAAAAAAAAAAAAAAAAAAAAAAAAAAAAAAAAAAAAAAAAAAACTTACGTGAGAACCTTTCATGTTGTTGTTTGAAATGAAATGATGCGTGTCAGTAACTAATAATTAAGATTTAAGAATGTGTTTAATTGCCGCATGCTTGGTAATTACTTTAGGCTTCAATGACAAGTATAGAATGCTAATTGTAATCTCCTAATTAAGCAATACATGAAATCATATAAAGTAACATCTGATTAATTAGGTTAATTAAACATATATTTTGTCTAAATGATTATTTGGTTTATATAAACCAAACATGGTCAAACACATGATCTGAATTCAAACTAACATGGTCATACTATTATAGACAGCGCCAGGGTAAACCAGGTAAAGCTTCGTTTAGGATTTCCAATTTTTTGTTTGGATTTTTTATTTTAAATTTAATTTTTTTTACTATCATATATTAAACATAAATTTTTAATATTAAAGTGTATAAAGTAGTGGTTAGGTTATGTTCTTAAAACTCATAAATCTATGTTCAATTCTTGGTATATACATAAATTTTATATTTTTAATTTTTTTTAGTCCCAATTTTTGCTTGGATTCCTATTCTAATTGGAGCGACACTAATTATGGATAAGGGATGTGATAATATATCAAAACATTTAGACATTGGTTAAAAAATAGATGTGATAATATATCAAAACATTTAGACATTGTAAAAACTAATGTCATATATCTAAAAGAAATACAAAGATAAGGTAGGTCAAAGATGGAGTCGAAGATGTTAGATGTTAAGAAGACAAGATCAAGTATTTTGACTTTTGAGTGTGATATTAATGGTGGTCTACTTAACTTTTGGTATAACCAAAATTAAATCTGACCCTAGTCACACGAGATGGTTTGTAGTTGCAGTTTCAATTTGATTATTATTATTATTGTGACCAAAAATGATAACATATGTCCAAAATAAAAATATTTCTGCTTCATAAAACATATTTTGTTTTATTAAATTTTCTTTACAATTTTTATCTATAAATGTAAATATTCTGCATATATACATAACGCTAAGTTTGACAAAAAAAAAATATACATAACAGTACATATAAAACAAAATTTAATTTTCTTTTTAAATAATATAAAAAATTTGTTGACAAAAAAAATATCTTATTATATAAAATAAGGTTGGAATGGCGAGAGTGCGCCACGTGTCCAACACGATAATTAGAGAGATCGCGACACGTGTCATCTCACGTTAATTCGACCGTTGATTCTACTTTCCTAATTTGATTATGTTAATTTATTATTACGATTATATTAAATTCTAAAAAAAAATATGTATCAGAATAAATATATTTTGAAAAAGTAAATTACATATTCTATTAAAAATTTCACATTTTTTGTGTATTAAAATAGATATATTTATAATAAAAAATGGAAATAGACGTGCATGAAAGGAAATTTAGGAAACTACACACTTTAGCTCATGTAAAATTTAGGAAATATGCTTGATCTCAAGTAAATTTAACATTTATTCGATTATAATTTTACCTCAATAACTATAATTAACATTTTTATAGTACAAACAACTAAAATAACTAAAATATCATATATTAGAAAATGTTAAGTTTATTAATAGATATTATTATAGTCGGTTATAAATAGAATAATTTTTCTTCACAATTCATCTTTTCTTTCTTAATTTAGTTTTTACATTGAATTCAGAAAATTATTTTACTTTGAACCAGCAATGTGGATATCATAGGACGAATTCTTCAAGATAAAAAGGTAATATTTTATTTATTATTGTTTTTTTAACATCAAATAACATGTTTTAAAATTTTTGAATCATTATATTTATTTGTAAATTTGTCTTATATTTTTTTTTTAATTTTTCAATCTCAATTTATTTATTTAATTTTATATACCTTTTTTATAGTAAAATATAATTCGATATTATGTTCACCATTCTCTTCTTAAAAAAAAGCATGATTCTTAATCATTTATTTATGAGATAACTTATATATCAATTTTGCATATTACTAATGAAATTCTTAATCATTTATTTATGAGATAACTTATATATCAATTTTGCATATTACTAATGAATATGAAAGATTTCATAAGATATTCAAGTATATTGAGGGACGGGTAAAGTAGAATTCAAAACAAAGAATTCAGAAAATGGAAGAAAAAAAATTGAAAAGAGATATGAAATATTTATTCTCAGAAAATGGAAGAAAAAAAATTGAAAAGAGATATGAAATATTTATTCCAAAAGGAGAATCATATTATTACAAAAAAAAAACTCAGGAAAAGTGATAATATTGATGAGAACGGATCGGTGAATGAAATAACGGCTCCTAATATTTTCAAGAGAGGTAAGGAAGAGACTGGGGGCTGTCATTGACATTATCTATTCCCGAGAATAAGAAAGACAACTATAATTCACCATTGAGTTCTAAACAACTATGTGCTGAAAAAGAGAGAAGTGGATATGAATACTCTAGAAGGGCTGGGAAAAGATTTGTGGTGATGGTAAAAAATTGTATTATTCATATGATTGATAATAATATCGAGTCATCGACCATATGATTTTTTATCTAAAACAATTAAAAAAAAACATTATGACCAATAATACATAGAAGCAAGGTTGTTGTTATATTTAGTTGTAAAAAATAAATATTATTAATGACCAATAATACATAGAAGCAAGGTTGTTGTTATATTTAGTTGTAAAAAATAAATATTATTACAAGCACAAGGAAAACCCTAGGCGATTTATGGTGCGTCAATGACAGCGCCGCCGTCGCCATCTCTCCCCTCCAGTGATGTCTCAGCTCAGCATCCTCCTTCTCCGATGAGTCACAAAAACCCCCCCTTCTCAGCTCGTGACCAATTCCCCACCGATCAATTTTTCTTCTCCGTCTCAGCTCAGCATCCTCCTTCTCCGATGAGTCACAAAAACCCCCCCTTCTCAGCTCGTGACCAATTCCCCACCGATCAATTTTTCTTCTCCGATTCCAATCCCATCGAATCTAAGAGATGAGCAACCTCTCTGGTCTTCTTGCATCATTGGTCACATCCTGGGGAAAAAACCCCACATTACTCAAGTTCAGGCTATGGCAAATCGTGTGTGGAATCAGGGTATCAAATCCCCGGTGAAGATTGAAGCAAATTTCATTAAAAAGAAATCTGTACTGTTTCGAATTCCCAATCCAGAGATTCGAGACCATGTGTTGGACAGACAATACTAGTATATTGGTGATGCTATCACGGTAGTGCAGGTTTGGTCTCCAACCATGGCGGAGGCCAAGCCCGACGTTTCAAAGCTGCCTCTATGGGTTGATTTTGCATCTGTTCCGGACTTCCTTTTTTCACAAGGTGGGCTAGAGTTTCTGTCAAATCAGGTTGGACGTTTTCAGAAGCTTCACCCCAACAGTGAGCGGTGTACTCGTCTTTATGTAGCTCGTGTATTTACAACTGTCAATCTCGGAAAACCACTGCGTGATACTGTTGTGTTAGATGGAATTGATGCTCTGGTGAGAATCTCCTACCGTTGGCTCCCAGCTCAATGTTCAAAATGTTTGATTTGGGGTCATGATGAGAAGGAATGTGATGAGTTAGCCACTCAAACAACCCAACAGTTACCATCAGTGCGTGAGGAGTCGGGTCGTCGACGGGTTTCCACGCAACACATTCCAACTTTGCAAGCTCCAGAGGAAAAAAGTAATCCGCAGCCTTCGAACAAGTCACATGTTCAAGTAGCACAACAGATTCAGAACAGTGATATTGGTAAAGCGCAAAAGTGTTTGGAAAAGCTTATTGCTGAAAGCTTATTGCTGATTTTCAAGATCAAACTCCATCCCTTCCCTCTAATAACAATCAGGCAGAGCATGAAGAGGGAGAGTGGATTCAAGTTGGTTCTCGTCGTTCTCGTAAGGAGATGTCTTCTTACAGAAGATTAGTTTCTTCCTCTCCGGAGAGAAGTCGTCGTGTTTTCTCGTCTTCTTCTCCTCCAGCTACCTTCCGTATTCTCCAGGATATTGACGCTGAAAATGATGAATCCGATACAAGTGTGACTCAAGAAGAGACACAGTCCCATGACCAGCTTAACAAGCAAAATCCTATGGATGGCAAGACCAACAAAATATGTAAAGACGCTACAAGTGGGAAGAAGAAGAAAATTCCTATAGTCTCTGTTAAAGAGCTAATTCGAAATGTTCCGCACAAGAAGCCACAAACAAAGGCTCCCCATGGTGGGAGGAAATGTTAATGCCTAGTTTCTTTGCAATGAATACTAAAGGGTTGAATGATCCGAGAAAGCACCCCCCAGTACGAAATTGGTTAAACTCTTTCTCGACTTTGCCTATGTTTGGCTGTCTTCTAGAAACAAAAATTCTGGAAGAAAATTCTGGTCGTATCTTTAACAGTCTGTTTAGAGGATGGAATCTTATCGCCAATTACGATTTTCACCGACTTGGTCGGATCTGGCTTCTCTATGCACGTGATTTGGATGTCTTTCCCATTCACAAAAGTGCACAAAGTATCACGGCTAAGGTTGTTTCTCGTGTACATGGGGAATTCTTTCTCTCCTGCATCTATGCACCTAACTTCTTAGCGGAAAGGGACACTCTCTAGACAGAGATTCGCCATATTCACTATCTCATACAGGGATCTTATTTACCTTGGACTGTTATTGGTGATTTTAATGAGATTTTGGCTGCACCAGAACATTCTCGCCACCTAGAGTATATTGTGGATCAAACAGGTATGAGTCGGTTCCAGAATCTTACTACTGAATGTGGACTTCATGATTTACACTACGCAGGCCCGACCTATACATGGTGGAACCATAGGGAAGCTGATCCCATTGGGAAAAAGTTAGACAGGGTTTTGGTTAATGATATATGGTTAGACAGATTTCTACATTCATACACTACTTTTGCTGCTTCAGGGATATCGGATCATGCCTTATCAGTTACCTTCCTTTCCCGAGATCAGCATACCCGGCGGAAACCATTTCGCTTATTCAACCACATACTTGATCATCCTCACTTCCTTTCTGAAGTTGCTGGGTACTGGGCTTCTACCACTCCTCTGTTACACTCACGGTTTGCAATACAGCGCTTTCAACAGAAACTTAAGTGCCTAAAGCCCATCTTAAGACAATTTAACCGAGATAAATATGGGGATATTTCTGCTCGTGTTAAGGAAGCTTACACCACTATCCTAGCCAAAAAAACTGCTGCGCTTAATCATCCAACCGAGGAGACACTAGTTGCTGAGCAGCTTGCTGCAGCTAACTGGACCCATTTTGCTGCTATAGAGGAACAATTTTATAGACAAAAGTCGAGGGTGAATTGGCCAGAAAGTGGCGATCACAACACCGCCTTTTTCATAACTCTGTCAAAGCTCGTGCAACAAATAATGCTATTATGCAGCTCACACGATCTGATGGGACTTTGCTCACAGAAAATGCAGCCATAGCAGTTGAAGCCGTGGGATTTTTCCAGAACCTGCTAACTGCGCCAACTACACTGGCCTCCATTCATCTTGATTTGACTAGAGTGATCCCTTATCGTTGTTCAGAAGCTGATGCTGCAGGTCTAGTGACACAAATCACAGCTGAAGATGTCCTCCAGATTCTTAAATCCATGCCTAGAAACATAGCTTCGGGTCCTGATGGGTTTACAACTGAATTTTTCTTGAAAACGTGGCATATCACGGGCTGAGACTTAGTTATATCTGTGCAGTCCTTTTTCCATTATGGTTTTCTTCCAAGAGGGGAAAATGCAATGTACCTAGCTCTTATCCCGAAACCCGAAAACCCAACGACGATCCGTGACTACAGACCCATCTCGTGTTGTAACATTATTTACAAAATCATCTCCAGGATTTGGCTAATAGAATGCAACATATTCTGCCTCCGATGATTGAGGAAAATCAGAGTGCCTTTATTAAGGGCAGATTACTGCTTAAAATTGTTTTGCTAGCCACTGAGCTGGTCAAGGATTATCATAAGTCTTCTATATATGCTCGTTGTGCTCTTAAACTGGATATTTCGAAAGCATTTGACACTGTCAGCTGGGAGTTTCTTTTTGACGCTTTGCATGCTATGAACTTCCCCGACTTATTTATCAATTGGATTAAGGTTTGTGTCTCAACAGCCTCTTGATATGCTGATATTTTGACGGTTTTCTAACCCTGTTTTCCAGTGTTTCCAGGGTTGTTTTTGTT
>CM071718.1:37597055-37607714 GCA_036630335.1 Physaria fendleri | reverse complement strand
TAAAATCCAAAAACAATTAAAACTAAAACGTGGAAATATTAAACCAAGTTTATACATATTCACACAATAATTCACAACTCCAGATTCAGATTTTTTTTTTTTTGTTTACAGGATAACAAATGAGTCATATATGATATCAAAGTTATATTGGAAAGAGTACAAAATTGAAGAGAATGAAACAAGAAAAGAAACAAAAACAAACCAAAAAAACAAATCAATGAGTAATTCGTTGGTTCAACAACTTCCACTTATATTCCAACAAAGCCCACATTCAATACTATACTTCTTTCCACCTAGCTTTTCTTGGATAGGTCATCACCGATATATACTAATCTAAAGTTGTTTAAATATTGATAATATAGTATATTTATAATATATAGTCTTGTCTTCTTTTGAACCAAAATTAACAAAGTAAGCTCTGTTTCTCGNTCTATCCAAAAACAAACCAATTTCAGAAAACAAAGATGTTAGGTTTCTAAAATTTAATTAGGGTTTCAGGTATTTTTAAAAAATTTGAGAAATTTAGATTATGTATTACAAAAGCATATAATACCCTATAAACTAACGAATTAAACAAGAAATTTCAAAAAAAAAAAAGATTTAGGTTTCAAAATCGAAACCCAAAAATTAGGGTTTCTAAACATTTGGGGGTTTTCAAAATCGTTGATTTAGGTTTCAAAATCGAAACCCAAAAATTAGGGTTTCTAAACATTTGGGGGTTTTCAAAATCGTTCACAGATTCGACCAAAATTAAACCAAGTTTATACATATTCACACAATAATTCACAACTCCAGATTCATATTTTTTTTGTTTTGCAGGATAACAAATGAGTCATATATGATGATATTAAAGTTATATTGGAAAGAGTACAAAATTGAAGAGAATGAAACAAGAAAAGAAACAAAAACAAAACAATGAGTAATTCGTTGATTCAACAACTTCCACTTATATTCCAACAAAGCCCACATTCAATACTTTTTTTTTTTTTGAACTAAAAGACTTGATTTCAATAAAGAAAGATTACACAGTAACAACCAAAAGGGCTTTTTTTGCTAGCCCATCTGCAACAAAGTTCTGGGCTCTTGGAACATGGATGAAATTACAAAAACTAAAGTGAGAAGATAAAAACAGGATGTCATAAAGAATCCCATAGATCTCCACCAATGGAGACTGCAAATTAAGCGCCTTGACCAAATTATAGGCATCGGAGGCGATGGTGACAGAACGAAGACCGCAATCGAAGACATGTTTCAGTGCGTGGTACATTGCCAATGCTTCAGCGATAAGAGGAGATGATATATACTTCAAAGATAGCGATCCCTGTCCTCTGTTTATAGGTAAGTTTGAGTTTGTAATCCAGCCAATTCCAGCTTGGCGAGAGGTCGCTGACCAGGATGCATCACAGTAAATTTTCGCCCGAGAGGTCGCTGACCAGGATGCATCACAGTAAATTTTCGCCTGAATTGGATCGTGTCCTGGAGGAGTTTTCCTTCTCTGTATCTGAGCATCAGAAGTTTTCGGTGTGAGTTCCTGAGCTTGGCTCCACTCTTTAACCTGTGCGACAGCGAGATTGTAGATTTCCTGACTCGTTTGCACTTGATTTTCAAAGATGTGTTTGTTGCGAGCAGTCCAAAGGTACCAGCAGATTGAAGATGCTAGATTCCCAAACCCAATACCGACTGGAGGTAATAAAATTTGAGCATTCACAATCTCAATACCTTGAAACAAAGTTCTCACCTGGTCTAGGTTGATAGGATTCTTGACTGGCATTAGGTTCCAAATCTGTACTGCTAGGGGGCATTGAAAGAACAGGTGTAAAGTAGATTCCTCTTTACCACAGTGAGGGCAATTAACTTGTGTAGCTATTCCTCTGATTTTTAGATTCTCTCCAGTTGGGAGAGCATTTCTGAGGGCTTTCCATATTAGAAACTTGCACTTGGGTACGGTTTTTAAACTCCATACTTGCTTGTTCAAGTTGATCTGAGGTTGTGATGGAGTTGAGTCCTCTTCTGTGGTTTTTTTACTTGTATGATATCCAAGTTTAGTGATATACTCCCCAGTATTTGATCCTAGCCATATAAGTTTGTCCTTTGCTCCATGTTTTCTAGGCTTTAAAGTTAAGATCTGATCCTCATACTCTGGTAGGAGTTGCTTGACCCTCTCCTTGTCCCAATCTCTGGTTGCAGGATCAATAAGATAGGCTACTGTTAGATGTTGTGAACTTTCAGTTGCTGGTCCCTGAGGCCTTTTTGGGGTCGATAAAGATATCCAGTCATCGTTCCAAATAGATGTGTTCCCTCCATTTCCTACAGCTATTGCCAGATTGGGTTTTAGGAGATCTTTTCCAATGATGATTCCACGCCAACCATGAGAGGCAGAAGACGATGCTGAGCTCGTTAAGAAATCCCCATCCTTACAATACTTTCCTAGGAGAATCCTGCCTAGCAAGCACTCAGGTTTCGAGATTAATTTCCAACTTAACTTTGCTAGTAATGCGTTGTTAAACTGCTGTATGTCTCTGAAGCCTAATCCACCATCTTTTTTGGATTTAGTTAGTTTATCCCATGAGACCCAGCACATCTTCCGCTTCTCCTCTGAGCTATCCCACCAAAATCTGGTCAGAGCAGACTGAATTCTTCTGCACAGGGATTGCGGTATTTTGAAGCAGGACATTGTGTAAGTAGGCATGGCAGCCAGTACAACTTTCAGTAGAGTGGTTTTTCCAGTAGGAGACAAAAACCTAGAGGACCAGCTACTTGTTTTCTGCCTGATCTTATCAATTATGTTGTTGAAGAGGTCTCTTTTCTTCCTGCCAAACATCTCAGGGAGTCCAAGGTATTTTCCCATTCCACCAACTGAATGAATTCCCAAGGAGGGAGTCCAAGGTATTTTCCCATTCCACCAACTGAATGAATTCCCAAGGTATTTTTAGCGTCTTATTTTATATCATCTGATGTTTTGGATGAGAATACAATTGCTGATTTCTGCTTATTAATAAACTGACCAGAGCATCTCTCATAAATTTTTAGGATTTCCTTTAGAGCCTTGCAACTCTCTTGATCAGATCTCATGAAGAACATGGTGTCATCAGCGAAGAGGAGATGGTTCACTCGGGGGCTATTCTTGGAGACACGTATACCCAGTAACGATCCATTCAGCTGAGCCTTTTTGCATAAACCAGATAAAAATTCGCTGCAGAGTATAAAGAGATAGGGCGACAACGGATCACCTTGTCTCAGGCCTCGAGAAGGTACCACTTTCCCTTGAACAGTTCCATTGATTAGGTAAGAATATGAAACTGTAGATATGCATTGCATGATCCATTTTACCCAGTTCTGATGGAAACCCATTCTTTCCATAATTCGTTGGATAAAACTCCACTCCACTCTGTCATACGCCTTGCTCATATCAGTTTTTACAGCCATAAAACACCTCTTTTTTGCGCCTGATTTCTTTAAATAGTGGAGTACTTCGTGAGTTATTAGGACATTGTCAGCTATAGCCCTCTTTGGTACAAAAGCAGACTGGTTCTCAGATATGATCCCCTCTAGAGTAGGCTGTAATCTCTTAGCCAAAAGCTTGGAAATGATCTTGTAGTAGACAGAGCATAAGGCAATAGGTCTATATTCAACTAGCTTTTTTGGGCTTTGGACTTTGGGTATCAACCTAACATGTGTCTGGTTTGTTTTAGGAGGGAGGATTGCTGTTTCGAAGAAATACTAAATCTCCAGCGTAATTTGATTGCCCACTGTGTCCCAGTTTGTGTGGAAAAAGCTGGCCGGGAACCCATCAAGGCCAGGGGCCTTATCCGCATGGATAGCAAAACAGGCAGCTTTAACTTCCTCTACAGTGGGAACTTTAATCAACTGCTCATTGACTTCCTGGGTGATACACGGGCTTATGACCTCATCAACTAGATCCAGAGACTCGCACTATTGAGAGGTAAAGAGATTATCAAAATATTTCGTGATCACTCTGGTTATCTCCTTCTCCTCATAGACCTTATTACCTAATTCATCCTCCTGACTGTAATTCCATGCCTCTTTTATTAGATTTGTAACTTCTGGGTTGTGTCTTAACCGTCTGTTGTATCTAAAGATTCCTTTCCTTGCTTTCTTTTTCAGGTTTAGACACGTGAGCAGGGGCCTATGATCTGAGCCTTCGAAACGGAGATATTCGCAATAGGCATGCGGGAAAACTTCTGCCCATGACCCATTAGAAACTGACCTATCTAGCCTGCAGAAGACAAGGTGGTCATGTCTATGTCCTCTCCAGGACAGAAAATTACCAGCATGACTAAGATCATACAGATCACATTCAGCCATAAAGGACCTGATATCAGTAAAGGAATTTTCAGCTCTTGGTACGCCTCCCTTTTTTTCTGCAGAGTTGATAATATCGTTAAAATCACCAGTCAAGAACCATGGCTTCTCTCGGAGTACTCCCAAAGATGTAAGTTTGCTCCATAAATCTTTCCTTTTGGTTCGGTCTGGTTCGCCATATAAGAAAGTGGCAAAGAAAGTTTTACCCTCTACACTAACTGTAGTGTCTATATAATCCTTGCAGCTCTCATTAACTGTGATATCCATGTGTTGGTTCCAGAGTAGAGCTAATCCTCCACCTCCTGGACTGTGAGGGGAAACCAGTTGGCGATGAGGAAAATTTAGTTCTTGGAATTTTTTGAGGACTTCTACATCTGAGTTTTTAGTCTCCATTAAAAAGATAAAATTTTTTGAGGACTTCTACATCTGAGTTTTTAGTCTCCATTAAAAAGATAACATCCGGTGAATGATGTTTGAGGACTTCTACATCTGAGTTTTTAGTCTCCATTAAAAAGATAACATCCGGTGAATGATGTTTATTTAGCTCCCGGAGACGATGACCTGTTGTGGGGCCTCCTAACCCACAACAGTTCCAACTCAAGATGTTTAAGGAAGAGAGCCTAGAGGGGCCTGAAAATCCTCCTGCTTCTTTGACATAGCTGGTATCAAGGATCGCTTTGGAGGTGGCCTTGAAGACGATGTTCCAGTTGAATCAAGATTTGTTGGTCTTCTCCTTTCCGGATCAGTTCTGGTTATAGGTGAGCTCTGTATGTTAAGAGCATTCCTTTTACTTGACTTGATTCCAGCAAAACGCATAGGGCTCTTATTCACAGGTGGTCTACCTCTCCTCTTTTTTGCAGGCTCAGCAGGCGCAATAGGGGCTTTACTTGGTTGATCAGAGATTGAATCAGTTAGTCTTAGTGGGGAAAGCACAGTCTCATTCCGTGTAACTTGTTCTGGCACTTGAGGTCTCATTACTGGAGCCGGAGGTGCAACTGAAGCTCTATCTGCCTGCTCTGGGGCCTGAGTTACTTCTCTTTGAGTGTTACTGGGGAAGTCATTACAATGAGCTCCCACTTCAGGGTATAAAGGATTTGCCTGGCTAGCTTGTAGATGGGCTGCCTGAATTAGCCCTGCTGCCTCTGATGCTAGGATTCGCTGGATTGATTGTTCTATAATTTCACCTGTATCGGGAGTCATCATCCTTGCGTTTATAGCTGCAGTCTCAGCCGGGTCTTTACAATTTGTATACTGAAAGGCTGCCTTCATTACTTCAGCTCTGACCTCAGCCTCTGTCCTCATGAAAGGAACGAGATTTGGAGGTAACTCTTGGATTACGCTTCTAGGAGCCTTACTGGTTTGGGTAAAAATAGATCCTTCAGGTAAGCTAGGAGCCTTACTGGTTTGGGTAAAAATAGATCCTTCAGGTAAGAATTGCTGAGGTTGAGTTCCTTTTACTCTCCATTCTTGATTAGGTAAAGCTTTCTGCCCCCTTAGAGCCAAGGACTTTGACCTCTCAGAAGATTCTGGTGATCGTAGCTGTCGGTTTTATGAAGAGTGTTGATAACGTCTGTATGGTCTATCTTGTTCTTCACTGGGTATCAAGAAGTCACGAGAGTTCCAACTTTTTTCCAATGATTCTCTGTGAACAGGTACAGTTTTAGAGTAAGATGCATAGGGTCTCTTCCGGGAGTTATAGTTTTGAGGAATGGGAAATGATGGTTATGTCATCCTTTCATTTGCAGGTAGCCTCTGTTCCCGGGGTACAGCCGTATGTTGCATATCTGAGTGGTTAACTCCCCTTTGATAATGTCTGGTGTAGTCTTGTCCCGTGGATTTTCTCTGGTTCTTGGGGCTTTCAGTGACAGCTAGATGACAGTTTGATGTCGCATGAGAGAGCATGTCACAAAGATCACAGCAAGTTTTCAGTCTTAGGTATTCAAAGGTAACTATAGCCTCAGTGCCATCACGAAAGTTCACTACAGAGTCCCTGATCAAAGGCTGAAGACCATTGATGGTAACTCTAACCTTGGTCTCTTTTTCTGTGACTTTGGACTCCTCACGATTTCCCAATGAGTCTCCTATTGCATCCACCATCTCTTTTAGGTGGTAATGAGCAGGAAGTCCGTGAATCCGAATCCAAAAAGGTAACTCAGAAGGGAACTCAGCAGAGATAATAGGTTCCCACCTCTGAAGTATAACCATATGCTGGTCAAAATGGTATGGTCGATTCTTCCCACCTCTGAAGTATAACCATATGCTGGTCAAAATGGTATGGTCGATTCTCAAGCACCCTTTTTAAATCTGCCTCAAATTCAAACTTGAACAGAAATCTCCCTTGGCCTAAATCTGAGCCAATGGCATAACCAGTAAGGTTCCAAGTTGTGGGTAGAAAGGGGATTAATGACCAGAGGCGTTGAGTAGGGTTTGTCAGTCTCCCTATGAGTGAGAGTTTGTTTTCCGCTACCAAGGCAGAGGTGTCAAGATCTGGAGCTTGGATATGGTGTCTTGGTCTCTTGACATTGTTTCCTTGAATGTGTTTGCCTTTCTCCTCAGCCGTAAAGCGTCGAGAAGGTTTCATTGTAATGTTTTGAAGGGTTCAAAGAACTCTCAGAAGAGTAATATGAGTGTGTAAAGGTTCCACAGAAGCTCTGAAGAAA
This sequence comes from Physaria fendleri, assembly GCA_036630335.1. Taxonomy (NCBI): domain Eukaryota; kingdom Viridiplantae; phylum Streptophyta; class Magnoliopsida; order Brassicales; family Brassicaceae; genus Physaria; species Physaria fendleri. The sequence goes on along the minus strand of CM071718.1, from coordinate 37,600,731 downwards.
CAGAGAAGATAAGCTTGACGAAAGGTGACAACTGAAACTTAGTAAACAGCTTGAAATCCAGACCAGAAAGATGAAAGTTTCACAGATTTGCTTGAGGTTGGTGGTATTCAGATCCAATCAACAAACCACAGAAAGATGAAAGTTTCACAGATTTGCTTGAGGTTGGTGGTATTCAGATCCAATCAACAAACCAGCGAAAACAGTGGGGGCTTAAAAGAGGTTCTCCTTTTGAAGGGATTAGAGCGTGAAAATTGTGACCAGCAGATATAAGTTAAAATGGGGAAAGCTTACTTGATGTACCGTTGGTTTATAGCAGAGTTCAGCCCATAAGCTTGTTTTGTGTAAACCCAGCTAACTTACCTTTTACCATCTTGAAAACCGTGTCTGGAAGAGAAATTTTGTTGAGAAACAGTTAAGGTACTACTTCAATACTATATAGTATATTTATAATATATAGTATTGTCTTCTTTTGAACCAAAATTAAACAAAGTACGCTTAGTTTCTCGCAATTCCAGATTCAGAGTTCCTTCATACAAATTAGGGGAAATTATTCTGAAGAGTTTTAAATACAAGACCTATTCTCTATTCTATCCAAAAACAAACCAATTTCAGAAAACAAAGACAAGACCTATTCTCTATTCTATCCAAAAACAAACCAATTTCAGAAAACAAAGAAGTTAGGTTTCTAAAATTTAATTAGGTTTCGGGTATTTTAAAAAAAATTGAGAAATTCAGATTATGTATTACAAAAGCATATAATACCCTATAAACTAACGATTTAAACAAGAAATTTCAAAAAAAAAAAAGATTTAGGTTTCAAAATCGAAACTCAAAAATTAGGGTTTCTAAACATTTGAGGGTTTTCAAAATCGTTCATAGATTCGACCAAAATAACACATAAACAACAATATTAAGGTATATAACAAAGATTTCCGTCAGGTTTTAAGAAAAACAAAAGGTCTCAAAAAATTTCGAAACTGGAAATTCAAAAAAAGGAAGATTCGAACCGAACCAATGGAAGAAGATGAGGAAGAACATGTACCTTTCAAAGGAGAGACACAATCGGAGAGACACATACCTTTTAACTTAACATGAATAGGTATTATTAGTATATGTCTCGGACGTTGCTGAAGATAAAGAAATTATCTAGAAGAGTTTCAAATACAAGACCTATTCGTTATTCTATCCAAAAATCAAACCAATTTCAGAAAAAAAAAGTTAGGTTTCAGAAATTTAATTAGGTTTCGGGTGTTTTAAAAAATTTGGGGAAATTTGGATTATGTGTTACAAAAGTATACAATACCCTATAAACTAACGAATTAAACAAGAAATTTCAAAAAAAAATATAAAAATTAGGGTTTCAAAATCGAAAACCAAAAATTAGGGTTTCTACAAATTTGGGGGTTTTCAAAATCGTTGCTAGATTCGACTAAAACAACACAAGAACAACAATATTAAGGTATAAAACAAAGATTTCGGTTAGGTTTTGAGAAGATAAAAGATTATGAAAAAATTTAAGAACTGGAAATTAAACAAAAAAAAGAGATTCAAACCGAATAAACCTTGCAAAGTAGAGGAAGAACACAAAACTTGCAAAGTAGAAACACAATCCAAGCTTTGTTTATGAGATCAACAGCCACTTATGATAATCGCGTTTTTTTTTAGAGATGAGAGGGTTGACGGATGAAAGAGAAAGGAAACAGATAAGTGAGTTAATGACATTGGTGTTTAGGTTTTGTTATAATTTTAACTATTTTCGGTTTAAATCGGTTTTATACGAATATCGGTTACGGACGGTTCGGTTCGGATTTCTTAAATTATTTATGATTTTGTTTGATCGGCTGATTCACTCGGTTCGGGCTAAACCGAAATAAATTTTAAACGGTTCGGCCCGGTTCGGCACATTCGGAACGGATATTACGCCCAGGCTTAATAAACATGTATTTAGCTTATTACTGATGTTGACAAAAAAAAAAAAAAATGAGATCGCCGGAAATCGCTTCAGAAATCGTCTTTCTTTTTTGGAGAGAAACGAAGAATGAGAGAGAAACGAAAAAGAGAAGTGAGTAAATGTGGTGGGTGGCTAGGATTTTGTTAAAACATTAATGATACTCGGTTTAAATAGGTTATATTTGATAATCGGTTACGAACGGTTCGGTTCGGTTATGTGAAATTGATTATAATTTCGATTGATCGGTATTATGACTCGGTTCGGGTTAAACCGAATCAAATTTTAAACGGGTCGGGTCGGTTCAGGGTGTGCGGGCCGGATTTTAAGCCCAGGCTTAATTGAAATAATATATTAATTTATTTAATTAATTATCGGAATATGTACGTGTATCGCACATGCCATTAACATCTGATAACTAATAAACTTAACAATCTGTCGAAAATAAGATTCAAACCCGAATAAAATAACAACTCATATATCAAAACATGATACAACTCATTAAAAAAATAGAACAAGTGTGAGCTGAAAGACAAAATTTGCACTAACTTGTCTAGTCAGAGTCGGGCATCATACAAACTGTGGGAGCTTGTGTTTGCGGTTCTAAAAAATAATTCTATAATATTGGCAGACAAATAATCATAAGTGTTCTATAGTTTAGTGATAAATTCCATTTAAGTTTGGTTGTATTGCGGAGGATCCCCTGCGGAGGATCCCCTTACCATACAATACTAGACTTTTTTGTGTTTTAATAAATTTTTTATGTGTTTTATCAAATTTTTGTTTGTGGTCTTAAATTTTTCGGGATCGTCCCTCTATCTAGTTCTTGTATCTGTGTGTGAATTTAGCAAATTAGTATGTTTTGTCGCATTGAAAAAAAAAATATGTTTTCTCGAAAAAGTAATATATTTACCAAAATATTCAGCATCCAATTCAATCGATTCAGAATTTAATTTGTGATCAAATTCTAATACTAGAAATAAAGAAATTTGTTCCATTACATCTGATTATTATTTTTTCATTTCTAGATATTTGTGGAAAAAAAACAAAATCGGTATTATTACTTATTCAACTTTATCTTCTCAATAGTATTTAGAATCTGTTTTCCCTTACTCACCACCATTCTTCCATTGCTCATGTAGAAAATCTGCAATATCTTCTCTTTCTTAATATTTGTTTTTTGAGTTGTCTCTTCATCTGCAATATCTTCTCTTTCTTAATATTTGTTTTTTGAGTTGTCTCTTCAAATACTTTATCTCAGCTTTAGCCTGCTTTAACTCTTCAATGGCAAATGACAAGATAATTGCATCTATTCCATGTTGTCCATGCTTAGAAGAATCTAAATTGATTTCATGGTGTTTCTGCATTGACTCAAGCTTTGATTGAAATGTATTGTCTCGCTCTTGAGAGAGTTTAAGCATCTTTTTTGAATCTTCCAAAGGATTTATTTTCATTAAACAGATACTTAACCGAGTAAAAAGCAGAAATCTCATAAAGCATTTGTGACAAATGAGACAAATATTTATAAAAGAAAAAGTAGGATCATTCTCCAATATCAAGCTAATATTATGATTGTGTCTCCAATATTAAAAGTGAAGACACAATCAAAACCCACTCCTACATATGAGGATCACCATGACACCTGAGTCATTCTATTCTTATGCTAGACTCTGCTATATATAGAAGAAAAAAAACTTATTATTTATCTCTATATATATCATATTCCTT
>CM071718.1:37571880-37581975 GCA_036630335.1 Physaria fendleri | reverse complement strand
GTAAATTTTGTTTATAATATTTACACGTATGACTCCACTATTTTATGTAAAATTTGTTTTTGCCCCCACTTAAAAAAATTTCTAGATCCGCCACTAGTCCAAAACCAATCATTGAAGTAAAACAAGGACTTGAAGCATGTTAGATGAATTAGGATCTCACGTTTCCGCAAATTTACACAACTCCAATATTCAAAAAAATCTAGGAAATGCATGAAGATTTTTAATCAAAATTAAGTTCTTAAGATAGAAGATATATCTATTACATTGGTAGAGATACAGTGAAATCCGAGGAAATCAAACATAAGACAACAAAATAAAAATTGTTTACTGTCCATATCTCTGCAGGTTGGCCAGGAAGATGTGGTAAAATGTTACAGAACTGCAAATTCATAGAAGAAATATTATCTTCTTTATTTGCTCAAGATCTTTATAAAGCGGATCAAAACTGGAAGTTGTGAATATATTTTGAAGAATAGAAAAATCACAATCCTGAAAAAAAAAAAAAAAAGAAGATGCAGACATTTAAAAACCACAATTAAGAGGTTACAGATTGATGCAAATTCAATGCCATATTTACCGTTGCTACGAGATTGCTCATCATATTAATAAAATCGGTTGACGTTAAAAAGGAATATAAATTTATCAAGACAAATGGGTGTTGCTCAGATGGTAACCACACCCCACCCCTGATTTATAGGACAGGGGTTCGAGTCATAAATGTGTCAAAATTAATATTCATAGGAAAAAAATATATAAATTTATCAATAATCGAAAAAATGAGTTCATAGACTAAAAATGTTTTTCTAAAATATTACATGAGCTTACCCTCAAGTTCGTCCTCTTCGCCTTGATAAAAGAAGAAACCTCTTGAAAACATAATGGGCCTAATGGGCCAATGAATATGAACTTCGCACCGTGGTCCCAGAGAACAACACGTGTTGTCAAAAGCATCGGAATTTTGTGAAAACGAAGAAGAAGAAGATTCTCATTAAAATTCACGACTCATTTTGAACGGTCTATGGCCGCCGATCTCTTCTACTGCAGATTCTCATTAAAATTCACGACTCATTTTGAACGGTCTATGGCCGCCGATCTCTTCTACTGCAATCTGATTCCGGTTATCACTTCGTCACTCCACTCTCGCTTCTTAGAAACTATTCATCTTCCCTCGAATCAGGTGATCGTGCGCTAAAATCTTATGTTAATTCTCTTTTGTTTTATTTAGGTTTAGATGAAGAAGTCATCAAAATTGCATCTCTAGAACTTGTTTTGGATACGACTGGTCATTTGATTGATTCTGAATTCATCCATTTGTGTATGTATGCAACTATTCATTTGGTCCCTTTCTGCAATTTGCTGATTTTGTGGTGAGATGATAATATTTAAGAGTTATAGTGGAAGTAATCAAATCCTGAGAAAACTATAAAATTTTACTCAGAAATGATTGTACTCTTAGTTGATGTAATTGTTTATGTTTTATGTATGTATGTGTTTGTGAGTATTAAAAAGTTAAGTCTATCGTCGCACACATTCATGTATCTTGTTCATCTTATTCCAGATTAGACGTTTGTTTTTTCTAGTGCGTTAGGTTTGATTTGAACCTTTGAAGCTATGGGCGATGTAATTGATTTGACTGGAGATGGTGGTGTCTTGAAAGAGATTGTAAAGAGAGCCAAACCTGATGCTATTTCACCCTCTGATGATCTTCCTGTTGGTAAATTTTGTTTATAATATTTACACGTATGACTCCACTATTTTATGTAAAATTTGTTTTTGCCCCCGCTTAAAAAAATTTCTAGATCCGCCACTAGTCCAAAACCAATCATTGGAGTAAAACAAGGACTTGAAGCATGTTAGATGAATTAGGATCTCACGTTTCCGCAAATTTACACAACTCCAATATTCAAAAAAATCTAGGAAATGCATGAAGATTTTTAATCAAAATTAAGTTCTCAAGATAGAAGATATATCTATTACATTGGTAGAGATACAGTGAAATCCGAGGAAATTAAACATAAGACAACAAAATAAAAATTGTTTACCGTCCATATCTCTGCAGGTTGGCCAGGAAGATGTGGTAAAATGTTACAGATTACTGAAAATTCATAGAAGAAATATTATCTTCTTTATTTGCTCAACATCTTTATAAAGCGGATCAAAACTGGAAGTTGTGAATATATTTTGAAGAATAGAAAAAACACAATCCTGAAAGAAAAAAAAAAAAGATACATTTAACATTTAAAAACCACAATTAAGAGGTTACAGATTGATGCAAATTCAACGCCATATTTACCGTTGCTACGAGATTGGCTCATCATATTAATAAAATCGGTTGACGTTAAAAAGGAATATAAATTTATCAAGAATCGAAAAAATGAGTTCATAGACTGTGAAAATGTATTTTCTAAAATATTACATGGGCTTACCCTCAAGTTCGTCCTCTTCGCCTTGATAAAAGAAGAAACCTCTTGAAAACATAATGTGGGCCTAATGGGCCAGTGAATATGAACTTCTCACCGTGGTCCCAGAGAACAACACGTGTCGCCAAAAAGCATCGGAATTTGAGAAAACGAAGAAGACGATTCTCATTAAAATTCACGACTCATTTTGAACGGTCTATGGCCGCCGATCTCTTCTACTGCAATCTGATTCCGGTTATCACTTCGTCACTCCACTCTCGCTTCTTAGAAACTATTCATCTTCCCTCGAATCAGGTGATCGTGCGCTAAAATCTTATGTTAATTCTCTTTTGTTTTATTTAGGTTTAGATGATGAAGTCATCAAAATTGCATCTCTAGAACTTGTTTTGGATACGACTGGTCATTTGATTGATTCTGAATTCATCCATTTGTGTATGTATGCAACTATTCATTTGGTCCCTTTCTGCAATTTGCTGATTTTGTGGTGAGATGATAATATTTAAGAGTTATAGTGGAAGTAATCAAATCCTGAGAAAACTATAAAATTTTACTCAGAAATGATTGTACTCTTAGTTGATGTAATTGTGTATGTTTTATGTATGTATGTGTTTGTGAGTATTAAAAAGTTAAGTCTATCGTCGTACACATTCATGTATCTTGTTCATCTTATTCCAGATTAGACGTTTGTTTTTTCTAGTGCGTTAGGTTTGATTTGAACCTTTGAAGCTATGGGCGATGTAATTGATTTGACTGGAGATGGTGGCGTCTTGAAAGAGATTGTAAAGAGAGCCAAACCTGATGCTATTTCACCCTCTGATGATCTTCCTGTTGCTGATGATCTTCCTGTTGTTGATGGTATGTTCTTAAGATTCAATGGCAATATAAAGTAGTGTGGCCTATATATCAATCTTTTTTGAATTGTTCTTAATGTTTATGAAGACTATGACAATGCTTGATTTATCTTAGTTCACTATGAGGGTATATTGGCTGAAGACGAAAAGGTCTTTGACACTACACGCCTAGACAATCTAGTTTTCTCCTTTGAGTTAGGAACAGGCAGTGTTATCCGATCATGGGACATTGCACTTAAAACCATGAAGGTTTTATGCTTTGAGTCTTTCGCCTATCCTTTTCAATCTAAATTTTTAGTTTATGTATAACTGATTGGCTAATCGATTCTGTTCAGGTTGGAGAAGTTGCAAAAATCACATGTAAGCCAGAATATGCTTACGGAAGCGCAGGGTCTCTTCCTGATATCCCACCTGAGTATGTACTGTTCCACACCTCCCATCTCGTTCAAGGTGTGCCTGTTCGAAACTGACATGTTTGATAATTGCAGTGCCACTTTGATCTTCGAAGTCGAATTGGTTGCTTGTAGACCAAGGAAAGGTGCTAGTGTTGGAAGTGTTTCTGAGGAGAGAGCTAGACTAGAGTAACATAGCAAACACTTGATGAACCTATTTGATTCCTTCTCCATATAAAAACCCTTTTGCTTATGATCGTTTATGGTTGCAGAGATTTGAAGAAGCAGAGAGAGATTGCTGCAGCTGCTAAAGAAGATGATAAGAAAAAGAGAGAAGAAGCCAAAGCTGCTGCAGCTGCTAGGATTCAAGCTAAGCTTGACGCTAAGAAAGGTCAAGGTAAAGGAAAAGGCAAAGGCAAAGCTAAATAAAATCAAGATAAGTGAATGTATCACTTAGATACCATTTCGTGAGTCAACTTTAAATACAATCATCATGTGACCCGTTACATTATTTGTTTGGGGTTAAATTCGAACACAATAATAACATAAGATACCAAAGTGTCGAAAACCAAACATATTTCAAACCATGTCCGAAGCATCATCTTCATCGATCTCATCTTGTTCTTGCCATCCTGAATGAGCTCTGAATTTACAGACAGGACACGTTCCTTGTTGTCGTAACCATGTATCAATACATGCAGCATGAAACTGAGTAAACAGATATTACATATGAGAAGTGAGACGATGAAAATGCATTGGATGATTTTAGTTTTGGATAAGAGGAGATGCTGAAACCTGATGTAAGCAAGGTAAGGTGCGAACAATTTCCCCTACTGTAACTTCTGTTCCTTTTTTACTTCCATTGACAGAATCTTGCTTCTTCTGCTGTAAACAAGAAGAAACCACATGAATTATTAAGATTATCTAAGCCACTTAGCAAGAAAACTTAATTTAGCGTATTGATGTGATTTAAAGAAATTGAGAGTTTGTAAACCTCAGCTGAAGATGAGGTCGATGCCTGCTTTGCCAAAGAGCCACCACTGTCAATCAAACCAACACAATCAGGATCCATGAATACAGATTCACTCACTAACAAATTAAAATGTTCATTTAAGAGCTCAACTCTAGAATTAGGGCCCTATGATTAATCAAGAAGTGATGGGAACTTTCGTAACATATTGGACAGTTAATACCTTACATGTTCATTACACCTATTTAGTAGTGTAAACTGTGAAACCTAAGCAAAACATTCCCACAAAGTTTTCATTTAACTAATAAGTTGTATTTTTTACCAACCTCCCTTTGCCTGTTGAGTAATAGCGTACTATGCCATAGAATCCTACGAATTTTCCTTCTTCCTCAAAATTCCGAATTTTTGAAATTATCAGAATCAAGTGCTCTTAGAGTTTCATAATCTGCAGCAGAACAACTTCTTCCTCAGACATCAACTAAACTAGACTCACGAAAAGACCAGCAGATGAAAATGGATCACTAAGATATCAGAATCAAGTGCTCTTAGAGTTTCATAATCTGCAGCAGAACAACTTCTTCCTCAGACATCAACTAAACTAGACTCACGAAAAGACCAGCAGATGAAAATGGATCACTAAGAATTCAATTAAACAGATTAACTGACCTAAGTCATCAAACTCCCGATCAAGAAGAGCCAGCTGAAGCCTAAGTCCTTGAAGACGCCCTCTTGTAGCAAGAGCAATGGAAGGAGGCACATGCAATCTCAGCTCAGTGTGACTGAAGAGACCACTTGCTGCTGCAGCATGAGCATGAGCCTGAGCTTGAAGTTGTTGGCAAGTCGCATACATCCTAAGAGTTGTAGCCATCAAAAACACCCCAAGTACAAGCCAGAGCTACAAATTTGTGGAATGTCAAATTCAGACCCTAAAGAGACTAGTAACTAAAAAGAAAATAGAAAAATTACAGCGAAAAGATAAAACTTTATCTCATGTATACGACATACCAGGAAATTAGGAGGCATCTGATGCGAATTGAGAATCATAAACAGCAAAAGAACTGCAATACACAAACAAAACAACTATTACAAATGCAGAATCTTTTTAAGAAATGATTGCAGGTATGCTTTTCATGTGTTCCTGCATTAGAAATTGTCAAGAAAAAAACTTACCAAAGCTCGTCTCTCGGGTATAAAACCCGAGAATCCACTTTCTAAATCACCTCTACTTCCTCGGAAAACAAAACTCATCTTTTCCAAAAATTCACAATAGAGCCTGCACAGTTTTTTCAAAAGGTACCAAAATTTGGTTCAATCAAGAATCGATTCAATAAAATAACCTAACTAAATTAGAACCCAATAAACCATGTGAATTAAAGAAAGAAAGGAGAGGCATTTCTGATTCCGAACAATAACAAGAATCTTTCCACATGAGATTGAATGAGGTTAAAAAGAAGAAGACAAGGTTTCGAATCGATCAAATTAATTGAATGGAACTAGAGATCGGAGGTTCAATTCACCTGAAGGTGGAGAAATCAACGGAAAGAGACGGATTTACTAACCCAACATAGGCGTGATGACGATACAGTCACAGAATCGATGTCGGAACGAGTCGACTCGGACCTGGTTATCGCTACCCTGAGGATTTAGTTTTTTTGTTTTGTCTTCATCCGCCATTAATTTCATTTGGTTAAGTAGTGATGCTGCTTGCACTATGCTAAACGTCGTCGTTTGTGCAATCACTTTATTACTGTGTATTTATTTTCTGTGGCTCTTAGAACTCTCTCGTGACTTCGATTTAGTGATTTACAAAAAGGAGTATGTTTAAATAGCAAACAAAATCAAATATATAAAGGTCCAAATCATAAAGTTGGATTCATAAAAACAAATTTTTAACCAATGGTTAATGTCACAGGATTGGCCCAGAAATCAGACGGTCTAGAACATTACAAATTTAAAAATATAAGAGGGTGTTATTCATTAGTCTATTTATAAAGATTTCTAATGACTTAAATGTTTTTAAGAATCTAGTGATATTGGAATAAGATTGTTAAAAACTCTCTTAAAGTTTGGTGTTATTGGTTTGTGTATCTGTAAAAGATAATTAAAAGTCTTTATAAATCTAGTGTTATTGGAGCAACGGATTTATAAAGTCATTAAAAGTTTTGTGTTATTGGAAAAACATAAAAGTAACTCAGAATATCATCGATTTAAAATATTGTGTTACTGGTTAAATGATTCTACACATTTTACTTATAAAATCTACTTATAAAAAGTATCGTACATATACCTGATATTCTGAAAGTATTTTTTGTCAGAAATACGTATGATAAAAAATCAAAACCATCCTTGTGGTAATTTCCATAACATGAAACCTCTTCGTCTTCGTCAACGGTGTTTGATACGGAAGATTTTCTAAAACGCGCTCGCGAGACGCGAGAACAAGGTTGGATTCTTCTCCCCAATTTCCAATTTTTCAATCTCTGCAATTTTGAAAGCTTTTATTTCAAGTTAATACTCTAGAAGATGGAAGCTTCACCGCTTTCTCGAACTCCATTTGAAGATGGAAATTTCCGAAGTATGAAATTTCATTACCTAATTTTGGGAAGCCATCCACCTTGCAACGTCCTGAACGTATTACTAGAAAACGAAAGCTTAGAAGCATGGTGTATAAAGGAGACATGAATTGGGAGAATGAGCAAGGCTTTCATGATTGTCAAAGTGACAAGTCCTTTAAAGCGACAAGTGTGATTTTGTTCCATCTATTTCCAAGGAAATTAAACCTAGTTTGCAGGTTAGTTTCCTTTTTCATAGCTTTTGTGTATTCAAAGTGTATTCAAATACATGGTTCAGTGTTTCTTGTTTTCACATTTTGAACAAGATTTGTATTATTCTTAAGATCTCTTAGAAGTGTACCTTAAGATTCTTCATGTTTGGCTTTTATTCTTGAGTTTGTTTTAATTTGTATATTGAAAAGAGAATGAGTGTTGGTTTCTTATAGAATGTGAAATAGTGTTTTGTTGACAGGGTTATATAAATGCTGGAATTTCATCTGTGAATGGGAAGACAGGATCTTCAAGTGTTTTGTTGACAGGGTTATATAAATGCTGGAATTTCATCTGTGAATGGGAAGACAGGATCTTCAACTAATCAAGGCTATGATCTTCTCTAGGGGAAAAAGCTTGAAGAAAACTCTATGGTTGGATTAACAACAGTCCGTCATTTACAACGCCAAGGTTTTTCTGAAACCGTTCTTGAGGCAAGAAGAAGAGTAGGTGGTCATGTATTTACGGACAGGTCGTCTCTTTCGGTTCCTGTGGATCTTGGGGCTAGCATAATTACAGGCATTGAGGAAATAGGAAAGGAAAGAGCAAACAAAATGTCCTTGGAGGATGGTCTAGAAGATGGTCTTTAACGTCTGAGAATGCCACATGAAAACGTCTCAAGAATTCATGATACAACAAACAAGAACTACAAGATCTCTTACACTATGATTATATAAATTTATTGTTTTGGTTGGTGATTATCGTGTTTGTGGTGTTGGTTATATTATGCAATCTCTTAGTTTTAGGGTGCGTACTTGTTAAGATTACTTGTGTTTTGTTCAGTTTAGAGGCTTAGAAAGTGTTGATTTACATATTATTTTATAAGGATTCAACTTACTTGGATGATATTATTACTATATTATTCTTTTACTATATTATTCTTTATAAGGATTCAACTTACTTGGATGATATTATTACTATATTATTCTAATGAAATATGGGTAAATTTGATAAGATGAAGCGAGCGTTACTCGGATGATATTAGTTTTTTGCAGATTAGTTAGGGTAAAAGAGGTGCTCTCTCTTCTTTCAGGGAATCATGAATGAGAATTCCAATTCAATTCGACCATTTCATCTGGTTTGAGGAGGAGGAACTCCGTTGTAGGTATTCCTGAAAGTTGTCGTTGTGGGGCCGCGGTTCGTGAATTGATGTCGAGAAGCGAGGTCAATCCTTGTCGGAGATACTTTCGAGGCGTTGATGCTGCTGCACAAAGGCTTATGGATGATACGTTCCACACATTCAAGTGGATTGATGAGGCATTGCTTGACGACGTCAGAATGCTTAAAAAGTGGTGAATTGATGTCGAGAAGCGAGGTCAATCCTTGTCGGAGATACTTTCGAGGCGTTGATGCTGCTGCACAAAGGCTTATGGATGATACGTTCCACACATTCAAGTGGATTGATGAGGCATTGCTTGACGACGTCAGAATGCTTAAAAAGTGTTTGACTAACCATGAAAATGATGTTATGATGCTAATGACGGATCTCCACGGAATGCGACATCAGATGTCGAGAAGCGAGGCCAATCCTTGTCGGAGATACTTTCGATGCGTTGATGCTGCTGCACAAAGGCTTATCGATGATATGTTCCACATGTTCAAGTGGATTGATGAGGCATTGCTTGACGACGTGAGAATGCTTAAAAGTATTTGACTAACCATGAAAATGATGTTATGATGCTAATGACGGATCTCCACGGAATGCGACATCAGATGGATATTGATATCATGGAGAAGGTGAACTCGGCTGTTGTCCAAGCAAAGTGGGAGATGAAGAAGATGATGTTTGCTACTTTTGTCGGTGTTGGTTGCATTGCTGGTATCTTTATGTCTCTTAAATAGATGCCTATGACTTTGTTGTTTCTTTCCTGTTGTGATGTTTAAGACTTATGTGACTAGTAGACCTAATTTGCTAATCGGATGTAATGGCTTTGTTGTTTTTTTGGGACGATGGTGTTTATGGTGATGTAATCTATAATCTATTTGGGACTCCTTAATCAATCTTGAGATGAAAGACTCTTTTAAAAATGTTTTAAGTCTAATAAGCTGTATGACGATATGATATCGAATACGAATGGATACAGCAGACAGAGAATACGGGTATGACAACATGATAAAATAGATATTTATAAAAAATAAAGTCAAATGTATTTGGAAAAATGCAACATGCATCGAATACGAGTATTAAAACACCATAAAATGTCATCATGAGGTGAAAGACCTTTTAAAAATGTTTTAAATTATGAGCTTATGCGATATGATTCGAATATGAATGGATACCGCAGATTCGGGTATGACAAATGAAAAATAGATATTTATAAAAAATAACGTCAAATTATTGGAAAAAAATGTAACATACATCGAATACGAGTATTAAAACACCATAAAATGTCATCATGAGTAAAAGACAACAGATACCGCAAATACAAGTATGGAACATGGAAAATAGAAATTTATAAAATAATGTTACAATATTTATAAAAATAATGTAACAATATGGTAATGATTCTTGACTATTTTGATGAGGAAAAAAATAAATTAACAATCTGGAAAAGAAAAAAATTTATTAAAAGTAACTGAACCTACACATACCCATAACAATCTCATACATTACATGGACTATCACCAACTATCATTGCC
>CM071718.1:37439420-37449537 GCA_036630335.1 Physaria fendleri | reverse complement strand
TTGACTTACAAAAATATTTAACAAATTGGTATTTTGATGATCTTAATTAAAATTACTGAAAAGATAATAATTTTGTAGATTACAGATTCAATTAGCATTAGAAGAGTTAAGAAGAGTTATGTTATATAATTTAAATTATATATTTATATATATCATATATGTACGGATTTACAAACCTTTGAACCTTTTAGTTATAAAAATATATATATAAAAAATTGTACTTGAATAGTATTAAGTTAATGGGAAATTATGAATTAGTGGTTAGAAATAGGATGTGGAATAGGGAGACAAGTAGAGGAGGTTGTAGGGGTCAAAATCACTTAGAGAATTAGTGGTTTATCTTCATTTACCGTCCATTATATTATCTTTCTTTAATCATTACTTACGCAAATCTTTTAATTTTACAGGTAATCTTAACAGATGAATAGATAGAAAAATATATATATTAGAAAGTTCAAAGTCTAACCAACAATATAACCTTAATTTGTAACTTTTGTAAATTAATACTTCATGAACTAATACTCAAAAAACCATATTTTAAAAGTTTAGAATCAGTTTTTCGGTTTAATTATTTTTATTGATTAATATACATTAATTTCTGAGATTATTAATCTGTACAAATATTACTATATATGATTTTGGTGTATGACAAATTAATTTGGAATCAATGCCTATGAGATAATTTAAAAATCAACTATGATTAACATATATACCTAGGTTATGAGTATCACCACATTATGACTTACTATTTCTCAATAATTATTGAGTCAGCAATATCAGCTGGTAATAATTCATTGGTTAATTATTGAGTCAGCAATATCAGCTGGTAATAATTCATTGGTGGATATGATATCTTTCAGCCTTCGAATATATTTCTGAGATATTATTGGACAACATCATAAAAAATATCTCCAACCACAAAAAAATTATGTATACATTTTAACCAAAAAGAATATTATGTATACACGATGATCCATTAGCACAAAAGTGTTTTTTTGAGGTAAATAGAACACATATATGAGTCTTGACCCAAAAAAAAAAAAACACATAGATGAGAAATGTTTTGAAAAACAGTTAAATATTAATACTAAAATTAATAATTTATTTCGCAAAAATTATATATATTTTTCTAAAAATAAAGAGGTTTAATTGTATTTATTAATATATTTTTTGGAACCACTAGTGCATAAAAGGAAAAATGAACTAGTAACAGTCACCAAAACAAAGTTAGAACTGATGTATATATGTCAATATTTGCAAAAATCTGATTAGAAGTCTGAGCTATAAAAAACGAAGAAATCTTTATTATAAGATTGTTAAATAAAAAATAGAATGACGGTTGTTTCTAGATAAAAGGTAGTTGTCAAAGTTCAGTTAGGATAGAATCTAAGACAAGATCCTAAGTTAACTCTTTCAGGCAAAGCAAATTTATTACTTTCTCTTTCGAGAAACTTTCTTTTCTCCTCTTATTCATTTATCTAATTTGACCTTTCAAATTGTCTGTTAAACTCTCCAAGATTTGTAGATATTTTCAGGCATGAGGCATCGTTACATAGTTAGTTGGTACTTAGATAACCATTTTCCCTCAAATTGTTAAATTAAATGATGTGCATAAATGAGAGTTTCCCTCAAATTGTTAAATTAAATGATGTGCATAAATGAGAGTTGAAAAATGTAAGGCATTACCGTCTTGTTGATTTCCTCAAATATAATATTATATTATGTGACTAATTTTCGAAGTGATTAATGGAAAGATGGTGTGTGCGGTGCGGACATAATTTTATAGTACACTAATCTTGGAGAGTTGATGAGCAGTCCAATAGAGATAGACAACACAAAAGACAAAACTAAAGAAAGTGAAAGGTCGGTAGATCACATCAGATTGTAATGATTTTATCAGATTAAGTTCATGATTATCATTTTTAATGAGTTTGGACCCATTTTAACGAATATTTTTCCCATAATTATGTCCATTAACCAATCCCAAACTTTGTTTAATTAAGTGATTTGTGTGCGGATTTTATCCCCAAAGTATGCTTGGACTTGTCCGGGTTCTTATTTGGTTTAGGTCGGTCATTTATTATGAAAACTAATATTTGGATTTCGAGTAAAACAATAGCAGATTATTTGTTTGTATACTAAACTAAAACGTTCTGCTTTTTTGTTTTCTTTGTGGATAATAATTCATTAAGAGCCAAGTTTTTTTTTTTTTTAATCACCAAACCATACAAACATTTGTATGCTCTACTGTTTGGATATATATAGAGTTATATATATGTCTATTGATCATAGATTTGGTCAGTTTCTGTAACAAAAAAAGAGAGGCTAATTAAGGACCTTGGAGTCTTTGCACCAATGTATCATATTTTCAACATATTGGCGTGACTAATATTGATTAACCTTTTAAGTCGTGGACGGTAAAGTGATAGCCTCCAATTTAAAACCGTGCGTCTAATGTGTCAAATTACTATTTTTTTTCCTTCAATCTCAATGACTATAATTTCTCATATGATATAATTATGAAAAATACACTAGCTCTGTCATATATATATATATATATATATATTGGCATAAAACTTTTAAGTCGTATCTAAATTGGTAATAAAATTTTAAAATTGACGATTTATTATAAAACCTGTACAATAATACATGATTAAAGAAATTAATCAGAAAATTCGCGGTCCAAATTGCGATAATACGTAGGTTGGTCATTTTTTTAAAATTGTTTTCCCTATATATATAATATAATACGTAGGTTGGTCATTTTTTTAAAATTGTTTTCCCTATATATATAATTAAATATATATATATATATATATATAATGGTGTTTCATGAAATATCCAAAAGAAGTAACATAGTAAACAAAAAGAAAAAATTACACCTAATAGCACAAAAAACTACAAATTTACATTCAATAGCACAAATATTCCAAAATTACACTCAATAGCATAATTTTTTTTTTGTTTACACATGTTTTTATTTTTTGTTTACATATGATTTTTTTGTTGTGCTACTTTTGTAATTTCCCCCCCATTGTGCTATTCCATGTAAATGTGTCAAACAAAAATGGGAAAAGAGAATTCAGTATACATGGGCTCCTATTTGAGTGACAGCCATACACAAGCGAGTCTTTAAACATGGTTTGAATACATAGAATATGAGTAGTATATTGCTATAAATGTACACTTAGAGAGACAATATGATTGGAGAATGGGAAACTAGGGATCTAAACTTAGAGAGACAATATGATTGGAGAATGGGAAACTAGGGATCTAAAAAAGTGAATGGTGTGAAACTATTGAAGATAGTCTTGGGATTTGAACCAGTCTCTCTCCCTCGCTCAAGTAGACACAAATAGGCATGCATGTGAAAAACTGACTCCAATCAAGTACTACTACCTCTTTACCTTTTATACACTACTACCTCTTTACCTTTTATACATTCATTCTCCTCGAAATTTGTGTTTACCTTTGTCATATTTCATTACTTAGATTTTTCTTCGGACAATGAGTTACTGAGATGACGTCATCTGCCGCCGAAAGGTGAGGTAAAAAAACGACAGCCAACGGCTTTGAGTGGACCCAATAAAAGAGGATAAACAAATGATTAGTTAAGTGATAGAAACATGTCTGATTCTTACGTGTCTTATACTTATATAATGGCCACCAAACCAGACAATGGGAGCTGGATTGCTGGAGAAAGACTTAAGAACATATATATTTGTGAATCATATATACTCCTTTTATTTTTTAATGATATAAAGTGTTTAATATATACACGATTCCTCATGTTTTAATGGCCAATATTCATTCCTTTAGCTCTACTATAACTCTAAAAGTTTATTTTTATCATGTGTTAAAAAACGAATTTTGAGATTGTGGTTTCGAGTGGATCTATAGACAGAGCATTATAAAATTATTAGATGTGGTAGTATATTGAGTGAGATTTACGTAGAGAGCATTATAAAATTATTAGATGTGGTAGTATATTGAGTGAGATTTACGTAGTAATCTATAAATGTACAGCATTATAAAATTATTAGATGTGGTAGTATATTGAGTGAGATTTACGTAGTAATCTATAAATGTACATGCGTGTAAATCTTTTCGATAATGAGAGTTATATATATTTAGTTAATCCATTTATCTTCACATATAAAGTTCTTTTTTTGGTCAGGACATTTAGAGTTCATATACTTTAAATATTGCTCAAAAATAGATTATAGGAGCATTACAATTTACAAAAGAAGTGATTATTATTATTAGTTTCTCTATGTTAAAAGAAGTGATTATGTTATTTAAGACCATAAATTGTACTCCCTCCGTTCCATTATAATTGATTTTTTAGCATATATGAGTTGTTTCACAATATTTAATTTTCTAGATTTTTGATTTAAAAAAATTATTAGTTGTAGTTTTCAAAAAGCACTCATTGTAATTTATTCACTACTATTGGTTCACTTATATTAAAAAATACTGATTTGAAAAAAGTAAATGCAATCATTGTTAAATAATGATAATTTCTTAATATCTGTGCACAACCTAAAAAATCAAATTTTATGGAACAGTTCTTAATATCTGTGCACAACCTAAAAAATCAAATTTTATGGAACAGAGGGAGTAAGCATTTTATATCTGTGATGACATGAGGTAGACTCAAACAAGAACCCAATTTTAAAAACCAATGATTATAAAACATTAAAAAAATTTTTTTTGTCAAAGCAGTAATATCTCATGGTTTTTAAAATATACTTTCTTATGGGTTTTACATAACTTATGTACATAAGAATTTGAAAAAATAGATCAATTAATTATCATCAAATAAATAAGCAGATTATTTATCTATTTCAACTCTTAACATCAAATCAAATTGGTGTTGAAAATGTTGGTAACTGATTACCATTTGCCGTAAACATATATAGCTAGGATATCTAAATAATAATTGGGGCCAACATGGCCCACATACTATATAAGACAGAAGATATTATATTATTAATTTTCGTTATTTTTTTTTCAAGTTTCACAAAAGAAAATTCTCAAAATAGTTTTAATAAAATATTTTAACTTTGATATTCATTTTTTCAAAAAAAAAAAAAAAGTTAGTTGTTAACCAAATTATTTTGCATTTTTTAAATAGTTAACTCATAAATTTGGGTTCCAAACAAATGTTTCAGATTGATCAACCTTAGAGCCGGCCTTGAATATAATAGCTAAAAAATAAAGAACTTTTTATCTAGTGTAATGTAATAACTAATAAGCAAAAGACAAATTAGAAAAAAGGTTGAAGTTGGACAGTAACTGCCGGTAAAGTGGAGAAGTTTGGAAAAACTTTACACAAAAAATTGCGGTAAGAGAAAGAGAGAGACGCCGACCAAAATCACAACCCGTAGTTGTCTTATCCCACGCGCAATCAAACCCCCTTCCTTCTCCTTCTTCTTCTTCTTCTCCTTATATCTTCACCCACATGTTCCACACTTATATAAACACTCTTAAGATTCATATGCATGTGATCTAATCTAAAGCCAAGCTCTCCTTGTCTTCCTATTAAACACTCTTAAGATTTTAAACACTCTTAAGATTCATATGCATGTGATCTAATCTAAAGCCAAGCTCTCCTTGTCTTCCTATATTAACAATCATAGAGATTTCAAATCTTCCTCTCTCAAGCTTCTTTCTTTTACTACTCTCTTTAGATCATTCTTGTGAGATTCTCTTCCAAGTAAAACTCGTAAGTTTAACCTCATATCTCCTTATAGGTTTTTTGTTTTTCTTTACTAACACATGCTAACATGCATGAACCATAATGATGCATAGACAATTCTGTTTTGCAATGTTTTCATCATATATATTATATGCATACATATAGACTATGTGATCATTGTTTTAGATGGTAGGATATATGAACTTTCATATCTTGAATAGTATTATGCAAACATTGACCCACATATATCCAAGAGTATAATCAGGTGAATTGAAAATGAAATGGTGGGGATTTCCAAATCTATGTGTTTCAACGAAATTATTGTTTCTTGAAAATTAATTGTTGTTGCACCATTATAATATAGGAATATAACTCAAGAAAGAGTGTGTTATACACTAAAAGTCAGTGTCTTCCACCCATCATGCTTTATGGCTAGCTATATTATCCTTTATATATGATTATCTCAAATATACTCACATATATATAATGCCTTATAAAATACTACCTTATGTTAAATAACATAATCCATTTATATAAACTTTTAATATTTTAGTTTATCAGCATTGTTTGGTTATAGAAGGTTAAAAACAAACCTTTAAAACATTTTTTTTCTTGAAATAAAAAAATCAGAAATATTTTATCCTCTATTGTTGGGTGGTCCAAGAGAAATACATCATAACCATCATCAGGAACATATATAATAGCAATAGCCTTAAGCTTAAAGATCCAAACAAAGACAATACTTTAAGGTTGTGTCTTGTTTGTCTAAGGTTTTCGCAATAGCTTCCAAAAAGACACACGCCTTATGTTTTTATATATACAATACATTTGCCTTCATTGTATTCTCTTCTCTTCCTTACTCATTTTCTCTAACAATTATAGGATGGATAATATAATGCAATCGAGTATGCCACCAGGATTCAGATTTCATCCGACAGAAGAAGAACTTGTGGGTTATTACCTAGAGAGGAAGATCAATTCAATGAAGAGTGCTTTTGATGTTATTGTTGAGATTGATCTCTATGTGGGTTATTACCTAGAGAGGAAGATCAATTCAATGAAGAGTGCTTTTGATGTTATTGTTGAGATTGATCTCTATAAAATGGAGCCTTGGGATATACAAGGTAAGCGATGTTAATTTGGTGCTATGTTATAAGTTAATATAGTCTAGTTTTGATATGATTTTAGAAAACCAACAACATGCTATGAATTTAGCATGCGAAGTGATTGAGAGAGCCTACTATATTTGACTTATAGGTTTAATTATAAATGGATAAGTGTGAAAAGAATTTTACAAAGAAAAATGAAGATATGTAATACAATCATAAATCATAATACCTCTTTTGAAATTAAGCTAGTTGAATTTATAATCATATCAAATATATAGCAATTCACCACTTTTTGACATTAATTTTTTGTGATGTAAGATATTTATGACATTGTTATTTGGTTTTAAATTTGCAGCTATGTGTAAACTAGGGTATGAAGAGCAAAACGAGTGGTACTTCTTTAGCCATAAGGATAGAAAGTACCCGACCGGGACTAGGACTAACCGAGCCACCGCAGAAGGGTTCTGGAAAGCCACCGGTAGAGACAAGGTGGTTCTTTCAAAGAACAATGTCATAGGGATGCGAAAGACACTTGTTTACTACAAAGGTCGAGCTCCTAATGGAAGGAAATCCGATTGGATCATGCACGAATATCGCCTCCAAAACTCCGAGCTTGCCCCAGTTCAGGTATCAAACCAATCATCCCCAAAATACTAATAAAACAATACTAATAAGGTCGGTCCTCATATATATAAAGCCACAGTCTAAACCGAAAATATAAGTTATTATTAGAAATTTTATTTTGCTTGTTTGCTCTGCTTGTGCTCAGGCCGGACCTGCTTTAGAGTGGTCCGGCCCTCAGCACAAACTGACCAAGTTTGAGTTTTGCAGTCCTATTTTCGTATAATAATTTACGTGTTAATCGGTCTTTTTTCCTTCTTTCCT
The DNA here is from genome assembly GCA_036630335.1 of Physaria fendleri. Taxonomy (NCBI): domain Eukaryota; kingdom Viridiplantae; phylum Streptophyta; class Magnoliopsida; order Brassicales; family Brassicaceae; genus Physaria; species Physaria fendleri. The sequence goes on along the minus strand of CM071718.1, from coordinate 37,441,842 downwards.
TGTGGTTTTCCAAATCGCAACACGGTGTTATGAGTACCAAACACTATACGATATTGGGATTGAAGAGTATGTTTTTGTGAACTATAGGAAGAAGGTTGGGTGGTATGTCGAGCATTTAGGAAGCCAATACCAAACCAGAGACCATTAGGTTACGAGCCATGGCAGAACCAGCTCTACTCATCAATGAATACAAGTCATCATATTGGTGCATCTTCCTCAAACCATAACCTTAATCAAATGCTCATGACCAACAACCCTAATTATAATGCATCCCCATCGATGCATCATCAATATGGTAACATAGAGCTTCCAGAGCTAAACAGCCCAAGCTTATCGCCAAGTCTAGGGACGAATAAAGATAATCAGAACGAAGGGTTCGAGCAAGAAGAAGAGAAGAGTTTTAACTATGTGGATTGGAGAACACTTGATAGCTTGCTTGATACACAAGTAGTCACACATTCACAACAAAATCATAATGTTCTTATGTCTTCGTTTGAAACGCAGTCGTATAATCCAGCTTCGAGCTTCCCTTCAATGCATCAAAACTATAACTAAAGCCGAAGCTAATATTTCATCTTTCTCTTGGATGCTTCTCTGACTCGTAATTAAAAGAAAAATTTCTATATTGATTTGTATTTTATGATTTAATTGTTACATCTGAAAAAAATAACTTTTATAACTGTGTATTTGTAAAAGAAATTTGTGTTTATTTACTTAGAAATGTCTCGTGAATTTCACAAATGTGAAGTTTTTTTCTTTAAATTAGCCTTTGGTCTTTCTATTCATTTTTAGTTTACTGTCTGAATTTGCAAGTCATCCATTCTACACCCATTAATTAGTGTATAATTTACAAATTTATTTGTTTGACAACAATTACAAACGTTATGTACTTTATGACCCTGTGATAACCTCAGAGGTTTGGCTCTAAGAAGTCTGAATCAGAAATTTTAATCGGTTTAGATTTTTGAAGGTCTAAAGTGCCCACCTAGTGCTGGTAAAATTACCCGTTAATCGGTTTAGATTTTTGAAGGTCTAAAGTGCCCACCTAGTGCTGGTAAAATTACCCGAATCTCATAATCGATCGAACTCAACCCAAAAAATAGTATCGAATTCGAAAGAAAAAAATATGTAAATAGTATTTTGAATTTAAATCCAAATAACTAAAACCGAATTCGAACCAGAACCAGATTAATATCAAAAAGACGAAAACCCAAATTATAATTATATACGTTTAATTATACTTGAATTTATATAGTTTAGTTTTCTTTATGTTTAATTTTTGGTATTTAATTATTTTTTTACAATATATCAATTTTTCTAATTTAATAATTATAATCAACTTTTTATAATTTTTTATGTTTAACTTCAGTACTTCTAATTTAATAATTATAATCAACTTTTTATAATTTTTTATGTTTAACTTCAGTACTTAAATATTTTATTTTTTTTGTTATAAATGATTAAAAACATTTTAGTGAGTATCTATTTTTATTTGAGTATTTTATATTTGGGGTTTTCGTTAACAGATTTTTTATTTTTGGATACTTTTTTTTACAATTTCTCAAAAAAAGAAGGTATATGGATACAAACTCGACCCAAATCCAATTAATCAAATTGAACCGAACCAAACTCTAAAACATCTAAACCTAAATAGAATCTCTAAATTTGAAAACCCAAAATCTAGAAAAACCGAACCGAATCTGAATCGGATAGCCATATGTGCAGGCCTATGCCCACCGTCGAACACGTTTTCCGTTAATAAATATTTTTTTTTCATTAATCTGAATGATAAAGAAATCATTAACGTGAATCGATTTCTTTTGATATTTAGGGTTCATGAATCTTAAATCGAAATGTCATTGAATATCCAAATCTATTAGATCTATATCTAAATCCCTCCGATTCGTTTTCAGAAATCGGAAAATTTTAGATCGGTGTTATTGCATTTGTGTGTGATGGCTCCGTCACGGATTCTAACCAGAGATGAAGAGCTTGGTGCGATATCAGACGATGAAGATTCACCATCTGGAAAACGATCTAAACTCGATCGTTTCCCTCTTAGCCGATGGGAACTCGCTGTTTCTCTCGGTGTCTTCCTCGTATTCTCTTCTGGACTTTGTTGTATCTACATGACCATGCCTGCTGCTGAATTTGGCAAACTCAAACTTCCACGAAGCATCGCTGATCTTCGCTTGCTCAAGTAAAAATCTCTAATCCACGATTATATTGGTGAATATTGTTAAGATTATATGATATCTGTTGTTGGCTAATTGAATTTGATTGAGATTGAGATTCTGGAGATAGATGATAGTGTGATTGGAATTAACAAATGTGTAATCTTTGTTGCTGTTTCAGAGATAATTTAGCAAACTATGCGAATGAGTACCCAACGCAGTTCGTTTTAGGCTACTGTGCGACCTAT
>CM071718.1:37403629-37419493 GCA_036630335.1 Physaria fendleri | reverse complement strand
CGGAGTCCTATGTCTTCGACTTTCCACAGCAATTCTGTCAGCCTCTTGATTTAGTCGCCTGGGGATATACTTGAATTCATACTGAAGTTTCCTTTCGCTGCAATGAAAGATGATATCCTCAACTGCTGTCAAGATATGAGTCGCTTGGGATGTATCTCGCTTCGTGCCTTTAAGTGCTGGAGTATCATAAATGGCTTTTGCATCTCCAAGGAAAGTGACTTGTTTATATCCAAGCCTGGAAACATGAAAGACAGCTTCTCGTAACGCATATGCTTCGGCTTGAGTCGGGTCAGATATAGATTGAGAGCAGCCCTTGCCTTGAAGAATGGTGCCACCAAGCTTATCCTTAAGGATCCAACCAAAGCCAAAGTGATCATTAGGGGAGAGCCAAGAAGCGTCAGTTAGACAGGTAAATCTGTCTGAAGAACAAGAGATCCTGCTCACACCTGAGGAATTAGATTCTCTTGTGCTATAAGTCACTTTTTGGGATTCAATCCAAACTCGATGATCAACCATGGCTTGTTGAATTACTATTGGAATTGGAATTCTCTTCTGATCAAAAATGAGTGCGTTCCTTGCTTTCCATAGCCTCCATCCGATGAATAAGGGAAGTGTCACTCTAGATGCTCTGACTTTATGCATTATCGCAGTTAAAACATCTGGTAAATTATCAACAGATTGACATTCCCTAAATAATTCAGGACATGCTAATTCCCAGACTTCTTTCACAACTCGACAGCCCCATATCATATGATACACTGATTCATTGTGCTCCTTACACATCAGGCATTCCGGATCAACATGTAATCCTCTGTAAATGAGATTATCTGTCATTGGCAGAGCTAAATTTGTTAATTTCCACCAAAAATGTTTTATTTTTGGTGGAATTTGGTATGACCAGATCTGTTTCGAGAATTCTTGCTGTACAGGAGCAGCAGAAGTGCTAGAGTCAATAGTTTGGGGATGAGGGTCGTGTAGCTTGTGATAAGCATGCTTGACAGTGAAGGCTCCTGAGTGATGGAAGTTCCAAACAAAACGATCTGTGAGTCCTTTTTTACTCGGTTTTATCTGAAGGATGAGATTCAAATCATGAGGTTGCACTAGGCTGGAGAGAAGATCTTCTTTCCATTCATGTGTGACAGGATCAATAACATCGGATACTGTTAGGGTTAAGCCTGTATTAGAGCTATCTAGAGGCCGAGGAGGTCTAGGTGTATGATCTAGAATCCAGCTGTCTTCCCAAAAATTAACATGGTTGCCATTTCCTATCTTCCAATATCCGTAATTCTTGATTGCGTGTAATCCACCACATAAACTTTTCCAAGCAAAACTAGGCCTCTTAGTAGGAGTAGCTTGAAGAATATATTTAGAGGGAAAATACTTACCTTGTAGGACCTTGTATAAGAGAGATGAAGGATTGGAGATAAGTCTGTTGAGTTGTTTTGCGAGGAGTGATAAGTTGAATGCTTGTAGGTCACGAAATCCAAGTCCACCATAGCGTTTTGATCGAGTTATGTGCTTCCATGGAGAGAAGGCCAAATATTTGGACTTACTAGAGTTGCTCCACCATAGATTTCGTGTTTGACTCTCGAGAGATGATACAGTTTTTGCTGGTAGTTGAAAACAAGCCATTGCGTATGACGGGACCGCTTGAAGAACAGATTTGATAAGAGTTTCCTTACCAGCAGGAGAGAGAAGTTGCGAGGTCCAATTCTGCGTAAGTTTTGCTGATTTCTGAAGAAGATAGGAAAAGCTATTGACCTTGCTTCCATGAGAAGTATCAGGTAGCCCTAAATACTTGCCAATCCCTTGAATATCATGAATCTCTAGAATGGAACAGAGTTCTTGTTGATTAGCCAGGTTGAACGTCTTTCCAAAGAATATGCTGGATTTCTGATAATTTATATGTTGTCCTGAGAGTGCAGCATATGTATTTAAAACCTCTTTTAAGTGAACACATTCAGAAGGTGTTGCTTGGCAAAGGACCAACGAATCATCGGCAAACAATAAGTGAGAGACGGGAGGGCTACTCTTACCCGCTCTGAAGCCATGAATGTGACCTAATTGGACTTTCCTAGTGAGTAGCTGAGAAAGACCCTCCGCACATATTAAGTATAGGTAAGGTGATAGGGGATCACCTTGTCGCAAACCCCTAGTTGCTTGAAGAGAAGGACTACGGTCACCATTGATGAGGAGTGAGTATGAGACCGAGGATAAGCATTTCAAAATCCAATGTCTCCAAACAGAACAGAATCCTAGCTGCTTCATCATAGCATCGAGGTAATTCCACTCTACTTTATCAAATGCTCTTGAGATATCACCAAACAGAACAGAATCCTAGCTGCTTCATCATAGCATCGAGGTAATTCCACTCTACTTTATCAAATGCTCTTGAGATATCAAGCTTGAGGGCGAGATGGCCCACTTTACGCTTTCTAGTACGAAGAGAGTGAATAATCTCCGCTCCAATAAGAATGTTGTCTGAAATTTGTCTTCCAGGAACAAAAGCTGATTGGGAATCAGATATCACCAAAATTTGTCTTCCAGGAACAAAAGCTGATTGGGAATCAGATATCACCAAGTTCATAAGTGGTTTGAGTCGATTTGCTAAGACTTTTGTCAAAATTTTGTAGGAGACATTACATAAGCTGATAGGTCGGTAATGCGTGACAAGGGTAGGATGCTTGATTTTCGGAATCAGACAGATGTTTGTCTCTGAGAAACTGGGGTCTATGTGTTCTGTTTCCAAAAAATTATTAAGAGAAGTTAACAACCGGTGTTGAATATAGAGCCAGTTCTGTTGATAAAACCCCGCCGTGAAACCATCGGGCCCTGGAGCCTTTTCAGGGTGCATTTGGAACAAAGCTTCCTTTACTTCCTGGAGGGTAATGGGATTGGTGAGTTGCGTGTTCATGCTTTCTGTGATCTTTGGTTTGATAAAGTGTAATTGTTGCAGAGAAGTAGCAGAAGAACTAGAGTACAGCTCTTTAAAGAACTTCAGAAATTCTGATTGAATTGAAGCTTGTGAAGTCGCATAGTTCCCTGATGATGTTTGTATACATTTAATCTTATTATTTGCCCTCCTCTGCTTTGTACAACCATGAAAATACTTGGTATTTTTGTCACCTTCTTTCAACCAGAGCATTCGACTTTTTGATCTCCAATATTGTTCTTCAAGATTATGTGCTGTGTTAATCTTTGACTTTAGAGATGATAAATCTTCAAGATTGGGATTGTCTTGTTGTAGAAGGTCATTATATTGGCGTGTAAGATGAGTGAGTTCCGTCGAAGTGTTCCTCAGATTACGAGTTTTCCAATTGGAAATTGACTTCCGGATTGATGAGAGGGTAGATGACAAGTTCGTAGTAGCAGGAAGAGATTGAAGATTATTAAACACAGTCAAAAGAGCTTCCTTAAAGTGATTTTCTTCGCTCCAACGTTTGTCATAGCGAAAGAATTTCCTGGAAATTTCAGGTTCCGTTGATACATTTAGGAGAAGAGGACAATGATCCGAGCCCAGACACTAAAGTAGTATGCTATAAGAGTTTGGGAACACGCTAAACCATGAAGAATTGCCATACGCTTTATCAAGCAGACATCGAATATAGTGTTTATGCCTAGTACCAAACCATGAGAACTTATAACCTTTAGGCATGAGAAGTTTAAGGTCATACTGTCTGAGAAAATTCCGAAAATGGTGAAAAGACGAAGGAGAACGAGAAGGGCCTCCTTTTTTCTCAAATTTGCTTCCTAACTCATTAAAATCTCCTAGAAAAATATGTGGGATGTTAGGATTGTAGCTTGAAGAAGCTTTAGCGATTAAAGAACTCCAAAAGGTACGTCGCTTTTTCCTTTGAGGAGGACCATAAATATAGCTTATGTTGAACTGAACACCAAAATAGCAAACACTAAACTCCGTTATATTAAGGGTCGGTGCGTTTACAAAAGTGAGATTAACCCAGTCCTTCCAAAAGATCACTAATCCCCCCCGAACCCCTTCTGCATCAACTACAACATAGTTATTATATCTTAGTCTATTACACAAAGACAGAACCTTAGATTGGACGTTCATAGTTTCTACCAAAAGTAAAACATCGGGATCTTGTACTTTATTTATATTAATAAGATGATGAACTGTCAAGGGATTCCCGAGACCTTGACAGTTCCAGTGAAGGAACTTCATGGAGCTTGTGGTGGTTTCGGGGTATCCACCTCCCCTTTTGGACCAAGCAGCTGAACGGTGGCCAGAGCGGAGTTTGTAGTGGCCAGAGCGGAGTTTGTAGTGTTTGTAGAAACCGGGTTGATGTGAACAGACAGACGGCGACGACGACGTGAAGGTTCGTCAGAAGAGGAAGTAGACATGACCTCCGAAGCTTTACGCTTTCGAGAACCAGTAACAGAGGTTGGAGAGCTTCCACCAGAGAGTGTGAGACTGCGAGAGCTATCGTTGGTTGATGAGTTCTGAGGGGATATTTGGGACGAGGGAACATTGGGAAGTGTGTTGGGAATTGGAGTAGTGATGACAATGGGCGTGGTATTGGTGAAGATCGGAGCCATCACAGAAGACGAAGAAGTGAGCACCAAGGGTAGAGTAGTAGTCTGAGTAGGAGTTACTTGACCAGCGGAAGACATGGCGATGAGATTGAGAGCAGTAGTGATTTGTGGAGCAGGGATAGGGGATGTCTGAACAGTGGAGTTGCTGTTGATGATGTTTTGGAGAAGTTCATTAAGTGCTTGGGAAGTGAGAGGAGAATCCATCTGATGTTGGAGAAAAGTATTAGTGTTGAGACGATACTGGGTAAGTGACTTTTCCACAGAGGCTTCAGCTTTGTCTATTATACTTCTCAGTAACTGGAGAGAAGAAGTAGATGAATTGGGCGATGATGGGACAGAGGAGTTCGTGTCACTTGGGATAGCAGAGAAAAGTGGTAGGTTGGACACATGTGATGACGTGTTGGAATTAATAAGCAGCTGAGGGGGATGAACATAGCCATGCATAGGACAAGTGACATCTGGATAGGTAGCGCCGTCTTTGTTACATGGTGGCAAAAGCATATCCTCAAGAGATCCATATGGGCCCACAGGGTTACATGCAACAGCTGCATGGGGAGGAATGTCAGAGAAATGGGGACCACCTGTAGAGAATTGCTGAGTGAGTGATGCAAAAAGTCGCTGGCCATGCATTGGCTGAGGACTTGTGGTTGAGAGTGACAGATTCAGCTGGGGAGAGTGCATGCTTGGAACTGTAACTGGAGAATGTCTTGGTACTTCTTGTTCATGAGCAGAATCATTCGAGGAAACAGTGTTTGAGTTCACCTGTCGATTGATATCACAAGCCAGAGACTGATCATCAGTAAGCTTATCAAAAGCAAAATACCAGCCACAGAAAGACCAAGGGCCTTCATCAAAGACAAACTTGACTTGATGTGGTTCAGAGAAACGGACCAGAATGTTACCATCATCTTGGATAATAATGTTATGGTTATTATTTATGCACCAAATATCAGCAAGAAAGCTTTTGAAGTGATTACGGTTTTGATTTTGGTGAAGTGGACGAACAATAACAGTGTTTTCATTTTGAAAGCGGGAGAGGGAAAGGGTTTGTGATGAAAATCGACGAGGAGGATCAGAGGCTCCCAGGTGAAGGGCTGCGACAGAGTCACTTAAGTCCGACATAATTAATGAAGCACAGAGAAAGTAAATGAGGTTTTGAGGTTGTTGAGAGAATATAAAAGTGGGAAGAAGTAAATGTTTATAAGGTTGGAGATGAAGTATAATGGAGAAGTGGAAAAGGCATCCAATAAGAAGGAAGCGTGTACACAGATGTCGAACATTTCCAAGGAGAAAGGGAGAATATGGTTGGCGAGTTTTGTGGTGACATTGGTGAATGTGCAAGTAAACATTAGAGGAGAAGAGATAGCATCCGCCCAAGCATATTATAAACACACAATCACCAGAAGTGGTGAGGACAAATTGTAAATTGTAGTGAGAGACGAGAGCATTGTAGAGAGCATTATAGAGAGAGAAAATCTATATTCTTTATTGGTAACATCTAATACAATGATACCCACATAACAAATTGAAGTTGTATATATGTAGATTGTTTAAAATTTATCTTTCTTTTACTCTCATCATCATGTGTGTTTTCTATTTTAAATTAAAAATGTTAACTAATCAGCATAAATTTTCAATTGATTTTTTTATTAGATTAAATATATTGATATTTGTAATAAAGTAACTGTTACAACAATGAAATATCATTTTACTTTATCAATATAATGTGAAATATTACATAATTTTAAGCAATTTTAGAGAGTGAGACACAATGATTCCATAAATCACCACTTTTCTTCAAATATTGTGTTTCATTGGCAATTAAACTAGGTTTGTCAGCAATATATTTAATGAGGGTATCGTGACAAACTTTTCCTTCTTGGACAAGATCCTGGCAACAAGAATCATCGATAGTTCCATTTCTAAAAACAACATTGACTATACCCAATGCACATTTAGGAGTAATTTTAACAGTAATTTTAACAAGACAAGTATTCCACAATAATTTTGCTTCATTTTCTTCGACCGATAATACCGGAACTAATGCAGACACCAAAACTACAACAATTAAGATTATGTTAATATGCAAGTTAAGTTTAGCCATATCTTCTAGATTTTGAAACTTATCAACTAATTTTTTTTGTATAAAAAAGAAAATAGAAAGAATGTTTTTATTTGATATTCTAAATATGAAGATTTTTAACCTATTTATAGTTAAATAAGAAGCTAACGTATTACGATTTAATAAATTATTTGTTAACCTTCTTGATAAATGAATACATTAGGACGTTTCAATTAACTTTTAATTATTATTAAAACTAATTCAATGCAAATAAATATTTTGGATTGATTATATGAAATAACATCAGTTAGCTCTTAGCCAAGGATTTCTATGATAATATTGTGTGTTTTTTAATATATATATATATATATACATATACTTTTTCGTAATCGTGGTATACTTTCTCATTAGATAGACCAGAACCTATTCAAGCACCACAAAAGCGAGCCACTATCATGGACTCTCTAATACTGCCCCTTAGTATAGACTCCTCGAAGTGCTTCGTGTACATGAGTCATCAAGAATTTGGTTGTATCGTGTATGATATTCCTTTCTTCTCATTTCTTCTCATCGCTTTTCGAAACCTTATCATGCTTTATATTTATCTATTAGTTATTTGTTTCTGTTAGCATTTCTAGTTGATTTTTCAATGTAATCACTACAGTTTGTACTCTTAATTATCGAATGGAGCTTTTCCCTTGACAAAAAAGAAATATTTACACTTTTTCTGAATGGAGCTTTTCCCTTGACAAAAAAGAAATATTTACACTTTTTCTTGATTTTTTTTCTTATGAAATGTAATATTAATTGAGTGAGAAAAATGAATAAGCGTGAAACTTTACATGTGAATGTTTGATCTGAATAAAAGATTAATAAAAGATTAGTTTTTACTACAAGTCTGGTCAATTAATCTCTAGAAGCAGACAAAGAAGAAAAAGGAGCCGTGGAGGAACACAAAACTTGTCTCACCACAATATATTGGTCTTCTTCAACGATATATTACAGACAAATTTAAAATATTAAACAAAGATGGCAATAGAAAGAGATGAAGTGAAACTGTTGGGAACATGGTATTCACCGGTCGTGATACGACCAAAGATAGCTCTTCGTCTCAAATCTGTTGATTATAATTACGTTGAAGAATATTTGTTCGATTCCAAGAGTGAGTTTCTGCTCAATTCGAACCCGGTTTACAAGAAAGTCCCAGTTCTAATCCACAATAATAAACCGGTTTGTGAGTCTCTTAACATCGTAGAGTATATCGATGAGACGTGGAAATCATCTGGACCGTCCATTATTCCTTCTCATCCTCATGATCGTGCTCTTTCTCGCTTCTGGTCTGCCTTCATCGATGACAAGGTCCGTTTTTTTGTGGGCTAATCTTTAGTCAAGAATACTAAATATATATTCTTTTTACATATTAGATAATAGTTTTAGTGTTTAATTATATTATTTCAAATAATTTATTTGAGCAAATCATCACTAGGTAATATATTATTTTTGTGAATTTGTGTATTTTAGTTTTCTCATTTAAGTTTTGAGATATTTGAGATAATGAGATAGTTTCTCAATGAAATATTTTCAACGAGTTAAAAAAAGGTGATCATTATAATTTATAAAGTTGAGATGATGTTGTCAACTTGTCTAGTGTCATTAATAAATTATTGTGAGATCGAAATTAATTTTTTTTTTTTTTTTTTTTTTTTTGTCAGGACCATTAAGATTAATTTGTATAAAGATAAATTAGAACTATTTTTTTGGGCTAAATTTTCATTTCAAAAATGCAGTGGTTCCCAGCTTTGATGACAGCTACAGTAACCAAGTCGGAAGAGACAAAAGCGAAAAGCATGGAAGAAGTGGAAGAAGGGTTGTTGCAACTCGAGGATGCTTTTATTACTCTAAGTAAAGGAAAGTCTTTTTTCGGGGGTGAAACAATCGGGTTCATTGACATTTGCTTCGGAAGCTTTTTGGTTTTGTTAAAAGCTAAAGAGAAGCTTACAAAAGAAAAGATTTTAGATGAATCAAAATTTGGTTTTGTTAAAAGCTAAAGAGAAGCTTACAAAAGAAAAGATTTTAGATGAATCAAAAACTCCTTCTCTTTATAGATGGGCCAACCGGTTTTTGTCAGAAGAACCGGTGAAGAATGTTGTACCGGAGATTGATAAAGTTGCCAAGTTTATACAAGAATTTGAGGATAAAGCTCAATCCGCGGCTTCTAGATCTTGAGACAATAGTAGAAATGTATTGCAATGTAAGTGTGTACTTGTAAGAATAATCTAGGAATATAATCTTGATCTAACACCCTGATTGCAACTAATATAGGGGAAAATAGAATCTGGAAAAAGCCATACACACGTATCTACTACTAAATAAACAAAGTTTAAAAGTGGACCAAAAACTAAGCAAAGTTGAGAGACAACATATACTCAAATGCATAGATAATCCAATATCTTATTATATAAAGTTGAGTTGGAATGACGTGGGAGCGACACGTGTCAAACATGATAATTAGAGAGATCGTGACATGTGTCATCCCACGTTAATCCAACCGTTGATTTTTATCTTATTATATAAAGTTGAGTTGGAATGACGTGGGAGCGACACGTGTCAAACATGATAATTAGAGAGATCGTGACATGTGTCATCCCACGTTAATCCAACCGTTGATTTTTAAATTTTCTTATTTGGTAAGTTAATTTATTACGATTATATTTAGTTTCTTAAAAAAATATGTGTAATAATAGAATGAAAGTTTCACAAATGTTAAGTTCTAAAATCTATTTAGGTAATTAACATTTTAGATAATGTTAATGATTAAAAATGTTAAAATTTGAATGTAAAATAAGTTATTTTTCAATTAACCTTAGAAATTAACATTTTTATTTTAGAATATCTAAGTAAAAATTAAATATCTAGACAATAATAATAATTTAGAAAATGTTAATAAAAATTAAATATCTAGACAATAATAATAATTTAGAAAATGTTAAGTATCTTAATATATATCATTATTGTGGACTATAAATATAATAGTTTTATTCTTCTCAATCATCTTGAAAACAAGATGATTTAGGATTGTGTTTGACGCGTAAACAGAAACTCGAGTCACGGTTCTGGAGAAATCAGTGTTAAAATCACCGTGAACCACCACTTAATCCTAGTTTTTAATAAATCAATGGGGCAATTTTATTGGTTTGCTTATAACAACTATGCATATCAAAAAGGAAGGTGGATTTGGTTTTAAGGGTTTAAAAAATTCAACATGGTCCTGCTTGGCAAACTTGGAGGCTATTTCAACACACCCAAACATTCCCAGGATATTTATTACAAGGCACGTACTATCCTCAATGCAAAAAAGTGGTAAAAATAACAATAAACTCAATTTAATTTATTTGATGATTGAGTAGATGTTAACCTACTCCTTGAAAAAAATACCAAATTAAAACAAATAAGACTTTGGTTGAATAATTGGATTTTTCTGTTTGGTTATATAAAATATAAATATTTTCTGGAAAATAATTCATTTTATTCTTTTTTTTTTTGTCATGGAATAATTTTTATTTTCAGTTTAAATTTTCAAATGACTAGTGATCTTAGAAAATTTTAAAATAACTTATACAATTCTACATAACTCTCTTCTTCATAAATTCTTATACACAAATACCCCCCAGTCATCTTAAATTTTTTTTTTTTTTTTTTGGTATTAGAACACATTTTGAAATCTCATCTTAAATTTTTTTTTTTTTTTTTTGGTATTAGAACACATTTTGAAATCTATATATATAAAGTTAACCTGTTCTCTCTTCTTAAGCTATCCACGTGTCCAATTTTTTGTCGGTTTCATCATCTGAAAATATCAAAAGTCACGATTATTTTCTCCTATTTCTCTCCTATTTCGCCATTTGAGTCGATCAAATTTCTTCTCCTTGGCACAAAGGTTTCTACTATCAATAAAATAATATATAGTTTAAAAAAAAAAAAAATTCTTCTCCTATTTCGCTGTTGATTTCTCTCCCGTGCACATCAGATCACCAGAACTCTTAGGCCATATAGATGTAATCACGTCCGATGATGTTCCTGAAGTGAAGCTAATCTAATCGGTAGGCTTAAATCTCCGATTAATCCTGAGTTTCTCTCAAGTCAAAGAATTTCGTTGTTCAGGCTAGAGCTTTTGCAGAAAAGACCGTTCACAACTTCACCGTCAAGGTTTGATTCTTACTCTCTTACCCAATTACGAAATTAACTAGGGCTCCCTGTAGTTTTTTCATCTTATGATTCATATTTTATTGATTCTGAGATTTCTGATCCTGATGCATCTTACAATCTAATTGAGATTAAATGTAAACTACAAAGAAAATGTGATGTTACGAATCATTTGTTTTGGGATGTCTTTTTATGTCAACTTACCATTTCCAAAGCAGTGTTGCAGAGCATGTGGATCATTGGATTTTACTGGGTTCCTGCTGGTGGTCAAGACTTGGCACACAAATCCCCAAGGATTTACTGGTTTGATATTTCTCTCCATCTCGAAGTCATATCTCATAATAACCTATTCCACCACTGAATACCTTGCTTACTTCAAGTTGTCTAACATATTTCTTGGTTTCTATGTGTTCTTTGTTGTCTTCGTTATTGGGTATGATTTTAAGACTGAAAGATGGGACGAAGACCCATTTTATTGGTACGATTCTTTTGGCTTTCTATTTTGATCAACTATGAAATGAATCAAATACGTAAAACTGCAATGATAGTTTAATGACAGATTTTCTACTGGTGGAATGTGTGATCTCTGCAGATGCTCTTTGCCCTCTATTTGCAAAGTATGGAAAGATTGTGGATGTCTTTTTTCCCAGAGATTGAAGGTTCAATTTCTTCTTCTGTTTCTCCTTTTCTACCCTATTATCTGAGCAATTCGTGTTTCTTTATTTGTTCGGTATAAGTATAAAGATAGCTCACAAAGCAATAGGAAGGCTTGATGGTAGCTGATTTGGATCCTTTTAATCTTTCATGTATTTTTGTTTTGTTGTATGAGTTTATCTACTAGCTACCTTGATTTACCGTAAAGCTTCTATTTTTTTTGCTTCAGGGAGAGTTGTTAATGGCCGAGAAATAACAGTTTAATTTGCTTTGCTTCAGGGAGAGTTGTTAATGGCCGAGAAATAACAGTTTAATTTGCCAAATACGGCCCAATCCTGGAAAGATGCAAGCTCCTTTACTGTTCAGGTTTTTATGCTATTTACTATTTATTTTGGTATATTTCATCATCCATTATTTTTGGAATGTTACACTCATTTCATACTTGTATCAAGATTTGTATTTCATTTACGGGCAATCACTATAATTGTTTCCTCTTAGATGATCCCCGTTATGTTATTGTGCAAGTGGAACTTCTATGAAGCAAAAGTGTATCTGTCATTGTATTTTTATAAGTTGGTAATTATCATTTCAGTTCCAAAAGAAGAGTTGTGGAACCACCACCAAGGTCATGAAGGTCAAGAAGTCGTAGTCTTAGGATTGTAAAGATTCTCATTACCTTCATGACCTTCTATGCTTGTAAAGAATCATTTGATCATTCTGATTTGAAAGTAATGAGAATATCTGTATTACAAGCATAGATAATAGACTTGAAAATAATGAGAATCTTTACAAGCCTTTCCAGCATTTTGATAAAGACAGCAGTGGGTAAGTGACTCTGTTTCTTCTCGGGTTTTTTTAAATTCTGATCCTTTACCGAATTTTGATTCCGGTTGATGAGAAGCCAAGGGCATCATCATCCTTTACCGAATTTTGATTCCGGTTGATGAGAAGCCAAGGGCATCATCATCAGTCAATTAGCAGGAGCTATTTTTTTTACTAGATCGGAGTTGGAATAAGACACATCTTAAACAGCAGTAAATCAAAAACACTTTGACAGTTGAACCTCTCCCAAGCAACTGTAAACATGAAGATAAATAAAATGTCTCCCTGCCAGCGGACATTATCCAGGAATTTATGTCGTGACAGTGAGGCTCTAAAGTCTGTAGCTTGAAACTCTCTCCAAACACTCAGGCAATTCCATGAAATGCAAAACTCCCAGATCTCTCTGATGTTTCTTAGGGACAATATTAAGGTTAGCTTCTAAACTCTTAAACTAAATCTTCAAAAAAAAAAATTATACACTGAAATGTATTGTAAATGTCTGAATTTGCAGGTAGTTTTGTTATCAGTCATGAGAAGTCGAGGCTTGTGATAGCCTCGAAAATGGAGTAACAGCATACGGAAAAAGCTAAAGCAGCTATTCTTCTATTTACAAAGTGAGTTGATGTATCATTTTTTCTTGAGATTTTTGTTTTATTTCACCAATAAAAACGTAGGAAATGTTGGAAATAATTTTTTTCCTGGCTTCTCCATGTTTAATTAAACTTTGACACTTAATTTACATGTGTATTTTCATCTTTTGATTCATATTTTATTGATTCTGAGATATATAGATTCATTCATTTATATATGAATTTTTGGAAGCAGGACATTGGTGGGAAAGATGTTCCTTTGAACAAATTTAAGGGTAAAGTTATGTTGATCGTCAATGTATGTTTCTAGATGGTAATCTATAGTTTCTTTTGATTTGGTTGGATAAACGTAACCAGCAACTCATAAGTTTTGTATTCAGAATGAATCACCCTAGCGAATAATGGTGTGTTTTTCCTTGAATGGTTCTTAGTTTTAGCTTTAATTCTGGCACTGATGGTGTGTTTTTCCTTGAATGGTTCTTAGTTTTAGCTTTAATTCTGGCACTGTTCTATTCTCATTTACCAATTAAGATGTATAGTTCTGTATTTAAACTGTAGATGGCCTTCAATTTTGTTTATAAATTATACATGAATCTTTATGTTCCAATTAATGGAGTTAAACATCTTTCTGGTAATAAATATACATATTCTTATCACCTGCAGATTTTGTTTTATTGCAGAATTTTCTGAATCTTTGCGTCTGAATCTTTGCGAGAACTAGGTGCTTGCCTTCTTGAGAAAACTGCTCTAAATGATGATGAAGAGAGTGGTAAATTTTTAGACATTTGAAACCTGACAGTTAGCGCATTTATCTCTTTTCCAAATTATGCGATTTGTGTGGTTTTGATTTGAATTTGTCGCTGTATTTGTATCTTTTTTGTTCAATTACAACACAGAATTACCCAGAATAACATTCAGTTCGATTTAGATGAGATGCTTCAGTGCTATATATAGTTTTCAGTTGTGGATAGTGGATGTTGTTTCTTTTTGTAATCTGGCTTTCCTCTATCTTAGGTTCATATTGTGTTTTCCTTACAGGAAGAGCATGACTGCTGAAATTCATGTGAGGGTGTTCGTGAAGCATATAGAAAGAAGGTTGGGATGTTACAAATCCAGATTTTATTGACCATGTAAATTTCTGAGAAATAGGATTGATGCCTTTTGTATCCTTGGCATCTGTGTTTCGTTACAGTATTAGTTTTGTTTCATTCTGTCTGATTCTTCTCTGTTAGTGTCTCAAAGGCCATATGAGTATTTTTTATGCACTTGTGAAGCTCATAACCAATTATATGCTTCCAATGTTTTGTTAGTTTTATGCTAATTTACTCATAGTTTCTACAGAATTTTCACTTTAATCAGTTTTGGTATGCATCTTTTCAGTCTTTCTCCATCGATTCTTTCCGATTTCTTCTTTCCGATTGTCTCTATCTCATCGATTTGTTTTCTTAGGGTTGATGTTCGAGGTTTTGTTTATGCGATCAGATGTTATGTGTTTTGTTAGTTTTATGCTAATTTACTCATAGTTTCTAGACAATTTTCACTTTAATCAGTTTTGGTATGCATATTTTCAGTCTTTCTCTCATCGATTCTTTCCGATTTCTTCTTTCCAATTGTCTCTATCTTATCATTTTGTTTTCTTTTGCAGGATTGCTGTTCGAAGCTTTGTTTATGCGATCAGATGTTATATGTTTTGTAAGTTTTACGCTAATTTTACTCACAGTTGCTAGACAATTTTCACCTTTATCGGTTTGGGTATGCATATTTTCAGTCTTTCTCTCTTCGATTCATTTTGTTCTGCAGGTTTGTTGTTCATCTATTTTATTAGTGGACTTCGATTCTTCATTATGCGGAATTGATCTTTATGTGATCCTTTGATTGATCTTTAATGCAGAAACTCATTGTTCCTGTTGAATATTACAGAGCAATATCAGACGCACAATTTTCAGAAGGTTTTTGATCCCACGGAGCAATATCAGACGCACAATTTTCAGAAGGTTTTTGATCCCACGCAAAAAGAGCTCTGGTTCTTAGTTTTGCTGCCAAAAAAAAAAACCAGAGACAAATACGAACTCATTAGGCCTGAAAGCGGTTCATTGTAATAAGAGAAGACCTATGGCTTTCCAACTGTTTCAATCTCTTCCTTCTCTGTATTTGCTTCTGATCATTACTCTTATGTCTTGCTTCAGACTGAAAAAGGACAGTTCCATTGCGAGAGACTGTGGAATATGCAGGTGAGAATCTTTCTTCATATAGTGTCATAGTTTTATGTTCCTTTAGTGATGTTTTTCTTCATATAGTGTCATAGTTTTATGTTCCTTTAGTGATGTTTCTTTGGAGTTGTGTGATGACTGTTTTGTGGGTGTTTTGATTTCTGCATTTTGCAGAGTTGGTGGGCGTGAGAACTTCTTTGAATTTAAGTCATCAGAACTGGGTTTGGAAGATGTGGATCGCTGGTTTATATATAAATAAATCGCTGGTTTTTGTAACTTCACGTCACTTTCAACTTATGATCCTGTAATTATGACATATATAAAGTTGTACAATATTTATATTTAGATCGAGAGTATCAGACAAAGAATTAATCACCTCTAATTATTCTGTTAATTTTTTTTAATATAAAATAATCTATAGTCTTAGCCTATATAACCAGCCTAAAAGAA
Organism: Physaria fendleri; assembly: GCA_036630335.1. Classification (NCBI taxonomy): domain Eukaryota; kingdom Viridiplantae; phylum Streptophyta; class Magnoliopsida; order Brassicales; family Brassicaceae; genus Physaria; species Physaria fendleri. The sequence goes on along the minus strand of CM071718.1, from coordinate 37,403,948 downwards.
TCTTTCAAAAGTTCTCAAGATTTATAATGCACTCTCACGTAAAGAGGAAAAACATAAGCACGTTCTGGTCGGACAGAAGCCAACCATCAATTTCATAACCATATTATGAAATTATAAAATTATAAATTATTCTATTATAAGATATAACAAATTTCTATATCTATAAAGTTAACTTATTCTCTTTAGCCAAGGTGTCCACGTGTCCCTCAATTTTTCTGTTTCTTCCTCCAAAAATATCAAAGGTCTTGAAAATCAATGAATTTGTATCAGTTTTGGCCACCGAAAATACCAAAAGCCTAGCCCCCCCCCCCCCCCCCCC
>CM071718.1:37360995-37374649 GCA_036630335.1 Physaria fendleri | reverse complement strand
AAAAAAAAAACTCTTTTTATACTTACAAACACTCTCTCACTTTCACATTCCTCCTCCCTCTCTTCACATTTCATCTTCACCAAGCTCATGGACTACGTTTCCTCAGTGAGTTTTTAGTTACTAAATTGTGATTCACAACACTTTAATTTCATTTATTCTACTAAATTGGACACGTTATTCTTTGAATGTTACGAAGAACCCTATTTTTTTCTTTGATTGTCTTTTAGGGAAAAAGAGAGAGTGTGGAGGAGACAGTGATGATGGAATACGATGAAGAAACCAATCAATTCGACGTCGAATTTTCTCCGGTTGAGCATCCGGTTGAACCAGAAGAAGAAGATCATCCGGTTAAATGTCCCGTACCAATCTCATCTTCTCTCATCCACGTAAGTTTAGTTTCTTGAAATTAATTACACCAAATTTTTTTTAATCAGTTGATTAAACCAATACTAACCGTGAAGAAATCAATGGAGAAATCTAAACCGGGTTGGGCAAAACACAGAGCTAGCTACGAAACTACGGTTTATCCACCGCCACGTCATCATGTACGTAACGTACGTAAGAGACATAACTCCTTCGATGTCGAAAAGAACAATAATTTCTTCGCGAGATCTCATCATCATGACGAAACCACATCTCGAAGATCCAATGTAACGATTTACCGAGTTGAGTTTGAACCGTGAAAAAAAAACCAAACCTCTTTATGTGTATTGAGGTTTTAATCGATCTGTTCTCTGACATGTTTTCTTTTTTGCCGGCGATTTTATTTAAAGTTTATGTTGTTGGTTTAAAGTAGTATAGTTCGCTGTCGTACCAAAGTTAAGGTAGTATAGTTCGATGTCGTACCAAAGTTTCGGTATACTCGTTATATTGTTATTCGGTGATAACCGGGTTTTTCAGATTCGGTTAACAATTTAGAAAATGTTGTAATCTCTTGTTTATTAGGCGTGCATGGCCACTTGCAGTATAATCCTTATTTACCACTGGGCCGTATAATATGAAGTCAATATATGGGCTTAACTGGGCTTAATAACCATTTAGGCCCATATAATAAAAGCCCAGCACTAAATGCAAAAAAAATATAGCAAATATGTGGATTATAGACAATGCGTAACGCACAACAATGAACATTCACACAAATCCACACAAATTCACACGAGCATTACACAAAACAATAGTAATATTTTTTCACTTCAAAATAGAAACTTGTGTCACCTCTAAAAGTATATATATCAAACTTCACTTTTATTCTCTACTCTTGTCTCAACCATATCTCCTAAAAGTCAGTCACCTTCTCTATTCACAAGTCTGGATCTTCCTTCTTAACCGCAACTTCATTAACATCACTCCACAAACTCTGCACCAAAATATCCCAACTTCTAACATCAGTCTCTGTCTACACAGTCTCAAATCACCACAAGAATAGCATAACCTAGTAACTTGAGGATTCTACTATGTAAAGCATGTTAAGATAATCATTTGATGCTTTAAAGTTGTGATCTTCTCTACTTACCGGTGCAAAAGATAGTCATGTCAGCCTTGGAGAGGCGAGTCTGGCTCAGAGCTATAAATCGATGTGTAAGTGGTAGAAACAGTATCTTCCTTTTGCATAGCCACGTAGTTTAAGGGGGTAGAAGTGAGTTTCCTAACTTCTTTGAAATAACCGTTTTGGCGATGATTACCCGAGTAAGATCTCGGGGTTGAAAGACGGTCAGGAGTTGTGCCAACTGAGCTTCTACGAGGTGTGGGAGGCACTGAACCGTTCCCATTGCTAATGCTGTAACCATTGGGTTTTCTGAAGCTGCTGCTTCTTCTTGGACTTGGTTTTGATCCGTAAATGGATTCCCTTTGAGTTAGTAGGAGATCCTGCCTCTTCTTCTGATCCTGCTCAAGGATATAGAACTTTTGATAAACACAAAAGTCCGAATCAAAAAAACCTCAAAAGTTATGAAAGAGCATATTCAACAAACCCTGTATCTTTTCTTTTCTTCTTCCTGTTGTTTCCTTGTCAGTTTATAGTCTTCTAATATGTCAACCAATCGAACCTACAGCAAGTCGTGACAAGAATCAGAGCAACTTTGGCTGTTATTGCCTCTGCACTTAAAAATAGTATTAACTTACACCATCATATAGAAATGACTTCTGCATGTTATCTTCCCACACAAGTGTTATCTTGATAAGATTGTCAACCATTCCTGAAAAAGACAACACACCAAGGATCAAGATAAGAATATTTATTTGATATAATCTTTGAAGACTAGTAAAATGCCAAAAAAGTGGAAAGTACCAGGGATTTTATTGATTGTAATTCGGGCTCGTTCGGCACGCTTGAGATTTACATGTCCACCTCTTCCAGCGCTATACCGGTTCTCATCCTGAAAGCAAAGAAAGACTCTTTAGAATACATCTTTCAAAGAACCCATTTGTCTCATGAGTTTCATGCCTTAAGCTTCTCTTACCAGATTATATTCTTCCAACCAATTTTCCTCTTCACATGCAGAGAGCCAACGGTCAATTCTGTCCATGATATCTTTTCGGCTCTGTGCCTCATCTTTTATTTTGTTTATTTGCATCTCAATATTTCCAAGCAGCTCTGAAGGGTCCACTAATCCTGAAGAAACATAGGGAAGCTAAGCTTTTAACAAGTGGAATTGACAAAATATATACCAACTAGTTGAAACCAAAAGATCAATGACATCTACCAGAGTCTATTAATGCAGTTGATTTCTCAGCAGAAGTGCTTGTTGTTCAATTGTCTCAGTCGAAAGGATGCCCGGCTCAGCTACGTCAGATTCAGACGATCTTACAACATGAGTAACTCTTCCAAATTTAGTTCTCTCTTCCTGTGGTGTGTCCATTAGACTCCATAGCTCGAAAAGTGAAGCTACAACATCCTTCAGCTGCAGATTTTGAAAGTAGTATTGGTACAGACAAAAATGCCTAATCAATATGGATATGAATAGAAGAACAATATTATGGAAACATGTTTTTAAGTAGCTGGAAGTTTACCTTTTGAAATCGGACTTTTCTCTCAGTTTTTAGTTTTTGTGTTTTTAAGTAGCTGGAAGTTTACCTTTTGAAATCGGACTTTTCTCTCAGTTTTTAGCTTTTGAATCATGTGCTCAAGACCCTCTAATGTGCTATCACTAATGTTTGTGGATTGCTCTTGGTCTGTCCTATGCAAGCTTGGATGAACCTCGCAAACTGTTTGACTAAAGTCAAGTCCAAGAACACCGCAAAGTGCGTGGACTTCATTGACATAACTCAAGACCTTATCAAGACGGTCAGACTGCATAAAAAGGAACATAAAACATGTTCATAAGACATGCTGGATAGTTGTTTGTTGTTCATTGTTCTTATATATGCATGAAAAAAACTTCACCTTTTCCTTTTGAAGCGTGCGGAGATGTGTTTGATACTCGTTAAGTTTCCTGAGAGTCAAGTCTTGTTCTTGGAGAGTCAAAGAACTGATCATGGACTTGTTGAGCTGGTTACTATATCCTGAGATTTCTCCACTGATCTTCTCAATTTGAGCCTTTATATCAGAAAACTGCTTTATTCTCTCCTCTTTTTGAATTCTCAATTCCTCAACAAAAGGAGTCACAGCTGCAAGGCTTTCTTTCAATGATTTTGAACCTTTATCCAACTTAATCTGAAAACAAATACACACAATTTTAGCAAAGGCTCTGAGCTAAACATACAATCTGAATCATTTATGAAGAAGATGGTTTTGTATTACCGGTGAGTTGATGTTTAGAACACCAAGAGCAGCCACTAAAGAAGCAACTTCAGCTTCTATTGCTGCAATAGACTGATGAAGCTTGGCCTTAGAATTTGCAGCCTCGTCAACTTTTCTTTGATAGATTTGAAGACATTCTCTCTCCAATTCCATTAGCATCTTATCTTTCTCAGTCTCACTCTCACCAATTTCATCCCATATTTGCTGTTTCATACATCACAAATAACAAAAGTTTATTTTTTGAGTAGAAGAGCTTCTGCATGAATTGTTACCAAAAAAAAAAAAAACATTAACAGTTACATTAAGACACAAAATCCAGAAATTGACATGTTTTGGTCAAAATTCACAGGAACCCTTTGACCTAAGAGATGAAAACAAAAGACTAATTTCAGTTAAATTGTCTCTACCAAACTTCATTATGAGTCCAAAATAATCATCCTTTAACCCTTGAGAGTACCCAAAAAAAAAAGACTTTTCTTTTCGTCTACGGTCATCATCAATCCCAAGAGAACAAGAGAAAGAAGAAAGAAGCAAGAAAGGAAGAACAAACCTGAAGCTCACGGAGAAGATTATTACAAGTAGTGTTGGTACGGAAAAACAGAGCATTGGGACTTCCAGTTTCCAGCATTTTTCCTCACTCGTAGTTAAATCTGAAGGGAAACAAAGAGCTTTTCTTGGTTCTTCAGAAAAATGGTACTTAATAGAGAAAAAGAAAAGAGACAATTTAGTTGTAGAAACAAGTATCAGATCTGAAGCTTGAAGATGAGACAAACATAAAGAAAAGAGACAATTTAGTTGTAGAAACAAGTATCAGATCTGAAGCTTGAAGATGAGACAAACATCATTAAGCTCTCATTACTTTACTTTTCCAGAGAGGGAAGAAAAACAAAAAACAGAGAGCAAAGTAAAGAGAAGAAAGATAAATAATTATATGCTGAATTAGGCTAAAAGGAATGAGCAGAGAGAGAAGAACAGGTAGCAACAGAGAAGAAAAAAGAGAGTTAACAATAATGAGCTTCTTTTAAATGGATTATTACAGGATTAATATTTAGATTACTCGATATCATTCATTTATAACGTTATACAACACTTTATTAATAATAATATTCTCTTTCACGGAAAAATACGATAAAATTGGCGAAAAGACCGACGACGGGTACGGTGCGGGTGAGCGTGTAATATTCTCTTTCACGGAAAAATACGATAAAATTGGCGAAAAGACCGACGACGGGTACGGTGCGGGTGAGCGTGGGATAAAATTGGCGAAAAGACCGACGACGGGTACGGTGCGGGTGAGCGTGCCAGACTATAACAGCGCGTGGCTATAACAGCGCGTGGATAATAATGTACCAATAAGAATCATAGGAATAAGTCACGCGGGTTATGAGAGAGTGTGTTAGTATTTTAGTGTCGTGTAGTGGTGATAGAAGGATAGTCACTGACATAAGTAGCTGTGTTTGACGGTGAAGTGTTAACTTTACGATAAATTTTATGTCCTTATTAAAAATTTATATAATAGTAATATTTTATTTTTATTATTTACTTCGTAATATGGTGATAAATAAATAAATGGTCTACATTACTCTACCAAATTAATAACACTCACTGAATTTTTTACTTTTAATTGATTATTCAATTAAAAAAAAGAATTTGTTTTACCAACAGAGATCATATTCACATATATGTATACATATATATATTCTTTCAAATTCGTAGATACATAGCCTTCCCTATATATTATTTAAGAAAGGTTTAGGTGTCGTGGCAAGAATTATTATCACGGATCTTATTTACAAATATACCATTATGATTTAATTATTTGACTAATTATAAGACATATCATTAAAAATATTACTTTATTAATTTTAAACTAATTACAATAATTAATAATTTTAAGTTTTAGAAAAAAATTTTAAACTAATTACAATAATTAATAATTTTAAGTTTTAGAAAAATATATTTTAATAATTTTTTTAATTACGAAAACTAAACAATAAATTATAAAAATACCTTTTTTGCAAAATTTTATTGAATTTGTAAGATATTTATGGAATTTTAAATTAATACATATTTATTTAACAAACACATAAAAATTTTACATATTCCTAATCCCCTATATATCATCCATAAATATTATTTCAAAAGTAAAAAAACTTAGTTGTCGTCGACACAATAACTCTCATGGACCTTATTTACGAACATATCATGATGATTTAATTATTTGATTAATTATAAAATATATTAATGGGTCGACAATCATATTACTCTCATCGACTTTCATATCACAATTATTACACATGAATTTTGAGGGTCATCTAAAATCCACACAGATTTTTTGTTAAAATTGAGTTTCCACACTGATCATATCTTGAAACCAAGTTAATACACATATCGTATCTTAAATCCGAGATTCCACACAGATAAAAAAAAATGTTATTTGTGAAATTTGGGATTTAAGATACGATATGTGTGGTAACTCGATTTCAAAATATGATTTGTGTGGAAACTCGGTTTTAATATACGATATGTGTGAGTTTTGGACGAGCCTCAAAGTTTGTGTGTAGAAATTGTGATATGAAAGTTTCTGGGTTTAATATGGTCGTATTAGGTATATTTTTATTAATTTAAACTAATTAAAATGCTAAATAATTTTAAATTTTATAGAAATATCTTTTATAATAAGTAAAGCCGCACATGGTGCAGGAAATCACCTAGTTATATATATATTATACAAAGACATCAAAATCACGTCTGCGAGTTCTCTCTTTTTTCTATTCAAATTTTTTCGAAACCCTATTTTTTTCAACCTCCACCGTTAGCTCTTTCGCCCGCCTTTTCGATTTCTACCGGTAGCAAAAAGGATTTTCTTTTTTGTTCTCTCTGTTTTTTTATTGTTTTTAGTTCCTGCCAGAAAAATGGAAATCTCCACAAAGCCTCCATTGATCTTCAAGCTAGTGTGTTGGTTACCATTTCCTCGCCTTCCTCCTCATCTTGTTCCTTTGTTAGCTGGGATTTATTTCGGGACTTAGAGTTACAGAGATAATGGATCCTGCGTCTCCTGCTCTTCACCGCAACTCTCTGACCCGACAAAGTGTCAGATCTCATTCACAATCGTGAGATCTAGTGAATACATCAATCAATCTCCAATCATGGGACATTAGCGATGACGAATGGAAAAATCACCACACATATCCAGTTGAATTGCTTTGCTCCTATGCCAATGGTTTGATGCTTCAAGGAATGCACCCACTCAAATAGGAGATAATGAGTTTGATCCCACACTAACACCGTTTGCACCTTTTTATTTTTTCCTGGGTACGTCCCAGCTTAGATTTCTTATCGCCATTGCCACACCTGCTAGTTCTAGCATCCGCCGCGAAGGCATATCCGCTGGTCTAGTCATCGCCGTCGCGATACGGTTCAGCCCACACAACTCTGCCATATGGGCTGATGCATGCACCTTGTTAGCCGCATCAACTTCGACCACACGCATGTCTCGATGATATCTCGCCATGTCATCCTTGAATCTCTGGAAACTCTTTTCCAGTTAAAATTTCACAAATCTAAATCCAGTTGTATTAGGCCTCGATTCATATCTATATTCCCCAATCCTTGTCCCACACATTAATTATAATAAAATAAATATTGGACAAAAAGCAAAGAAAAAAAATACCAGGACATCTTGACGAAAAGTAAATAAATACAACGACATATAAAGAAATACGTGCGTGTTTTATCTTTAGTATTCCAAATAAAAAGTAAATAAATACAACGACATATAAAGAAATACGTGCGTGTTTTATCTTTAGTATTCCAAATATAACATCATATTTGAAAACAAATTTGGTAAATTCTGCTAGTAAACCGTACTCCTTCCGTTTCGGTTTATAAAGGGTTTTAGTATTTTAAAAAAAAAATTAAAAATTATAAGAGATTTTAAAGATTTAAGAACACTATTTAATAAATTATCATCTGATACTACTTATGATTGGACGAGAACTAATTAAAATATATAATTAATGCACTTTTTTTTTTTAACTCATCAAATTTTATTAATCATAGAAATCATTAGTACAAAGCACTGCAATCGCAGCAAGCATATAAGTTTTAACTATTATACATTCTGAAGTAGAATTAATTGGTTTTTTAGTCAAGCAATCAGCAACTCTATTGTTCTCCCGAGGAGTCCACAAGAATTTAACATCTTCGACATGGTCTCTCCATCCCCTACATTCTCTGATCCAATTGTAAGCTTCTAAGTGTTGATCATCACCATTCATTAGTTTACGTATGTGACTATTGTCCCCCTCAAACTCAATTTTTCTGTATCCCAAAGACAAGATATGTTGCATAGCGGTTGATAGTGCTTGGAATTCGGCCTCTAGTGGAGAACTTAGGACCAGACCTTTTGATTGTCCACTAATGATATAAGATCGGTTAGAATCGCGAAGAATCCATCCTGCTTGTGTTGCACGTTGGTTACGTCATGCTCCATCGTAGTTACACTTGAACCAGTCCTGAGGAGTGGCCTTCCACTTATGGGATGTAGAATGACTCAAAGATCTTGAGCTGCTGGTTACACCTGGATGCTTAAGATTGAGAAGATGAGTAGTGGCATCAACCCATTCAGCCGTATCCTGTTGTGCAAGACGGAGAGATACTTGACCTGTAATCGTATCCTGTTGTGCAAGACGGAGAGATACTTGACCTGTAATGAGCCTTTGTTGGTAATGTAGAACATTCCTACTTTTCCATAGGCGCCACATTATCCAAAAAGGTAAATGTTTCAAATAGTTCTGCGTCTGTAAATCATGGTACCGTAGAATCATTGAAATTTTATCTTCATAAGTATCTTGAGTAGATTCAAGAAAGGGAATGTGAATCGAAGATTGACGCCACACCATCAGGGCATATGGACACGTGAACATTATGTGATCAATGGTTTCGATTTTATCTCCACATCGCGGGCACCCTAAGTTGGTTGTAATGTGTCTTCGTTGAAGAAGATCAGCAGAAGGTAGAATATCAGACAAAGCTTTCCAAAGAAAATGTTTTAGTTTCGATGGTATTAGAAACTGCCAAATTTTTGATTTCAGGATATTGCTTCCTGGGATAGGTACTGCAGTCTCGAATGTGGGTAATTGAGTAGCAAACCAGTAGCCCGATTTAAATGTGTATTGACCCGACGTATTGAATTGCCAACCCAACATGTCTTCTCTAGCATGAGCGCAAAGTTTAATAGATAATACCTTATCTATATTTGCATCCGCAATGGTTTGGTTGACCTTATCTAGATTCCATTGTCCGGTCCCTTGGTTAATTAAATCTGCAACTTTTAGATTAGGGTCGCTGTTATCCTTTCGTTGAAGTGCTCTTTGTGGGTTATCTGGTATCCAAGGATCATTCCAGGCTTGAATATATGTCCTGTCACCAATTATGAACCGCATACCTTTTTTAAGTAAATCTCTACCTAAGTAAATCTCTACCTTGGAGTAGTGAATTCCATACAAATGATGCTCCCTTTTTATGTCTCGCAGTGAGAATATTCTCTTGGGAGAAGTACTTTCCTTTAAATACCCGAGCCATTAGGTTTTCAGAATGTTGAAAAATTCACCAAGATTGTTTGGCTAACAGGGCTTAGATTAAAAGCGTCGATATCTCGGAAACCTAACCCTCCTGCTCTTTTTGGTACACATAACCTATTCCATGATAACCAATGTTTTTCTTTTTTCTGATCTTCTTTCTCCCACTAATATTTTAAAAAAAAATTCCATGATAACCAATGTTTTTCTTTTTTCTGATCTTCTTTCTCCCACTAATATTTTAAAAAAAACCGTTATTTTTTCTTAAACCCTTAATAAATTGAAAATAGTTATAGTGTGGAGCGGATTCTGATTAACTAAAGATGATAATGATACAATGTGTACCCCTTTGATGACAAGAAAGATGCCAATTTGGTTCTAATTAAAAGTATGGTCACCAGTTTCATCAACAAAAGTAAGATTTTATTTTAAAATTCATTTTTAATTAACAACTTTTGTTAGTATCCCATTCCCATCCAAAACATAATTATTGCTCTCCTTGTTAACTAATCAAACTGCAAATCATTATATATTTTAAAATATATTATAGATTAACTAATTAACTAATCAAACTGCAAATCATTATATATTTTAAAATATATTATAGATTTTAACTAAATAGTTTTATATAAACAAGTGATGATCCAGTTTAATTCTTTATAAAATTAGTATGTGTCATTTTAAAATATATTTCAAAGTTATTTTTATGATGGGTAGAATATAGTCTACTCACGCAAAAAAATGCATTAATTATTATGATGATCCCACTGAAAATTCAGATAATACATAATAGAGGTATTGAACATAATTCTTATCTAGGCCTAGTTCTAACCAATATTTTTTTTCTGGAGTATATCCAAATTCTGTTTAACATAATTTAGAGTTATTAGTCATTTAGTCTCTAAGTATTCTTATCTAGGCCTAGTTCTAACCAATATTTTTTTTCTGGAGTATATCCAAATTCTGTTTAACATAATTTAGAGTTATTAGTCATTTAGTCTCTAAGTAATTTTTTGTTTATATCCAAATTCTGTTTAACATAATTTAGAGTTATTAGTCATTTAGTCTCTAAGTAATTTTTTGTTTACTATATATATATATATTTGTGCTACTCCCTAAAACATACGTCATAACAAGGAAAATAAAAACATTTAAGGTGGTTGGGGAGAAAGAGACAAGTAGAATCGGTTCGACTTTGGGTTGGTTAATGCAATTTTTAGTGCGGTCCATGTAATAATAGTATGAATCAATAATCTAAAGACTTACATTCGCAACAATTAAAATTCTATGATTCTGTCATTAAGTATATGATTTAATAGTAATAATGGGAGTAGTTATATATACGACTCCTAATAATAAAACAAATTTTGACACAAACTAACAAACCCTACGAAAATATATATTTTATGTAGCGCCAAATTTAATACCGCAACCGCAACCGCAAGTGTGGTGACAATATAATAAGTCAATGTCGTGCTGGATACAGTCATGATACGATTATGAAGAGACATGATGATTACTTAAAGAAATGCCATTATAAAAGGAAATGTACTTAATCAGTTAATCATATTATTCGTGTTATAAAACAGATGTATCCATGAAGTTAAAAAAAAACAAAATAGAGATATAATCCTATTTTTAAAGGTGATAAATCACCATAATAATGTGTAAAGCACTTAGGATGCTAATGGGATTAAATGTCTAATCATTACATCTAATCATATATATTAATATATATCTAGTGGTTGGATTTTATCATCGACGTGGCACATCAAATTCACAACTCAACATCCGGAATTATTGGTTGTTTGAATATCAAATAAACATTTAAGTCTAAAACTCTCCAATTTGCAAGGGTCAAATAGTTAATTTTATTAAAAGTTTTTTGAAGTAATTTTACAGTAAAGTTAGGATTCTACTAGAGAAAGCTTCTAAAAATTTTATTAAAAGTTTTTTGAAGTAATTTTACAGTAAAGTTAGGATTCTACTAGAGAAAGCTTCTAAACAAAAATCTAGAAATGCCAAGTGAAATCAGTTATGTCTTTATTTCAACTCTTTCTTTTTGTCATTTTCTTCTGTCAACTTTATTTATTTGTCTCAACGTTGGTGAGATTTTTCGGTTAAAAGTGAAACTAATAATTTGAGAGGATATTTGGAGAATATAATCCCTATTGTGGTACAGTAAGGACATGTTCAGAGTTAAAGTACCAATATCATTTAGGATACGTAATAAATTTGCACATTTGTCGAGGTGAAAATAAATTAGTAGTTTAGAACTTTAGATAAGTTCGAAGTGGAGCTAGTGAATCACATGTCTGGTATGTTGTTATAATGCACATCTTATATACCTACTAAAATTTCATAAAATATTTCAAAATATAAGTAAAATGAATATGTCTAAAGTTGATACTTTCACTGATTTCCAACGTAAAAACTAGAATACAGGTTTAAGACTCAAATTTTGTTTATTACTGAAGATATTGGCCACTCGATCAAGCTTTATAAATTTATAAATAAAGAAGAATTTTGCTTTATTTTTAACCATGTTGTAATTGTGCAGAAATACCATGTATTTTAGGTAGTCCCGTACTATAAAAACAGGAAAACAAAATTCTCATCCTACCTTTTTCATATAGAATTAGTATTTCTCCACCACAATTATTCTTTTTTTTGTTAAAAAAAAAAAGAATAATTATTCTACTTTATTAAAGGTCAAAATTATGGAACAAAACCTGAGTGGGATATATATATGACGATTTGAAGGCAATAGTCAAATTTTTAAAGTATGAAAATGTTGTCCCATAAGAAAAAGTATGAAAATGCATATTTCATATGTATATAATATGTACGTGCATATGTGTATATAGACCCTACATGCCCTTAACTCTTCAAAATATATGCATACTTTATTTTAACTTAAAATTTTGCTTAAAAAAGGAAATTGATAAGAAGAGATTAAAGAAACGTGTACCTGTAGGTAGGGTTTAAAAGGAGAATTAGGAAGGGGGAGAGTAAAGGACATGAGAAAGTATGTAACCAACAAGCTCCACTACTTCCCTTTCTTCCTTGTTTGTCACCATTTTAACTACCAACAAAATAAAACCAAAATTCATACTCAGATACTAAAAAAGATTTATACTAGTTCATGTCTTTTACTCAAAAGAACTCCTTGGAAACTACTCATAACTCAACAAACATCTTTGGTACAATTTTGCCATTTTGGTTATATTTTATGTACTATCAACCTCCTAAACAAACCAACAAACAAACAAAAAAAGAATCCAACTTTAAGTGAAAGCAATACATAATACACTATTCTAGAAAAAGGTATTGTGGAATAAAAAATTGGTCGGTAATAGAAAAATAGGTGATTTTTGTTGATATTCCAACAAAACTAATATGCTAACATTAACTTATAAATTTAATAGACGCTTTTTCTTTTTTCATGGCAAATAGACGTTATTTATCTATTGCAAATTTCAAAGATACTTAAATTTGAAGTAGTTGTTATTTCACAACACCTGTTTCATTTTCTGCAATTAACTGAAATAAAATTGAAACTTGTTCGTCGAAGTAGGGCCCCGTAACATTGAAGAATGACAAAAAAGAATAATAAATTTATAAAATTCAGGATCATCATTGCCTACAGGTCTTGAATTTAATTTTGTTTCTATACGAGTCATCAATAGATTATAGATATGACAGAGGCACCTCTCCTAACCTTAGAAGTTTTACTCTACTTCTTTCTAGTTTCGACAATGGTCCCTAAAAATAAGATAGACCTAACATTTTTTAGTTTACAGTAAAGACTCATACCACGTGGGATCAACATGTACATGCGAATATACATATATATAAAAAGGAGTAGAGAAAGATTTAGACAAATCATTTCTTCTAGAATTTTGGTATTGTTTGAAATAAATCTATTTGTTACTGTAAAATGTGAAAACTGAAAAAGGGGTGTAGAGAGAAAGATCAGAACAATTAGTGTAGACTTCATAAATGAAGACGAATCAGTTTTGGAGAGGGACCCTTCGAAATAAATAAAAATAGACTTTTCTTCTTTTCCTCTTTTGTGTGTGTATGAGTGTATTACAGCTATAATTCCATGAAAATGAGGTATGGTTTGTCAATGGAAATAAGAAATGCTGACGTTTGACTAGTGACTTCTACTATTACTGTCTCCTATATCTTATACGGTCCGGTACAATATTTGAGTGGCCCGGCCCGGAGATATGTTAGGTTAGCAAAATCTCAAGGACCACAAAAACAAGATTTCCATGAGCCGTATATGGCCGGTGGTCAGAAATGATTAGTCAACCTTGATGGCTCA
>CM071718.1:37319493-37331413 GCA_036630335.1 Physaria fendleri | reverse complement strand
TTTTTTTGTCGAAAAAATTCTTTTAATATTTTATAGTACCATCGGTGAGGGCGGCAGAGAAAAAAAGATTTGGTATCATCGCATTATGTCAAGACTCAAGACTCAAGACCCATGGTACTATTTGATAAAGTATAGTTACATGATGAAACTGTAGTGATGAAAATTATTAGTATATGATATCCATTATAATTAGCAAACTCATCATATATATATCTTCAAAAGGAGGATAATTTATGTTATTTTGTATTTGTTTATATACACATCAAGCATAAATTATAGGGGCAAAGGAGGATAATTTATGTTATTTTGTATTTGTTTATATACACATCAAGCATAAATTATAGGGGCATGGTTACTTTATACTACTAATTAAATTCTTTTATTATTTTATACTACCGATTGTGAGGGCCGGAGAGAAAAAGATTTGGTATCATCGCATTATGTCAAGACTCAAGACCCCATGGTACTATTTGATAAAGTATAGTTACATGAAGCTGTAATGATGAAAATTTCAAGACTCAAGACCCCATGGTACTATTTGATAAAGTATAGTTACATGAAGCTGTAATGATGAAAATTATTAGTATATGATATCCATTATAATTAGCAAACTCATCATATATATATATATCTTCATCAACTTGTCACCTACATATGCCATGATTATGCTACCCACTCAATTAGTATATATTTGTTTTTGTCTACAATTTAAATGACTTTGAAATATAACGGATGAGAAGTGTATGTCCCTACAGTTTAAAATATAACGATTTGTATTCCTACGATTTTTTTATATCAGTTTAAGTACACAAAAATATTTTATTGGTGTATAATTCTTCAATTTTAAGATTGATAGTCTACGTCCCCATCAAAGTGGTTTAGATACCGTTTAAAATTTAAACATAAGGGATTTATCAAATAATTAATCGGTTATAGCAAATACTTATACGCATCTCACCCGCTCAAAGTCCAATTAGAACGAGCCATATATCGTTTGAAACATCTTGTCGAGATGAATGCACAGAATCTAATATCACCTTAAAGATCATAATTAACTACAGATTAGATGCATCTAATATCACCTTAAAGATCATAATTAACTACAGATTAGATGCGATCATTTAGTAGAGGGAAAATATTATTATATGGTATGGTAAAAACATGTGTATATATATGCATAATTAACTATAGATTAGATGCGATCACTTGGACATTTTTGTTAATTATTTATTAGTTTTTGGGCATTTCTCTTTATTATTTCAAAAAAAAAAGTAAATATTACCTTAGAGATCACAACATTTGTTTTGTTTTCTTTTCTTTTTTGGGGGAGAAGGTGCGGGGTGGGGTAAAGAATTAGATGATCCATTATAGATCGCAGAGTTATATTATAAATTAAAGGGAACAAAGGAATATCTTCCGATTTCTATCTAATATTATTCTTTATTTTGTTTAAAACCCCTCTCTCAATCTATATTCATCATGTTTATATATTTATTGCTTCCTCTCTAACTTTGTTGAGTACTAATAATCTATCTATCTAATCTATTTAGCATACGTACGTTCAATTGGAGAAGAAAAAATGAGTTTGGGGTCGTTCATATCAACCATCACATACTGTTTGTTCTTTCGCTATCCACACAAGAAACCAAAGCACAGAAGTCACCTCAACTATTACCACCACACCATCCCAAGTTCTCGTCCACTTTCTTTACAAGTATTCTCTTTCTTCTTCTTCTTCTTTTCTTCTTCTCAACACCAATTTTACTCCATAAACAACCTCATATATATGGTCATCATGATTTTAAGTTTTCGTTAGTTTAAATATCTTCCGATTACAATATCTATCAACCATACTTGAGTCTTGATTTATGAGGAAGAGAGGTGTGAATCCTCGAGGAGGGCCAGAGAGCCAATTAAGTTGGTTTCTAAATTTTTAAAAATAAAAAATGTTGAGACTACAATTAAGTTGGTTTCTAAATTTTTAAAAATAAAAAATGTTGAGACTAAGCTAGTTAGCCTCTCCTTAATTTTCATACTTTGTTTTATTTCTCAATTTTGTAAGAAAATTTGACAAAACAAAAAAGTAAACAAAATTTGGGGATTAGATTCTCACAAAACACAGTACTTCATGCATGTTTTTTTTTAGTGTGTCTCTATTAAATATTTTAACTTTTTTATTGATATGATAATAAGGGGATTCGGACAAAAAAGAACTGAAACGGAATGTCGTAACATTGTCTCACAAGTGGATGTTGCTATGATTATATATAATTAATAATTTTTCTAATTAATTAAGTACTTTTGGTCCATGGGGTGCTAACAGACGATAGACCTGAAAGTAAGGATGTGCTGTAGTGGATGCGAGAGGGTAGTCAAGCATGCCCTTTACAAGCTGAGAGGTAACAAAAAAAAACATTTAATTGTGTGAATATCAAAATAGTAAGTAACTAAAACAGGCGCGTGTTGTTTTTGGTGAAGGGGTGGACACAGTGGAGGTAAACCTAAAGATGGAGAAAGTAACAGTGGTGGGTTACGTGGAGAGGAAGAAAGTGCTCAAGGCAGTAAGAAGAGCCGGTAAACGAGCCGAGTTCTGGCCGTATCCGGACATGCCTTGCTACTTTACTTCCTCTGATCATTACTTCAAAGATACAACACGAGAGTTCAGGGAGAGCTACAACTACTACCGCCACGGTTACAACCTTAGTGACCGCCACGGTCACATCCACGTCACTTACCGTGGCTATAACAATCTCTTTTCCTACGGCTTTTGGATATCAGTTTAAGTATACAAAAATATTTTGTTGATCTATAATTCTTTAATTTTAAGATTAACAGTCTACGTCCCCATCAATCATTTAGTCGTTTAAATACCGTTTAAAATTTAAACATAAAGGATTTACCAAATATTTAATCGGTTATATCAAACAGTATGCATCTCACTCGTTTAAGGCCTAATTAAAGCGAGCTATTATTTCGTTGGAAATATCTTGACGAGATGAAGGCATAGAATCCAATACCACCTTAGAGATCATAATTACTATAGATTAGATGCGATCACTTTTGACATTTAGTAGAGGGAAAATATTATTATATGGTATGGTAAAAACATGTGTATAGACATAGTTAACTATAGATTAGATGCGATCACATCGACATATTTGTTAATTAATTATTAGTTTTTGGCATTTCTCTTTATTATTTGAAAAAAAAAAGTAAATATTACCTTAGAGATCACAACATTTGTTTTGTTTTCTTTTCTTTTTTTGGGGAGAAGGTGCGGGGTGGGGTAAAGAATTAGATGATCCATCATAGATCACGAGTTATATTATAAATTAAAGGGAACAAAGGAATATTTTCCAATTTCTATCTAATATTATTCTATATTTTGTTTAAAACCCCTTCTCTCAATCTATTCATCATGTTTATATACTTATTGCTTCCTCTCTAACTTTGTTGAGTACTAATAATCTATCTATCTATTTAGCATACGTACGTTCAATTGGAGAAGAAAAAATGAGTTTGGGGTCCTTAATATCAACCATCACATACTGTTTGTTCTTTCGCTATCCACACAAGAAACCAAAGCACACAAGTCACCTCAACTATTACCACCACACCATGCCAAGTTCTCGTCCACTTTCTTTACAAGTATTCTCTTTCTCCTTCTTCTTCTTTTCTACTCAACACCAATTTTACTCCATAAACAACCTTATTATATATGGTCATCATGATCTTAAGTTTTCGTTAGTTTAAAATATCTTCGGATTACAATATCTATCAACCATACTTTCTTATTCTGATACATGCCTAATGATCAAAAGACTGCCCTTGATTCTTGATTTAACAGAGAAGATAAGGGCCAGAGAAGATGATTTTTAATTTTAATTTAAAAAAAAAATTTTGGCTGACCAAAAAAAAAAAATTAAAAAAAATTAAAAATTCATACTTTGTTTCTTAATTTTGTAAGAAAATTTGACAAAAACAAAAAAGTAAACAAAATTTGGGGATCAGATTCCCACAAAACACGGTACTTCATGCATGTATTTTTTAGTGTGTCTCTGTGTATGTTAAAACTTTTAACTTTTTTATGGATATGATAATAAGGGAATTCGGACCAAAAAAAAACTGAAACAGAATGTCCTAACATTGTCTCACAAGTGGATGTTGCTATGATTATATATAATTAATTTTTCTACTTAATTAAATTACTTTTTTGGTCCATGGTGCTAACAGACGATAGACCTGAAAGTAAGGATGTGCTGTAGTGGATGCGAAAGGGTAGTCAAGCATGCCCTTTACAAGCTGAGAGGGGTGGACACTGTGGAGGTAAATCTGAAGATGGAGAAAGTAACGGTGGTAGGTTACGTGGAGAGGAAGAAAGTGCTAAAGGCAGTGAGAAGAGCCGGTAAGCGAGCCGAGTTCTGGCCTTATCCGGACATGCCTTGCTACTTTACTTCCTCCGATCATTACTTCAAAGACACAACCCGAGAGTTCAGGGAGAGTTACAACTACTACCGCCATGGTTATAACCTTAGTGACCGCCACGGTCACATCCACGTCACTTACCGTGGCGACGACAAAGTTAGCAACAACCTTAGTGACCGCCACGGTCACATCCACGTCACTTACCGTGGCGACGACAAAGTTAGCAACTTTTTCAACGACGACAACGTCCACGCTTGTCGCCTTATGTGATCTTCTTCTTCTTTTTTTTGTGTGTATGTATCATCTTTGGTGTTGACAAAGAGTATGCGTCGGGGAGATAAGCAAAAATAACTTATGTACGCTATGCTTTTATTAAACAAGAAAAAAGGAGAACAGAAAAGATGAGTCTTGTATGGATCGGTAATGATCAGAACATCCTATCTTCGTGAAGGGATTGCATCGTGGTTCACAGTTTGAAACATAACAGTCTGTATTCACGTGTATTTCTACGGTTTTTGAATCTCGGTCTGAATACACATAAAACGTGTATTTCTACGGTTTTTGAATCTCGGTCTGAATACACATAAAAATACTTTAATAGTCTGTAATTCCCCGATTTTAAAATTAATGGTATTTGTCTCCATCTAGTGTTTTGTGATTTAAATAGAGTTTAAAATTTGGTTTTGATTTATCCAAAACAAACAAGCCGATTTGCATACATCGAAGTTAGATTTGGAGATTTTTTGGATAATAGAAAAAAATTTAAACGCTATATAAACCACCAAACGTTCAATGGAGTTTTGGATAATAGAAAAAAATTTAAACGCTATATAAACCACCAAACGTTCAATGGAGACATATGCCACTTTTTTTTTGAATATATGTCAAGTTAATTCAAAAAAGACTATATAAACAAAAGTTTAAGTTAATCTAAGAATGTAAAAAAAAACAGAATTTGTAAACATAAGCGATACTTGACATCTCTCAACTCCTGAATTGTACTTAATCAGGTGCGTAGTATCTGCTGAATAAGAGATGCTAATGTCTAACGTTGCTTGAAAACAAAATAGAGTGTTTGATTATTATTTTTTTTTGTGTTAAATTCTATTCAATAATTAAACAATTTCATAAATCGTGATTTATAGTTTTTTTTTTTCCTGTTAACTCAGGGTAAATCCCAATCGCAAACCAACCTAGACTGTCTACGTGGTAAGTCACATGGCAGACAACAAGTATCCAAGATAATCATGTTTTTGTTTCGCTGGGAATCGAACCTGATAATGAGGTTATGTTCACCATCAGAGGCCTAACCATTGGTTCACAATCCCTCGAACTCACCATTAGAGGTCTAACCATTGGTCCACAATCCCTCGGACTCACCATTAGAGGTCTAACCATTGGTCCACAATCCCTCGGACTCACCATTAGAGGCCTAACCATTGGTCCACAATCCCTCGACCATTGGTCCACAATCCCTCGGACTCACCATTAGAGGCCTAACCATTGGTCCACAATCCCTCGGACATAGTGATTTATAGTTGATGAGTTATTTAACTCAAATCCAATAACCATTGGTCCACAATCCCTCGGACATAGTGATTTATAGTTGATGAGTTATTTAACTCAAATCCAATTATAGAATCAGCATATAAAACTAATCTAATATTTGGTTTTGATTTTAGTTAATTCATCGACTATATTCATGGTTTAAAAATTGTTTGATCCTTGTAAGAATTTTTATAGACATGGAGATCAAATTGAACGAAGCTTGTTATCGTGCCTTGGGTTATGTGTCATCTTGTATACAACTTCGACCTTCTGGAAGATCTTTTTCATTGTCTTTTTTTTTCCTTTGCACATTTACAACTTCTTCTCTAGCTACTTCATCCATTGATGTCTCGTTTTGTTTTGTTATTTTTTTCCTGAGTACCCATGCGATTGGAAATCTTAACTTTTTTTTAAAGCGTTTCGAAATACTGCCATGAGATTGTAAATAGGGATAATATGTTTTGGCCAGATATGTGTCCCATTACAAATTCCGAAAAACGATCATCTTAGGACATAAAGACTTGGCTATATATCATCACCTGTTGAACTTTGCGTTAGAACTTTGGCTTTTTATTGCTGCAAAAAGAGAAAGCAAATGATCATTGAACTTTGCGTTAGAACTTTGGCTTTTTATTGCTGCAAAAAGAGAAAGCAAATGATCAATGCAAGTCTCCAAATTCTCAAACTATTTTTGACAATCTCGTACAAAACGTATTTGATGTAGTCGTTGGTTCACTGCAATTCTGTTCTTGTCGTTTGTTTGTATATATTACCTTAATAGTGAATCAGGGGTGTCAATGGAAGAGTCACCGCGACCAAAAGCAACCTCGTCCATGCTCTGGCCTAAGCGGCGGTATCTACCACCGGCCTCCACAAAGGCGGGACAAGGCCGGTAAGCCTTAATGGGCCACCAACCAAAACCAGGGACAGTGGCAATGCCACCTTGAATCCGTCCGTCACCGTTACACCCAATCTCTTTCTCCTCTTTCCCACACCCTCTGCAACCACTATTGCAATTCCTCAGGTTAGACGACACAATAAGAGTTGCAATGAATATACTAGACCACCAAATATGCAAATAACTGAAGCCAACTTGGAGATTAAAATCCTTCATTAAACAAAAGTAGTAATTACAGCCTCTCTAATCAACTGTGACCACATAAGGTTATGGTAGAGACTAAGAAATGCATTATTACCTAACATTCTTCTGTATCAATCTTGTTTATTCCCCCAGGGTAACAAAATTGAAGATTTATAATTAACTAAACAACATAACAATGATTTAAAAGGAGTGAATCTACCATTTAATTGAACGATGCTAAGCGTGAAAGGAATCTTCAATTTTATAATAAACTGGCTGGGAATGGGTGGGTCGTTGAAGTTTACCAAATAGGATCGATGAAGAGAAGAAAAAGGGTACCTGAAAGTGGGGTCAAGATCGTCATCATCATCGGAATCAAAGACGGAAGTGGGGGAAGAAGAGAGAGAGAGTAGTGGATGATGATTTGATGAGTTGTTGAGGAGGAGACTGCCCGAGCTCAGCCATGGTCTTCTTGGTTTGAGACAACCATTGTTGAAGTGGAAACATCGTGGCAGAGATACTGATGAAAAGGAACTCGCCATTATGGAATTCGCCGTTTCTCTATGATCTGAGAGAGAGAGTCCCAGAAGATATGGCTAATCCTATCAAGAATCGATGGCCATGAGCCCATGATGAAAAACATCTTCCCCTCTTGTTGTAATGCCTTTCATTTCTGAACCGATTTTTCCAAACCAAGCTGAACCGGTTGACGAGGAATTTCGGAATCTATTTGGTACATATACTAAATAAAACCCAGTCAATCGGTAATTGTATAATCCGTTATATCTGTTTGATACCGATAACCTAAGTGAACGAAAATTGTAATATTTTACCCACCAAACCCATTAATTCGTATTTTCTGGTTGTTTTTCTAATTTTCTGTGAAACTCAGAGACGATTTATTGTGAAATTTTTGTTTGTTTTTCTAATTTTCTGTGAAACTCAGAGACGATTTATTGTGAAATTTCTTGTGAATCTGTTACTCTTTCCAGTTTCATCAAGACGAGTGTTGTGATTCTCACTTTTTTTCTTACCTTCATATGTCAGACCTCTCTAGAAGGTTAAAATCATGATTTTTAAAACGAATCTTATTTTCTCTGGCCGAAATCCTTATATTTTTTTAAAGAGATGCGCAATGAATGCGCTTGTGTAATTCTGATTTATTCTCTTTTCCGATTTAATATTGAGTAATTTTGACAAACTATATACAGATTACGTAATTTATAGGGAAAAAAAACAAATAAGTGGAATATTAGTAATAAAAATTCGGAAAACTCTATAAAAATTTGAGATATTAGAAATATAATGTAGAAAAATCTTTAAAAGTTGTAAAAAAATAATATTTATTTTTAAAAAATTAATTGATTAATTTACATAAATATCAAATCACCAAAAAACTGCATCAATAACAAACGAAATATCTTGGGTTTTCTGGATAATGATACTCCATCTTCAACTGCAATTTCAGAAGCACAATCAGAGTTCAAGTGAATTTCCATAATAATAACTTCCTCAAGATTATTTTACTAAACATACCTTTCCTTCATCTGCATCTGTGTGGCGTTGAGGAAACACAACTCTCAAATCATTATACAAATAAACGAAATATCTTGGGTTTTCTGGATAATGATACTCCATCTTCAACTGCAATTTCAGAAGCACAATCAGAGTTCAAGTGAATTTCCATAATAATAACTTCCTCAAGATTATTTTACTAAACATACCTTTCCTTCATCTGCATCTGTGTGGCGTTGAGGAAACACAACTCTCAAATCATTATACAAATAGAATCTTCTCTCCTCATCATCCATGCTTTTCTTCTTACCTATTTTTGAAGGCTTCTTTAGTAAAGGGCATATAATTTTAAGATGAAGAGCGTAACGTAGAACCCCCGATTTTGAAAAGCACTGTCCTGTTTCTTTGTATGTGTCACGACAATTCTTGTTGTCACACACACTTTGGGATTGCGATTCATTCATTGAATCAGATCCTTCACTATCTTTATTAGCAAGAGGTTGGTCTGTATCTGTAGAGTTTTTGGCTTTGGTTGGAACAGAGGAGTCCAGAGTAACCTTTTGGCGCAGGAAGGTCTGATCATATTACACCAGAATTTGATCAAACATTCAACCATTACATCTTAATTTTATTTGTTAATTGCATAAGTAAATCTAAAAATCAAGTTTGCTAAGGCTACACTGGCTCAACTGAAACAAAATATACACTAAATGCAAAAAGCAAGAATCGATAGCAAATGAACGAAGTTACCTTTGTACCGTGTGGCATATCGGTTAAGTCATAGTTACAGAGGAAAGTGTGGAGGGGTGTCTTTTCAGGGTTACTCAGAACCTGCAAAACATATAAACTCCTGTCATGAGTTAGTTATCCAATCATCTTAATTTCTTACAAATATCAAAACCTAAAGACAAAGGCAAAAAGAGACGACAGGGTACCAGTTGAATCCGACCCTTCATTGGAACTCGAACCCGACTATTGATGTTCTGAGCATCAGAATTGTTAGGGTTGATTTTAAATTTTTGACCCCGTAATTTATTTGCCAATGATCCTCCACAGAGATCTATGGAGGCATAGTATAGTAAGAAGCAATCATCACCAACTACTGTTACTGAGAATGGAAGCTTCTGTACTTTTGGAGATATGTTTCCACCAGCAATACTTAGAATGGCGAGATAGCCATCGATCTTCTGGAAAGACGACAGAAAAAGAGGGCAAATGAGTCAAATGTAAAATGTCTTCATGTTTTTGGGTTTCCGACTGTAAAGGTGTGAATAAGACCTGATTAGTTTGTCCACATGACAATCTTCCTGATAAGAGGGACTCCTCAAAAGAACCAACCAATGCCCTTTGAACCGTTCGTCCACTCAAGCTTCTACTAAATCTTTTAATTGGAGATGGGGGAACTAATTCAATAGCTCTGTCAATTGAAACCGTTCTCTGCAGAATGGTTGCATCATCAAACAATCTTTGATCAGTCCTGCGTTCAGCTTCTTCGTCGGTATCTCTTAAACAAACACCATCTTCAAAAACCTTCCCTTTGAGGCCTTCTTGTAAAGCTTTCATTCTCTCAGAAAATCTTGGGCCAAGAGGTGACAAAGAAAGTGGCGGAGAGACAGATATATTCTTATGGCATGGCAACAGCATAGAGGGTACTTGAGATTTTTCATTTACTGGTGAATATAAGCAATCTACTCCTTTTTTCGGCTGCAGATTACTGGAGTCAAGCAACGGACCATCCGTGAAAACTATAGTTGAAAGTTTACCACCCCTGTGTCGAGAGATGGTAGAAGTAGTTGTGGAAGCAGTAGAGGGACATAATCTCCTGCAGGTATTGGCCTTTTATGATCTTGTGCAACGGTCATGTGAAATCCATTAGGAAGACCAGCAGAAGTCATCTGTTGGTCAATACTGCTCAAATCAATCTTGTCGCCTCCAAATTTCTCAGGGGTAAAGAGTATTCAGAGGAGAGCTTACCCGTTTCCTGACCTTAGATCCACCGATATTGTCTACCTCATTAGATCCACCGATAATGTCTACCTCATTAGATCCACCAGTGCAATTAACAGTGATACTCTTGTATTCATTACAAGGGGAGCTATATTCATTTGATTTGAAACCAACTATCCTTCTAACTTCAGTTCCATTCAAATTAACTTTATCCACTGCATATGTCGGTTGGATAGCAGATAATGAGGGAATAGCCCGAGTGTCATGGAATCTCCATAGGTCATCTATAAACTCCAAGGATTCCAATGTGGTTTTCCTATCAGACCAAGGATTCCAATGTGGTTTTCCTATCAGATTCACTGATAGATGATGAGTTAAGGCTTCTGTCTGAATCATGGGAAGTGGCATTTACAGGCAGACTTTGAGAAAGACCGCAACTTGAAGCACACAAAGCCTCATGGACTTGCTCGTTTGAAGCAGTATGTGGCAGACCCATGCCAATGCTCAAAGGACCTTAACACTGACTAGATTGTAGTTGCCTGTGCGATTTTCTACGACCTTCTATAGCCTCGGTTTCTATATCCGAAATGACATACTCCAGCCTGACCAGGGTACAACCAATTATCTACTACCACATTCGTACAATAAGATGATCAAATAAATTATAACTAAACATCAATTACAGGCATCACAAGTCGTCCGCACCCTCGTTAAACATATATGATGAGGATAGAATTGATAGCTATGACACACCCTCCTGGAATGAACAAAAAAACGGAGGAGAATCAATAACATATCCACCACTCTTTACAGCTTTAATCATAAACTACTCAGCAGATTCTTGAGCTGCCTCACAACAACACAATTTGTAGAAATAAGAGATCATGATCAAGGAACATTGATCATATAAACCGGAATCATTCTTAAGCTCAGATTTGATGGAGAACATATTACATAAAAAATTTGAGAACGCAGATTCAAGAAAAATCATTCTCACATGATAACAAAAAGTTTGGTGCGGATCATAAAAGCTAAGAAGATGAAAAAGTTTGGTGCGGATCATAAAAGCTAAGAAGATGAACTAGACAGAGAACGTACGGGATCAAAATTTTGTGATTAATCAATCAATCGAATCAACATATGACGATATTCGAGGAGGTTTATCGCACCTTTATTGGATTTGATTCAAAATATGAGTTACAAAGTAAATAACTTGACAATACAACCAACTAAAAATTTGGAAGCCAAATTCTTTTGAGACCAAACTAATAAAACCATAAATCTAAAACTTATGCTCTGGAAATGACAACCCATTATACGTTTAATTAAATAAAAACGAGATTACAACAAATTAAATAACACATTTCATATCGTAAAATACTACTAAACAACACAAAATCAGAG
>CM071718.1:37289646-37302104 GCA_036630335.1 Physaria fendleri | reverse complement strand
CAAATACCATCTTCCTCCAATCTGTAAAATTGAGGGCAATCGTTAAGACAATAGGGAGATTCCAATTGAGAAGAAGATACATTCAAAGTTCGAAGCTTCAATTCGTAATCGAGGTGAGGGTTTTTTTTTGGTCGAAGTGGAGAGACAAAATTGGGGAGGGTTTTTTTGTCAATCAAACAAATATGACGTGTAAATTGAGAAGAAGATACATTCAAAGTTCGAAGCTTCAATTCGTAATCGAGGTGAGGGTTTTTTTTTGGTCGAAGTGGAGAGACAAAATTGGGGAGGGTTTTTTTGTCAATCAAACAAATATGACGTGTACTGCTATTAGATATATAGATTCTCTTTAATGGACCATGTTCCAAAAGCTTCTATCTTGAGTCTTAATACGAATCTTTGTTCAACTCTACTTACTTATCATCTTGTTTATTTACCCTATTCTATATAAACAATGTTCCCTTCCTCTATCATCCAACAAAACCATGTTCTGAAAATATCATTACGAGAGGAGTATCAATACCATATTTGTTCAACTATAGTCTATTATTAATCACAATTCTATACCCTACACTATAGAAACAATGTCTCATTTCTCTCTCCATTATAAACCACCTAGTTAGTCTCCTATTCGTTCTAAACTATAACTCTTCCTCTTTCCGTTATAAATCTACTCATTCTAGACTATAGCTGACATCTGTTTCTATATACAATATTCAAGAATCACGGGTCATATGACTTTTCAAGAACCGTAGCTCGAGCATGTAACATTATAATCTTCTTTTCAAATCTTCTTTTTAAGATGAATTAAGACAAATAAAATCTATTCAATTTATAAGCAACTGTAATAATACATGTCAAGATATTTAACATTTTTAAAATTATTATCATTGTGTAAAAATGTTAAATGAAAATAAAGTTATCTTAAATTAGTAATTTAACATTTATAATTATGAGTATCATCTTAAATGTTAATTACCTAATTTAGATTTTTAAAATTTATATTTTCCGAAAATTTCATTATATTATTATACATATTATTTTAAAAAAATAAATATAATCGTAATAAATTGACTTACATAATACTTTATTTTATTTTATTTGTCAACGACAGAATACTTTATATAAATAAGATTAACATTAGTGTTATCTACGATTTTTTTTTTTTTTTTGTCAAGATCGTTTTTTATTTTTGATTATAGATAATCACTATGATATATAAGAGATCTAGTAGCAAGCAGTAAAAAAAAATGGAAGATTCTCTTTTCTCTGGCGTCTGATCCCGTCGCTACCTCTTCAAATATTTTCCTTAACATGACCCCTAAATTGAAATTAAGACTGAATTTCGAGATTATTTGCTGAAATTTTCCATAACTAGATCGAAAAATTCATCATAAAAGAAGCCGATAATTCATTTTTGTTTGATTCCTACAAATCCTTGGGTCTGTTCCTTCTTCATCTGCTACTTTTTTTTTTTTCGTATATTCCGTACTCTGTTTTTACCGTTTGTTTTTGATGTTGATTGTAAGGTTTTGTGTATATACATTGTGAATCAAATTGTTTTAGATTGATCTTACTCCACTTGTGTTTAACCCTAGCGTTTTTTTAAGCTTTTTTTTATACCTAAAACTGTTCACTGACTACACTATTGATGTGCAAAGTCTATCTTTTTTAAGCAGGAATTTAAAGGGTTTCTTGATATAGTGGATTTTGATATTATGGTTTTGTTTGTATATGCAGGTGCATTGATTTTAATTACCAAAAAAAAGGCTAATTATGAAGGGGATAATGCTGAGTATATAGTTATGGAAGGAGTTGATGGAGATAATATGGAAGATGATATAGCTGAGGAGCTTCATGGCGATGATATGGAAGTTGAATACTTGGTAACTATCATGGCTTATGTTCTGTTCTGTTTTTTTTTTTTTTTTTTTTTTTTTTTTTTTTTTTTTTTTTTTTTTGGTTTCCTATGTTGTGATTTACTGATATATGGTTTCAGAATAATAGAGTAGCTGATGATGATAATGATACCTCGGCAGAGCAAGCTCGGAAAGGGAAAGATATCCAGGGGATTCCTTGGGACAGGTTTATTATTACTAGAGAGAAGTACAGACAAGCTAGGTTGCAACACTACAAGAATTATGAAAATTTTCCTCATTCTGGGGAATCCTTAGAAAAAGTAAAGATGCTTATGTTCCTTGATCCTCCATTTGTTGTTAGTGTTCAGATGGACTCAGTTACTTGATTTTATTATATGGATTCAGGTCTGCAAGGTCACACAGAAAAGGGGATTGTTTTATGACTTCTTGAGGAATTCAAGGTCTATTAAATCTACTATACTACATTTCCAGGTGTTTGAGAGTTTGCTAATTCGGTCTAGTTCATTGTATTTTTCTTTGTGGTTTGATTTATATATTGCTTTTTGCATGCTTTGTCCACTACCAAAAATCTCTGTCTGATCAATAATCTTTATTGGTATCATAGTTGAGGAATTTGGTATGGGCAACTTCTAAGCATGACGTTTATCTTCTGTCAAATTTCCTGGTTACACATTATTCTTCTCTAACGCTCGAAAAGCATGAAGTTCTTAATGTCCGTGGTCGTGTTGCACCATCCGAGGTTAGTTTTTGCTTGAATGTAGAAGTCCTACATTGTTGTAACTATATGGTTATGAACTGTTTCCTTTTTTTGCTGCATTTAGAAACATCCTGGAAGTTTCCAAGAAGGATTTACGCAGACTCATGTAAGTACACTTGCTGTAAAAGACAACTTTTTAGTTGCTGGTGGGTTTCAAGGAGAACTTATTTGCAAGGTAAGTCTAGATTTATTTATTACGGATTAATCACATTAGAAACATGCATTCTCATTGATAAGCCACATCTGTTTCCACATTGGTTCAGCATCTTGATAGACCAGGCGTTAGCTTTTGCTCTCGTGCAACTTATGAGGATAATGCTATATCCAATGCTATTGATATCTACTACAAACCCAGGTTTGTGCTTGTGTTTTGCTGTAAAGTTCCACATAGAGTTGTTAAAGTCACTACTTCTAACTCGATTTTGCCTTCTGATGAACAGTGGTGCGCTTCATTTTATTGCCTCGAATAATGACGGTGGTGTTAGAGATTTTGACATGGAGAGATACCAGCTTACTAGGCATTTTCAGTTTACTTGGCCAGTGAATGTAAAGTCCTTGCTTCTTTCTTGGTTTTGCTTTGGATTTAGTATAACTCTTGATCTCTTACACTTACAAAAGATAGCAGGTCTTATTGTTATGCTTTTATACTCCATTTCTTCTTCAGATTACCATATCCAAGTATTAAATGTGTGTGTGCATTTCTTTTGTTTTCAATTTGTTGGTACAGCACGCATCTTTGAGTCCTAATGGTAAATTACTGGCTGTTGTTGGAGACAGACAAGAGGGACTTATAGTAGACCCCAACACAGGAAAGGTACATAATTGTTGTCCTGGACATACACTTATGAAAATGGTTTGTCATGACACATGCTTTATAATGTCAAATCTTGGGATTTTCCTCTGCAGACTTTGGAAACACTATCAGGACATTTAGACTTTTCCTTTGCCTCGGCGTGGCATCCGAACGGAGTCACTTTCTCAACAGGAAACCAGGACAAAACTTGCCGTGTTTGGGACATCCGTAACCTCTCTCAATCCGTTGCTATCTTGAAGGGTAACATAGGAGCAATCCGGTCAATCCGGTACACATCTGATGGAAAATACATGGCCATAGCTGAACCTGCTGACTTCGTACATATCTATGATGTCTCAAATGGGTATGAAGTAGAGCAGGAAATCGACTTCTTTGGAGAAATCTCTGGAATATCTTTCAGCCCTGACACAGAGGCACTCTTTATTGGTGTATGGGATCGCACTTATGGTAGCCTCCTTGAGTTTCGTAGGTGCAAGAACTATTCATACCTTGATTCTTTTCTTTAAGCACATAGAGAAGTATATACGCAACCCAATCCGAGGAATAAAAGAGAGCTCATACAGGAACCAGTAAAGACGACAGAATAGATCTCTTAAAGGTGCTTGCGAGTCTTTTCTTGTTGTTCCTTGGATTTGTGGCTGTTATAGGTAATTAGTTCAGTTCAGAGTTTAGGATGTGAAGATGTTTAAATAAACTATATTAATAATAATATTTTCGCAGTTAGTAACCTCCTCACTAACACTATATAACCATTAACATGGCAAATTCTGCAACTGGTCAAAACATGACAATTTAAACAAGTTTTCTAAGAAAGAGAGAATGTTATAACAAACACAAGAAGGCCACAAAATGAAAAGAAACTACTGAGCCACTGTGGAAGCAGCAGCTCTTGACTCGTGTGAAGATTTATAATCCAACATCTCAATTTTGTATCTCTCACATCCTTAACTCCTTTTTCTTGATAAACCTGTAATGATTGATAACCAAATTAGTGACCAAACACTGGTCAAGAGAACTGAAAGCAAGAAAAAGAAATGGTCTCATTTATTTTGCAAGGAAAATGAGTATATTGAAGGAAACAAAATGGAAATGGCTGTAATGGAACTTAAAAAAAAATGAATAGATAAAAAGGTGCAAGATTTTCTAAAAAACTAAGTCAAATCATCTAAGAAGACAAAAACATGTGACTGATTTTTACTGTTTGTCGTGTTATATGACTTCCAAAACAGTTTATATGCAATAAGATTGTAAAATTGCGAAGAATAATCAAAGTTGTTTTGGAGTCAACATTAACGGTTACTAACAATTTGTGTTTACATGTGTTGCTGGTCATCCAACGCCTTCAAGATTATTGTTCGAGAAATCAACTCTTTTTAGGACCCACAAACCTACTTTGATTTTGAATGGCTACATTGTCTTTAGCAAACTACAATACTTTGTTATTTTGGAATGATTATTTTGTTAATTTACTTCTACTTATGTTATGTAGTTCTAATGTGGATTTCCTTAATGATATATTTAATGATAAATAATTAATAAGCCGAGATTTATAACCTCCTCAGTAACCCTATTAACCATTAACATGGCAAATTCTGCAACTGCATCAAAAACATGACAATTTAAACAAGTTCTCTAGAGAAAAAGGTAATGTTACAACAAACACGTGAAGACAACAATAAGGAAAGAAACTACTGAGGCACTGTGGAAGTAGCAGCTCCTGGCTCATGTGAAGATTTATATTCCAACATCTCAGTTCTGTATCTCTCCACATCCTTAATTCCTTTTTCTTGATAAACCTGTAATGATTGATGATCACATTTGTGTTCTAACACTTGTTTTAATACAAATGTGTATTTGCCTTAATGATGATTTGATACCTGTTTCTCTGATTCAGTGAGATGGCTCCACATGTGTCCTATTTTCTTGGTGATGGTTCGTTCTTGTCCCTGGTACTCGGGTTTAAGCCTAGCATACTGCTCAGCAAAGAAGAAGTTGTAACCACTCCTGTGACATTTGGGCTTCTGAGAATCAACTACAGCTAACTTTGATTTCTTCCTATGCCGGCGCTGTGATGATGGTACAATGGCTGAAGCTGTTTCCATAGTTTGTTGGGACTGCGTTGACGTTTGAGGAATGTGGTAAAGCACACCTTTTAGCTCTTGAGAACCCATTTTCATTGTCACTAGATAGCCGGTATCAAACTTCCCGTCAATGAATCCATGAAGCTCATACCCAACTTGCGGTTCATCAGTACCTGCAGGTTCCATAACTAGACACACACAAGTTGTGAATTTATGCAGTGATCTTAAACAGATAATAAATGGAAAGACAGACAAAAAGTTTTATTTGTCTGGGTCTTTTTTCACCAAAAACGGTCAAGATGATACAACTTAAAAGGACTGAAACAGAGAGAGCTTGTTTATCGAGCCATACTCGTAACACACTAACTCGGGATATTTAAGTTTAACTCCTCAGAAAACTAATGAACCCAAATATAGAATTAACGGCCTAGACAATGACTTGTTTACAGAGAAGCTGCAGTGAACTCTATTTAATAGATTACTATATACAACACTTCTACAAGCTGATGCATTGATATGTAAGGAAGAAAACAAAAACCAAAGAATTAAAGAAATGTTTCTTATACCTTCCTCAGGGTTTGGAGATTCATTAGCAAGGCTCTTCATTGCTTCATCTGGAAAAGCATGAGCATTTTTGCTTATCTCAGTATGTCACAGAGAAAGGAAAGAATAGGCAAGACAACCATAAGAACTTTAGTGTTTAAAAATACCTGTTGACTGGATTGAAGAAATCGGTTTTTCAAGGTAATACACATGTTCCAGCTGATAAAGAAACTTGAGATAATATTTCCTCAAGACAAAAGATGCACTTGTTATTGTTGTTGGAAAGCTGAATGCACCAATCACTTCTTTCCATTTCCGATCCTTAATCACCTAGAGTAACAAAACGAAAACACAATTGAATACTCAATGGAACAAATCTCCAAACTTATGATTAGTGGCAAGATGAACTCCTACCTTTTGGATGCCACCTCGGGAAGTAACCTCGATGAAAAGGCGATGCAGATCAAGAGTGGCTCCTCCCACAGTAGGAACCCTTTACAGAGACAAAACACATTTCACTATCTTTCAATGATTGATCAATAGAAACCAAAGATAAAAACAAGAGATAAAGCCTAAACTCGTTTTAATTACAGTATCAAGATTAGTAAATACTAAATCCAGTTTGAATTAATTTCCTTAAGAAATAGATAGTTTCAGGACAGGTAAATAAGGCGATAAAACTCAACCAACAGGCAAAAAACATGACATAACGCACTCTCTGCATTAACGAAACTGCTTGGTGAAACATAACTTCACCACCGGATTCCATTAAACCCTAACTGACATTTTTCATCATTTCACTGAACAGAATATCTAATGCTTTGGCTTCGATTTTACCAAGTTAAATATAAACACCTCAACTTTTAAATCCATAACCCTAACTAATCACAGAGCGAAGTATAAACATAAATTGCAAAAATCTCTACTAGATTCTACAATCAGAGAACAAAAAACCACCATTCAATTTCATCGACATGAGAAAAACAAACAAACAAAAAGACCCAGACGCGTAACAAAGTAAAGGTGTTTCCTTTAACAATCTAAAACCGATTTGAAACGGTCTCAGAAACCCAAAACACTAAAAATGAGAAAAGGGAAAAAAAAATCAAAAAAATAAACAAACTCACTTCAAAGTTTTGCTGGTAACTCCAAGCAAAGCTTGAAGCTTTTCCCAGAAGAGATTAGAGTTACGGACAAGATCATCATATTTCGCAGGAGAAGAGGAATCGTCGCGTGTCTTTTTGTCTGAAGGATAACCATTAACGACCTCCACGTTAGTTTGAGAAAACGGTGAAATATCGGTCGACATTTTGGTAAAGGTAAGAGAGAAATGAGACGACCGTATTTAAGATTTTATTTTTCTTTAAAAGGTAATTAATCCTATCTTCTAAAATTGAAGGATTTATTAATCAAATTCATACAAATGTCACTGATTTTATCTTTCGAGATTTCGTTATTATTATTTGTTGATTGACCCAAAAAAAAATTTAACTAGTCAAACACAAATTTAATTACTTCCTTTTCTAGGTAATATTAACTACTTTGATTAGATTAAAGTGAGCGCTTAGGCCCATAATAAAAGCCTCTCGACCGGTTAATGGGCCTACCTGGACAATAAGACCGACCAAATATTATTACAAAAAATGAAAAAACAAAAATGTTTGATAAACAACAAGAAGCACAAACTTTTCAGTCAGAAAGAACAAAAATGTTTGACAAAAAAAAAAAAACAAAAAGAACAAACTTTTCAAGTCAGAAATAGAAAGTTATTCAATTTAAACAACATTTCCCCAAGACAAACTCGTTCGTGTACCAGGTTATGAATCAATGAGTTCGCATAGACTAGTTTCCTTACAAACCTACGAGGTCTATCAGAGTAATAAAGATCGCATAGACTGCAGCAGCATGCAAAGCATTCATATTTTTAGACCCTTTACAAGAAACCATAGGAGATATTTCCAAAATCTTATCAGCAATGTCGAAAAGCCCTCTTTCGATAGCTAAGTACAAAGGAGATACTATCTTGCTATTAGATAAAAGTGACAATCTTGTGTCTTCTTCAATAAAGAACTTAGCTACATCAATATGTTCATTCTTTAAGGCAACATTTAAGACTGTATCCTTTTGCCTGTTAGTACTCCTCAATAGCTGCTTCCGCATGTCAGTTTTTACAGGGTTTTCGACATCTGAAGTTGCTTGATTGGCTGAGTTGACTAGAAGTTTTGAAACTTCAAAGGAACCAACACTAGCAGCCACATGTAGAGGTGTCTCCATTGTTATTTTCTGTAAGGAGGAGTGATGGGAAGAGATTTAAGTATGGCTGCGGCAAAGTCTAACCTCTGATGCTTAGCTGCAATATGAAGAACATTGTTGTTCTCTGGCGTTGTCTTGTTGACTTCTGATTGATGAAGTGTGGTAACGTTAAGGAGATTGATCTTTTGAAAACAATACCGAACTGAATATTATTACAACAAATGAATATCTGAAGAAACAAAAATGTTTGATAATACAACAAGAAGAACAAATTTTCAAGTTGGTATAACTAATCGTGAAGCAGGAGAAAATTTAAGGAAGAGAAACCAAAGTATGGAGATGAGTAAGATAAATTGTGACAAAACATAGATACCCAGCTTACATGTTTTTCCTAATATCACTTCACGGTTTGATTCAGGATCTGCTGTAAGAGAATGTAACTTCTTTGGTTCTAGGAGTACTTGCTGCGAACTCAGAGATCTTGTGAGTATCAAATGCTCGATTTCGGTTTCCATCTTTCTTTGGAAAATGCCTTCGAGTTCAGATTCAATCTTTGAGTTTTCGAGTTCTTGGATCTTGGCTTCCTTTACCTTGAGAGTAGCTCTTGCTTCCTCGAGTTCGTGTTTCAGATGTTTTACCATCTCCTTCATGATCAGTACCTTTGATCCGGAGGAGGTTGAGTTATCTTCTACAAAATTTTCAGTTCTTGGCTGGTCTGGTGAGCTCAATTCATCGATGTTCGAATGTAATGGTTTATGTTCATTGCCCAGCTCCTGTAAAATTTGAATCTCTGCACATGTTTCAATTGCATAGTTAGTTTAGATATATCACATAACACTGAGAACATAAAGATGTCAAATAGAAACGCACGTGATAGCTTTGCAAGATGAACATAGAAAAAAATTGAACCTTTCAAAAGAGCATCATGCAGAACTGCAAAACTTTTGATAGAATCTGCAAGTGGATCTTTGTCTGCCCAATGATTGTTGTTTATCTTACTCTTATCTCCATCTTCTTCTTTATACCCATTTGCGCTTCGGCTATACGTTTGAACTGCCTCCTTAACTTGACCTTCTTTGCTAAAACCCCCGGTACTATTCGTCATCAATCTCTCATCTTTCTCTCCGTGGTTAGGAGCAGAAACTGGGCCACTCGAAAACACAAAATCACTGCTTCTCAAGTCGGAATCCAAACTGGAACAAGGCTTCTCCTTCTCGGCATTCACCCCCTCGACACTAGTCTTCTTGATTGTCTCACTCCTGATTTTCCCTTGGCTACCTGAAACAATCCTCCCTCCTATTGCATTACCGCTAAGCTCTTCACTTTTCTCAAAAGCTTTGCCAACTGTAAATACACAACCTAGGTCGGGACTAAACCCATTGGCTACACCTTGATGATGGTTCACCATATTCACAGATCCAACAGAGCCTTCACTACCCTGCCTTGCTTCAACTGAAGACAAGTCCGCATGTTTAGAAGGAGGATCAACCAAACCAGTCAATCCACGCTTCAGCAATTTACTAATACCATCATCAACAGGAGCAGTCTCGTCCTTCACATGACAATCTCGTTTGATCCTTCTCCATTTCTTCAAACCAAAACCTTTCCTCGTCAAATGAACCGATCCACCTGGTGATTCAACCCTTTGAGGTGATCCAACACCAACCTCATCAGGCAATACTAATAATCCATTTACACTCACATTTGCAGGGGTTGAATTACCATTGTTTTGCCCAGATCCAGGAACTGACTCATTCATACCTAAATCAATTATTCAACATAAGATCTCAAACAGAAATTGTCAAGAACCAAAACAAAGTATGAAATTTTCGTTATCAAAGACAAATCTGAAATTTTCATACCTCCGAAGTAGTAGATTCAGTTCACTACTTCAAAACAAAGAACTGATGTACGAACTCATCTACTAAATACAAATAAATATATAAAAACTCATCTACGAACTACAAATGACCAAACTCAATTTTCAATTCAACAATCTCATCTAGTCAATTCCAGAATTTTCCTGGAAAGAAAAATAAGAAAAAGATAGAAAAAGCGTACCTAAAACAATAGATCCACTGATCCAAGGAGAGCTTCCCTCCAAGTTACAGAAGATCAAGAGAAACAAAAATCCTAAACCAAAGCTGAAGAGCTGTATCGACCAAATGATTAAAGTGAGCGAAATAAAATGATTTAGAGACACACAAAAAAAAAAAAAAAAAAAAAAAAAAAAAAAAAAAATGAGAAAAAGGAAATAATGAAGATAGTTGGAATCGCACGTGGGTCCCACATGACATAAACCCATTGCGTACGGCTGGCCGTCCAATCTGGAGTACAATATGTCGGAACTAAGCTACATAAACCTAATATTTTGGGCTATTAAGGCCCAACTAAACCAGCCTCTCCTTCAGGTCCATTAACTTTCCTTTGGGAAAAATATAAAAGTAAACTATCCAAGCAATAAATCATTACAGTAACTAATATTTTATTAAGAAATTTGAAACTAAGTTCGTT
Organism: Physaria fendleri; assembly: GCA_036630335.1. Taxonomy (NCBI): domain Eukaryota; kingdom Viridiplantae; phylum Streptophyta; class Magnoliopsida; order Brassicales; family Brassicaceae; genus Physaria; species Physaria fendleri. Next base: position 37,291,265 of record CM071718.1, on the reverse strand, counting down.
CATTACAGTATTGTTCAACGTATTATGAAAAAGCATTCTCTTGCAATATAATCAAACTGTATTTGACTTCATTCCTATTCTTATATATACATAAAATGATAAAATGAAAAGTATCCCCTATATATTATTTGAGAAGAAAAAAAGTTTAGGTGTCGTCGTCAGAATCACTCTAAGGGACCTTATTTACGAACATACTATTATGATTTAATTATTAGAATAATTATAAAATATATTAATATAAATATTATTTTATTAAGTTTAAACTAATTACATTTTAGGAAAATATTTTTTAATAAAATAATAATTAATTCCAAAAATTTTTAAAAATAAATTATTAAAAAAATACATTTATACGAACATGCCATTATAATTTAATTATTAGAATAAGGGAAAACAACCTATTTACCTACGAACTATTGTCATATCATAATATTTCCTCACAAACTATAGTCCTTTTCTATATTCCCATAAAATCAAAATTGTACACTTATTTATCCATAAAATAAAAGTTACAGACTTATTTACCCATGACATGAAAGTTGCAGACTTACTTGCCAACGAAATTGAAAGTTTGAATTTCAATTTCATGGGCAAATAAGTATGCAATTTTGATTTCATGAGGATATAGAAAAATGAAAATAGTTCGTGGAAAAATATTATGATATGACAATAGTTCATGGATAAATAAGTTGTTTTCCCTTAAAATATTTGTAAATTATATCATTACAAATATTATTTAACATCTATAATACAATTGGATTTGCGCATGGCGCGAGTATCATGTAGTTTACTCTTTTGCAAACTAAGTTCGTTCATTACAGTATTGTTTACTATTTTTTCTAATTTTCTTCTCATCTATGCTAAAGCATTATATATAAAAGGAAGGAGCTAAATCCTCCTACTTTTACTCTTCCCCCATAATCTCCGAGAATCAATTTTTTCTCCTCCTACTTTTACTCTTCCCCCATAATCTCCGAGAATCAATTTTTTCTGGATTTCAATCCTCACCAAGCAAGATTCTCACTCTCTTATTCAATTCTTCAATGAGTTTTGTACTCTTCTCCTTTGTTTCCTAACAGCAATTTACATTTCGGTGGTCTTTCGAAATCGATTCCCCTCTATGCATGATCGATTTCTTTCATACCAAATAACCGCTATACATCACACCTGTTCAATGTTTACTCTCAAACTCTCTCTTCCTCGAACGGATGATTCTTTGCACCTTTTCGCTGTTCTAACCAGATTCTGGATTTTTGTTATGTTTGACAAATCCTTTCGGATTAGTCTGGATTTTATAACGGAAAAAGTTCGACAAGAGACACAAAGAATTGATGATGGCCAACACGAATATGAAGGAGTTGTGGTACGTGAAGACGAGGAACTCCAGTATGATAAGTGGATGATGCTTTACTGAGGAACAGGAGTATATCTTCTGATCTAACTATGGAATTTAGAAGTTGGATCGCTCGTTTTGATGAAGTGCAATTCAAGTGGACACCACATCACTGCAATGTAGCTATGGAATTTAGAAGTTGGATCGCTCGTTTTGATGAAGTGCAATTCAAGTGGACACCACATCACTGCAATGTAGTTGCAGATAGTTTATCGACAATGGCACT
>CM071718.1:37185403-37206035 GCA_036630335.1 Physaria fendleri | reverse complement strand
TACGGCTACTGGGTGGATGCACCAGGAGAGGTCCTTGTATTGCACTGGTAAAGAAAAGCTGCTTGAGTTGGATACAGCTACTCAGTTAGACCCGACTTTGACATTCCCCTACAAGTTCAGGGCAGTGGCTTTGGTGGAAGAGAACCAGTTTGGAGCTGCAATCGCAGAACTGAACAAGATTCTTGGATTCAAGGCCTCTCCGGACTGTTTGGAGATGAGGGCATGGATTTCTATTGGTATGGAGAATTACGAAGGTGCTTTGAAAGATATTCGGGCGCTTTTGACTCTGGAGCCAAATTTTAAGGATGTTTAACTGGAAAATCCCTGGTGATCATATGGTGGAATTGCTCAGTCCTCTAGCCCAGCAGTGGAGCCAGGCTGATTGCTGGATGCAGCTGTATGATCGTTGGTCTTTGTGGATGATATTGGATCTTTAGCAGTTGTTCATCATATGCTTGCAAAAGATCCAGGGATGAGTCTTTTACGGTTCAGACAGTCTCTTCTTCTCCTACGGTATAATCTCTCTTGTCGTTCTCAGTGAAAAGTTTTTCTTTTGGTGCATGTGTCAGACTCTTAACTGATTTTAACAAGTACTGATTGCATACTGACAGGCTAAATTTCCAAAAGGTGTGTCAGACTCTTAACTGATTTTAACAAGTACTGATTGCATACTGACAGGCTAAATTTCCAAAAGGCAGCAATGCGTAGTCTAAGGCTGGCTCGAAACCATTCAAAGTCAAAGCATGAGAGACTTGTCTATGAAGGATGGATATTGTATGATACAGGCCACCGCGAGGAAGCCCTGGCCAAAGCGGAGGAGTCTATTTCCATACAAAGATCGTTTGAAGCGTTTTTCCTCAAAGCTTATGCCCTTGCAGATTCGACGCTTGACCCGGAGTCCTCGAAATATGTGATTAAGCTCCTTCATGAAGCACTGAAGTGCCCCTCAGATGGTCTCCGTAAGGGACAAGTAAGTAAAAAGTTCATCAGTTTTCATTTATGTAATTCGATTCCGCAATAAGTCAATCCTTTTTCTAGAGTGTCTACTAGTTGGATCATCCTTTTGACTGCCATAGTTTCAGAATTCCATTTTAAATTGGTGTCTGCAATAATTTGTTGATAGTGGAATGTTTGGTCAAAGGTTATCCTACTATATCGTAAGACATTCAATATCATAAACTCTTGTTTGACGTATTTGGTTGCAGGCTTTGAACAACCTGGGGAGCGTATATGTGGATTGTGAAAAACTTGATCTTGCAGATGATTGCTACACAAACGCTCTCACCATCAAGCATACACGAGCTCACCAAGGTCTTGCACGTGTTTATCACCTGAGAAACCAACAGAAAGCTGCTTATGATGAAATGACAAAGCTAATAGAGAAGGCTCAGAACAATGCGTCAGCATATGAGAAGCGCTCTGAGTATTGTAATCGGGAGATGGCACAGAGCGACCTTAACCTTGCAACACAACTTGACCCTCTCCGAACCTATCCATACAGATACAGAGCCGCAGGTATGGTTCTAGCTTTGCTAAGACTAGAGTAGTATATTAAGCAAGTTTCGGTTTGTTTAACATGAACACTTGGATGCAGTCCTAATGGACGACCACAAAGAAAGTGAAGCCATAGAGGAACTTTCGAAGGCGATATCTTTCAAACCAGATCTCCAGCTATTACATTTACGAGCAGCATTCTATGATTCAATGGGAGAAGGAGAAGCTGCTATCAAAGATTGTGAAGCAGCATTGTGCATTGATCCGAGTCATAGAGATACACTTCAGCTGTACCACAAATCCCGTGAAGCAAACGACCAAAAGCATTGATCCGAGTCATAGAGATACACTTCAGCTGTACCACAAATCCCGTGAAGCAAACGACCAAAAGTAAAACAAAACTATCAATATTTTGTTTTGTTTTGTTTTGTTTTGGGGGCGCAAGTCTCTTGCTCTTCTTCCCCTCTGGTATGCTTCAAACATGGCTTGGGTTCAATGAACCACGGAAAAGGTAAGCATAACCATGTAAATAAAACCTTCTGATTATATTTTTTTCTCTATAATTTTGGTTATTGGGGGGTTAACTATAAGTAGTGGAAGAGAGAGTGTTTCTTGGTGAAATTGGACATCTTCTTCTGTCCTATTTCTAGATGTATCTAATTTTTGAATGGAGTTATGTAATTATTGTATTTGTAACTTCTTCTTCACCTTTTTTTTAATTACATGTTTCTTGTATTGATAGTCTCAAAAGCATCTTGAGTTGTGTTTTATTTTACTTTTTAACCTCCTGAAACCAGTAAACAGAGAAACCATTCTGAATTTCTGAATATTTCAACATTATTTATCTGTTTATAACCCCCACTTTAATAATTTAATCATCTCCTTAATTATAATCGTTTCATCACCACATGGTTGGAGATTAACTTTTTCTAAAGCACAACCTGTGAACATAATAAAGAGGCCACAAAAATATCGGTTTTGCAGACACGAGAAAGTTTTAAAAGTTTCAACAACTTCTCATTAAATTTTCAAACTTTCATCTAATAAACTTAAACCAGAGATTGTGTCAATGCCACAAAAGAACTCTCCCAAACTCACAAAATTGCCTTCCTGATGATTTTGTATCTTACGGTTGAGGAAATGATGGACATGAACAGATCCCGTAGATTGAACTTCAATGCTCCATTCTTGTCGACTAAACGACATACCGCCCAAGAGAAGCTTCCGGGTCAGTTTCCGGAAGCTTCTGTTCCGTTTTGCTGGGAGACTTCTCCTGGGATGCCCAAGAACTTGTCTCTCCTGAAAAAGGATGATGAATCTGAGACGCCCCGACTCAAACTTCCTCCTGGAAGACTGAAGAAGGTTTATTATCATTCTCTAAACTATATATAAATTGTTTTCTTCTCTGTTTTTAGTTTTTAGGGTTTTTTCAATCCATTCATCAGTACCAATTTAGTAGTTATACACGTTACCAGGTGGACGTTAATGGTGAAAACGAAGACTTTGATGACGCAAGTGAGAGTTTAAGAGCAGCTAAGTTATTGCATCTGAAGAAACGAGACAATAAGGAACATTGCATTGATCCGAGTCATAGAGATACACTTCAGCTGTACCACAAATCCCGTGAAGCAAACGACCAAAAATAAAACAAAACTATCAATATTTTGTTCTGGGGGGTAAGTCTCTTGCTCTTCTTCCCCTCTGGTATGCTTCAAACATGGCTTGGGTTCCATGAACCACGGAAAAGGTAAGCATAACCATGTAAATAAAACCTTCTAACTATATTTTTGTCTATAATTTTGGTTATTTGGGGGGTTAACTATAAGTAGTGGAAGAGAGTGTTTCTTGGTGAAATTGGACATCTTCTTCTGTCCTATTTCTAGATGTATCTAATTTTTGAATGAAGTTATGTAATTATTGTATTTGTAACTTCTTCTTCACCTTTTTTTAATTACATGTTTGTTGTATTGATAATCTCAAAAGCATCTTGAGTTGTGTTTTTTTTTAACCTCCTGAAACCAGTAAACAAAGAAACTATTCTGAATTTCTGAATATTTCAACATTATTTATCTGTATATAATTAACCCCCTTGAGTAACTTAATCATCTCCTTAATTATAATCGTTTCATGACCACATGGTTTAACTTTTTCTAAAGCACAACCTGTGAACACAATAAAGAGGCCACAAAAATATCGGTTTTGCAGACACGAGAAAGTTTTAAAGTTTCAACAACTTCTCATTAAATTTTCAAACTTTCATCTAATAAACTAAAAACAGAGATTGTGTCAATGCCACAAAAGAACTCTCCCAAACTCATAAAATCGCCTTCCTGATGATTTTGTATCTTACTGTTGAAGAAATGATGGACATGAACAGATCCCGTAGATTGAACTTCAATGCTCCATTCTTGTCGACTAAACGACATACCGCCCAAGAGAAGCTTCCGGGTCAGTTTCCGGAAGCTTCTGTTCCGTTTTGCTGGGAGACTTCTCCTGGGATGCCCAAGAACTTGTCTCTCCTGAAAAAGGATGATGAATCTGAGACGCCCCGACTCAAACTTCCTCCTGGAAGACTGAAGAAGGTTTATTATCATTCTCTAAACTTTATATAAAATGTTTTCTTCTCTGTTTTTAGTTTTTTAGGGTTTTTTCAATCCATTCATCAGTACCAAATTAGTTATACACGTTACCAGGTGGACGTTAATGGTGAAAGCGAAGACTTTGATGATGCAAGTGAGAGTTTAAGAGCAGCTAAGTTATTGCATCTGAAGAAACGAGACAATAAGGAACATGCAAGTGAGAGTTTAAGAGCAGCTAAGTTATTGCATCTGAAGAAACGAGACAATAAGGAACATTACCATAAAACCAATCAAGACACGGTCGATGTCTTGTCTCTCACGCAAGCTATAGACATGGTAGAACATCCAAAAGACAGCGTTTTGGATTCAGATGATGATGATTCAAACGGGTATTTAAGCACAGAGAGAAGCGAAGACATGTCGTCGCCGAGTTACATAATAGAGAGGTTTTTACCGGATGCAGCAGCTTTAGCAGCAGTGACATCAGCGGCTAGTGAAAGGCCGAGTTACATAATAGAGAGGTTTTTACCGGATGCAGCAGCTTTAGCAGCAGTGACATCAGCGGCTAGTGAAAGGAGGAAGAAGAAGAATAAGTCTTATTTGAGTGATGCAACGGTGAGACAGTCGTGTTTTTCTCCAAAAGCTTGTGGTTTGAATGCATTGCTACCTTGGAACACTAAGCATAGAATCTGTGGCGTTAAAGATCCTTTTTCTCCTTCTTCTCAAATTCCCAAGTTTATTACCTAAGCATAGAATCTGTGGCGTTAAAGATCCTTTTTCTCCTTCTTCTCAAATTCCCAAGTTTATTACAAAAGATTAACTAACTTGTTGGATTATTACTGTACCTGTTTTTATATTAAACTATATATTGCTGTGACACACACTTTTTTTTCTTGTGAAATATGGTTACTAATTACAACACTAGAGTATAAACATAAGGCTTTATAGCCAAAATTGATGCAACTTGCTTTTAAAATTAAAGACCTATTTGAAGAAAGTGTCAATTTTCCTATGGAAACGAATTTGTTATTTCTTGGTTAAGTATGGAAATACATGTTGAATAGTAGATCTAGTCATGCTCTTGCATAAATTTGGAATATTTGAGGTTTCTTTTTTTTTGCCAACTGAATAATGATATTAACCCATATATTCTGAAAATTATCATATATTTTTTAAAAATTAGTTTGATAAATATGCATGTTACAAATAAGGGGCCAAAGAGAACCAAACTATAAAACAATGCATGGTTTATAGAAGTTAATGGGCATAGCCTATTTTCAAAAGAACTGAAACCCTACCTGGTAGTTGCCATTGAAGTCGGCCGGCAGGATTGATACCGACAAAAAGATTTGCGGCAAAACACGACTAAAAGTAGCTGCTTGTCGTCACAAATAATCAGGAAATCAGTAATTTAACTTAGAAAAATGGGCGCAATCAATGACGAGAAAATAATTAAAATGAGAAATCAATTATTGTATTACTTGAAGACATACAGAAAAATAATGAATAATCAAATTACATTACATTACTATAGCACAAACTTCATAACCTTCTTTTTTTTTCTTTTTTTTTGTCATACCCATTTTATCTACAAATTACTTGAATCAAAGAATATGATGAAATATAAATATGGTATTTGTATATTGGTCCTTTCCTCTAAGCATAGAATCTGTGGCGTTAAAGATCCTTTTTCTCCTTCTTCTCAAATTCCCAAGTTTATTACCAAAGATTAACTAACTTGTTGGATTATTACTGTACCTGTTTTTATATTAAACTATATATTGCTATGACACACACTTTTTTATAAACATAATAAGGCTTTGTAGCCAAAATTGATGCAACTTGCTTTTAAAATTAAAAGACCTATTTGAAGAAAGTGTCAATTTTCTTATGGAAACGAAGTTGTTATTTCTTGGTTAAGTATGGCAATATATGTTGAATAGTAGATCTAGTCATGCTCTTGCATAAATTTGGAATATTTGAGGTTTCTTTTTTTTGCCAACTGAATAATGATATTAACCCATATATTCTGAAAATTATCATATATTTTTAAAAAAATTAGTTTGATAAATATGCATGTTACAAATAACGGACCAAAGAGAACCAAACTAAAACAATGCATGGTTTATAGAAGTTAATGGGCATAGCCTATTTTCAAAAGAACTGAAACCCTACCTGGTAGTTGCCATTGAAGTCGGCCGGCAGGATTGATACCGACAAAAAGATTTGCGGCAAAACAGACTAACACTAGCTGCTTGTTGTCACAAATAATCAGGAAATCAATAATTTAACTTAGAAAAATAGGCGCAATCAATAAAGAGAAAATAATTAAAATGAGAAATCAATCNTACAAATTACTTGAATCAAAGAATATGATGAAATATAAATATGGTATTTGTATATTGGTCCTTTCCTCTTTATTCTTTTCCCCATAAAAACCCCAAAACTTTCCTTTTGCCTCTCTCACCACTACCAGATCCAATTGAAGTCGTTTCATCTCGGCTTCAGACCTCCGGCCTAATTTCGTCAAGCTGAGTCACCACCTGATTAGCTTCAAGCCTCGCTTCAGGCATATGATGATCCCTAAACTGTATATATCGGTCTTAGTGCTTGCGTTCTTGATCTTTGAAAACTCCGGCGCTCTGTATCCCAATGTTCCGGCCGTTGCGATTACGTTTGTGGCGGCTGCGGCGGTCATGAGTTTTGAGAGACCGTAATCGGCGATGTGAGCATTGGTTTTTTCGTCAAGGAGAATATTGCTGGCTGTGAGATTCTCATGGATCATCTTCTCTTTATTGTGAAGGTGAGCTAAACCACGACTGATCCCTTTTGCTATCTTCATTCTTGTCTCCCATGGAATTAGGGTTTCTGGTCCTCGAGCTGTGAGATTCAAAAGTCAGATCAGTAAAAATGTTAACTTTTCATAGTGTCAAATTTAGGGCTATTTTTTTCTGCGTACCGTGAAGAAATGCAGAGAGGCTACCCTTAGACATGTAATCGAACACGAGAAGCTTCTCTCCTTTAGGTCCTAAGTAGTAAGCTCTTAGTGCAAGAAGATTCTGGTGACGGATCTTGCCTAAGGCTGTGACTTCTGCTTCAAACTCTTTAACTCCTTTGGTTGTTTTCTCTCTCAGTCGCTTCACAGCGACCTCATTACCGTCTTCCAGTGTGGCTTATATGATGATCCCTAAACTGTATATATCGGTCTTAGTGCTTGCGTTCTTGATCTTTGAAAACTCCGGTGCTCTGTATCCCAATGTTCCGGCTGTTGCGATTACGTTTGTGGCGGCTGCGGCGGTCATGAGTTTTGAGAGACCGTAATCGGCGATGTGAGCATTGGTTTTTTCGTCAAGGAGAACATTGCTGGCTGTGAGATTCTCATGGATCATGTTCTCGTTATTGTGAAGGTGAGCTAAACCACGACTGATTCCTTTTGCTATCTTCATTCTTGTCTCCCATGGGATTAGGGTTTCTGGACCTCGAGCTGTTAAATTCAAAAGTCAGATCAGTAAAAATGTTAACTTCATATAGAATCAAAGTTAGGGCTATTTTTTCTGCGTACCGTGAAGAAATGCAGAGAGGCTACCCTTAGACATGTAATCGAACACGAGAAGCTTCTCTCCTTTAGGTCCTAAGTAGTAAGCTCTTAGTGCAAGAAGATTCTGGTGACGGATCTTGCCTAGGGCTGTGACTTCTGCTTCAAACTCTTTCACTCCTTTGGTTGTTTTCTCTCTCAGTCGCTTCACAGCGACCTCATTACCGTCTTCCAGTGTGGCTTGAGTTGAATGGCGACGACTTGACCTCGGAGGCATTTGATTCCAGCCCAGCTGGAGCAAACTTGTGAGGAGACAGAGTCGTTCCAGGTTCTGAGAACTCCGGTGTAGTCAATGAGATCGTGTTTGATTGCTTGGAGCGCTTGATAGTTCGCTTGAGTCACCACGATTCCATCCCAAGAGTGACCACCACCACCTGCAACAGCTTGAGGAGAGAGGAGTAAGAAGAAACACAATAGTAGACTCGTATAGAAATTGAAACTAATTTCATAAATACGAAATGGGCTTTTGCAAAGATGATTCATTTCAAAAGAATCAAAAATGCAAAAAAAGGAAAAGAAAATAGAAAGGAAGAAGAAGAAAGATGAAGAGCAGGGAGCTTGAGTTCTTAGTTTTCTTCTTCTCTTTCCTCTGTTTTGAGTACAGTAGCTAAAGAGAGAGAAAGGATTGATTTCTAGTGAGTGTGAGAGAGGGAAGAGATGAATAGGTGTATGAGGCGGTGAGGCGTGAGAGAGTGTTGTATGAAAAGACTATATGGGTGGAATGACGAGGAAGAAGACAAAGAAGACTCAGGATTTTTAGTTTAATTGTTTTTATTGCAACGGCTAGATTTTTATTTATGGGTCTTGCACAAAAAACGGTCATCGAGGGAAACTTGACCAACGGCTATAAAGTCATCGAGGGAAACTTGACCAACGGCTATAAAGTCATTTCGACCGTTTTCAATAATTCATTATGTCTCGAGAGTAGTTGGATTTAGCATCCCAGTGACACGTGATCATCAGAATAATTTATCCCAGTGACTTGGTACAAATCTCTAACACTTTTGACTACACGTAGTCTTAGGTAAAAAAATCACGTAGTCTTAGGTAAAAAATCTTTTTAGATTTAGAAGAAAAACATAATTTATCCCAGTGACTTGGTACGAATCTCTAACTAGGCATAAGCATTCGGTTTATTCGATTTTCCGTTTATTCAGAATTAAAATAAATTTATCGAGAAAAATATCGGTGTTTATATGGTTAGATTTATTTAGATTTCGGTTTAGTTTTTTCGGGATTTTCGGTGTTTTCGGTTAATTTCCGAAATAACCAAAAAAATTTCTTTTTTTCCATGTCTATTCTTTTTCTATCATATTTTTTTATTGCGATATGAAACTTTTAAGTGATAACAAATTTTAAACATAAAACAAACTATAAGAAAAAGAGAGATTCACGATTACAATGAAAATTAATGCTTCAATTTTTAATAAATACAATGCTTGATAATTTTTGTTTCATTTTGGGTCGATGTAATGAAGTGTGATCTAAACATTTGTTTACGGTTTGGAAATATATTGGACATATAATAGATACTAATAAAGTTAGTTAACGGTTTGGAAATATATTGGACATATAATAGATACTAATAAAGTTATGGATTTTTTTGGTCTTTACGCTTTAAATGTTTAAGGAATAATAACATGTAATTGTCTATTATAATAATTGATATAGTTCGAACATTCGGTTTTTCCGGTTTTCTCGATTCGATTTTTTCGGTTTTCGGTTTTTTCGGTTTGGATTTTTCGGATTTCAGATTCATAATAATTATACCGTTCGGATTTTAGATTTATTTCGATTCGGTTTTTCGGTTCGATTTTTTCGGTTTACAACCAAAAGTCCAGACCTATCTCTAACACTTTGACTACGTAGTCTTAGGTAAAAAATCTTTTTAGATTTAGAAGAAAAACATATAGAGCATATTTATAGTTTTTGTCTCTCTCTCTTTAGTCTCTCCCAATTCCTCCGCTGTTCTACAGTTTTTCGTTTTATTACTGCTACGACAGCGAGTGGACCACCATGACCGTATTGCCAGCCGCTTTCTTTTGCTATATATACTCTTCGATGGGCGATTTAGCTTTCCCGACAGAGTATTTAATCATTTCGGTTCGTAGCACAAGTGGTTCGAAGTCTTCAAAGCAGAATGAAATCTCTGGATCTTCTAGATTGCCAACGCTTCTCCTCCTCGACTACTTTTCTCCACTGCGGATCCACCTTTTCAACTACGTATCTTGCTCGTAGTGTTCGTAATGCAAGAGATGACAGCGATTAGCCTTTGCACTAGGATGAGGATACCTATACTTCTCCGATGACGGTCTTAGTATGCAATACAATACCGGAGATGAGACCCAAGATCCTAGAGATTTGACGGTGCTTCACAAAGACGACTATCATCGGAGAACAAGAAGATCGCAGTGGTGGCGGTCCGAGAGGAGTCTGATTGGTTCATTCGGCATAGATCCTGATGACAGCAAGTGGATTGCATGCAAGAAACGGCTAATCCGCCCCGACTCCTAAATCTTATCGGGTCTCTTAATTTCAGGTTGTTTAGTTGTCGTATTTACTATCCCTTCAACTGGTCACGGTTACGGCTGAAGGCACTGGTTAGGAGACGCCGGTTAGGTGAATAGTGGTTTGGTTACGGTTACGGCTGAAGGCACTGGTTAGGAGACGCCGGTTAGGTGAATAGTGGTTGTGTTTCAGTATCAACACTTTTATGTGTGTTTTTAGGATTGCTCTAGGGTTTAGGCCTTATGGGCCTCGTAAAAATGAATTGTAAACGGTCCGGATCCTAAAAAATTGTAAATGGGATTTTTAAATAATAGGGAATGAAATAATTCAACCTCTCAACTATTATCAGATATAGATTTAACGCTTTCACTATTTTTATACTAATCTGATCCATCAATTATAGTTTTGTTATTGAGTTTTTCCCTCTATTACAACACCGCCAGATACATGTTAAGTTTACACATCATATTTCGAAATCTGAAAAAGTCGACAAGATTTTTTTATTAAAAATAGCATGACAATTTTTTAATTTAAGATATAGTAAAATTTCGAAATATGATGTGTAAAATTTTTCTTCGTTATAATGTTATCGTTTGTGACCAAAAAATAACCTACGATTTTGATATAAAATTGTAAACTATATTTATAGAATTTGTGTTGTATATGTTTTTTTTTAGGTTTTGGAAATCATGAATTCTTCAAATCAAAATAATTTAGATGAAAAAAAGAAAACAAAAAGAAAACAGATGCGAAAAGATTTAAAATAATAAATTCCGATGATTTTTCTATTACGTGGTTCATAGATAAAAATATTTTTATAGAAATTGTTAAATCACAGACTATCCGATCCTACTTAATTTGAAGTACATATTGGGATTACGGCCTATTTCCCCCTCGAACTATCCATATAACCCCAGATAGCCCCCATACTTTGACCTCTGCTGAATTGCACCTGAAATACTATTCTCGTTCTATTTCCCCCTCAATCTGATTTCAGCTGCCCTGAAATACTATTCTCGTTCTATTTCCCCCTCAATCTGATTTCAGCTGGTTTCCGGTACGGACCGGCTGGTACGCAATGAGATTCGATTTTGACCCTATTTCGCGACCCGATTTCTGATCCGATTTCTGATCCGATTTCTGTAATCGGATATAGCGTTGGCGTACCTAAAATCCCCAATTCACCAAATCAAATCGATCATCATCTTCATCATCTTAAAATCCCCTAAATCGATTCATCATCATCTTCATCACCTTCTTGAATCCGTGATTAAAATCCCCTAAATCGATTCATCATCATCTTCATCACCTTCTTGAATCCGTGATAATGGCTTCCAAAAATCCCCTAAATCGATTCATCATCATCTTCATCACCTTCTTGAATCCGTGATAATGGCTTCCAGTTCGTCTTCTTCGATTAGCGATGGTGGAGTTGGATACAAAGAAATCATTGGGATTTCTTCGATTTCCAATTTGAGAGGATTTTGGGGATTTTCGTTTAGGGTTTCAAATACAAATGAATTGAGGATTTTAGGGATTAAGTTTTTTATTAGGTTTTTTATTAAATTTTTTTATAATTTTTTTTTCTAATCGGGTCGTTTAATTTTGTAATTGGGTTGTTTATTGGTTATTATAGGGTAATTAGAATTTATTCCGGTTTACTGTAACCAAATCGAATTAGTGAAACAGTAATAACCAATATCGGGGATAATTCGAACGAGTGTAGATATTAGGGGCTAATTGAGATTACATAAAATACGTCGGGAACAATTGAGTCTTTTAAGTTTAATACAGGTGCAATGCAATAGAGGTCAAAGTATAGGGACTCTCTGGGGTTATATGGATAGTTCCAGGGAGAAATAGGCCGTAATCCCAAAATTTACACTAGAGGTAGTTTTCCCAACACTTCTTAAGGTGAATCTGACTGCTTCTACTGGTCGTATTATGAGCAAGAAGAAACTGACCAAGTTGAATCTCGAGATATCCCAAATATGTTGGAAAACGTTCTTGATTTTGAGTTAAAGGCTGTGTTACCTGATATTTTACCGATGATAAAAGTCTTTGTATAGTTCAACACCACCACGTCAAAACAGTGAATCTGGAACTACATAAATAACATTTACTTTTAGGGGTAATTTTGATTAGAGCAGTTGAAATTTGGGGTCCAAATAAACTATATAAATTGTTTATTTTATTTTATTTTTATTTTTTTTTGGAAAACCAATTGTTTAGTTTATTAAAACCGTAAAATGACTATATACTAAAACCGCGAAAGACACTTCAAAGACAAAGACATTTTGGATTGCGGTCCTCTTCACATATTTGGATTTTTTTTTTTTTTTTTCTTCACATATTTGGATTTTTTTTTTTTTTTTGTGGAAATTGAAAAAGATCCAAAACTTATAAATATCAACAAAAATTTTTGACAAAAAAAGAAAAAGAGAAAATAGTTAGTTTGATTCAGTAAACTCTATAATTTTTAGTATAATTAAAAAATTAGGTTTATAATTATAGTTAGAGTTTTCGGGTAAGTATTTCGATTCTCGATTTGGTTCTGGTTTTTGAATTTAAAGATTGAAGTTCTATTTGGGTATTTTTAAAGTATTGAGTTGAATTTGATACCATTTTTTGGCTTGGATCTAGTTCGGTTTTTCGGATCAACGTATTTTGGTCAGACCTAAATACAATATTGATGTATCCTGATGCAGGTAGTTCGCTGGATAATTTGCAGATTAGTAGTACCCGTGTTCTCACCTTTCTAATCTTGGTTATGTCGATGTTATTGTAGACTTAAACTTTGATTGGAAGAGCTTTTAATACATCATTAGTATTATGTTCCCCGAGCATAATGCTGCATTAGCTGTAAGCTCTGATTAATCGTTTGATTGGTAGAGTGGTATATGTAAATTAATATAATTACTAAAATAGACATATATTACATTTTTTTTAATTAAAATGATAATATCTTTATAAAAATCTATATAAACGAAATATATATAATGAAAAAATACTTCAACAAAACACCGTAAATTATTGGAATTTAATTTATGTATATCTGATATATATTGTTTGATTGTTATATATATATAAGTTTTTCAAATCCAAAACAAATCTGTAAAAGTTTAAAAAAATATTTTGTCAAACTAATTGTATAATTTTAACAAAATCTCAAAACCAAGATATCTTATATATTTGGTTTCAGTATTTTAAAAATGTATTAAAATATAAATTATAAGGTTAATTCTGTCATTTTTGACTTTTTAACTGTTACTGCTCCGAAAAAGCTCGATTCCAGAACTGTTAATTACGAGCATTTTAAGGAAGTTAAGAGAATTTAAATGCTCCATTTACTGCTTTTTTAAAAAGATGTTGATTGGTTAAAAGAGCATAATACTCAACTAATAGCTCTTCCAATCAGGACCTTAGATATCTCTTCATAAATTGAGTAATAAAATTAAATCTAACTTTCAGAGTTCATCTAACACGTCGAGGTGCTAATGACACGAGTAATAAATTAAGACTATGATCCTAAATATTTCGTTATAATTAACAATTTAGTACCTAACTGGCTAAAATCGATTTAATTGGTGACAAAAACGTTGGCTCTTAATTATTTAATGAAATCGTTTTCTTTGTGTTGATAAAATGAAAAAGGTTTTGATAACCTTAATAATATTTCTTTATCAGAAAGCAACGTACGTAATACCTGGAAAATACATTATGTAGGGACCCACTTTTACGTTTGAACCTATTAACTGTTGAAAAGTCGAGATCGTGGTACATGAGCATTTAAGATCGTTACACGTGTCCGTATGTCTTTTTCTTATTATGTCCCGCGATACACCGGAAACATATCCGTCGTCTCTCTGATCTGTGTGATAGTGATATAATTCGCGAACTGCTGGAGGAAGAAGATGACTCACCGTCGTCTCTCTGATCTGTGTGATAGTGATATAATTCGCGAACTGCTGGAGGAAGAAGATGACTCAAATCCGCATGAGATCGAAGACTGAGTCGACTTGCTCTTGACACGGTTTTGACCTCGGAGTCGTCTTTGTTTTGTTCTTCTTATTGAATCTTCCTCGTACCTATTTTT
The DNA here is from genome assembly GCA_036630335.1 of Physaria fendleri. Taxonomy (NCBI): domain Eukaryota; kingdom Viridiplantae; phylum Streptophyta; class Magnoliopsida; order Brassicales; family Brassicaceae; genus Physaria; species Physaria fendleri. The sequence goes on along the minus strand of CM071718.1, from coordinate 37,191,763 downwards.
GGAATCTTGATTTACTGATGGGAGGAGGAGATGTTAGTAAAGAGATGGGAACTTGTTCTATAGCGTATCGTCGTGGAGATCAGAAATTTCGGAAGTTTTTCACGGCGAGGAGTATTAAGTTTCTTCTGTTTTCCTGTATCGCTTTCGCTTTTATCACAATCGCTTGCCGTTCTTCTCGGTCTTGGGTTAACAGTTCAATCGCCGTTGCAGATCAGATCTCTCGATCAAGGCAAGTTATTCAAGTTATTTCTGGATAGATCTAAGTTAACTCTTTGATTTTGGATCTCTATATAGTAACTGCTGTCTGCTGATGAAGATTAGATTCTTTATTAGGAAAGGATATCTCTTTCTGATAAGTGCTAATATTAGAGCTGAGGTTGGTTTGAAGTCTTCTTTTCCAGATTTTAACTTTTTTTTTTGGAAAACGGCCAGATTGTAACTATGATGGTTGTTTTTAGAAGAAGGAAAGAATCTACTGAGTTTTTGTCTCCATTCATTGCTTGAAAAATCGATATTAAACATGAAATCTTTAGCTTTGAGTGCACTTTTTAAGCAGTTTGATATTGCTTTAGCTATATGGTTTGGTTTGGTATGGTAGTTTTCATGTTTTTTATTGTTTGGTTGAATTTGATTGTATTGATTAGATTTTAGCTTAACAAAGTAATGGATTTATGTGTATACAGTGATTATAGACACGATCATGTATCCAATAGGGATGAAATGCGTCATCTTTCTTTGTTAAACTAGTGACTGGTATGTTATGATTTTTTGTGAATATTTAATCATAAGCATGGAAATTGGATCGTGCTATGTTAAGCTGGTCATTAGTTAGTTTCTATTTTTGCATAAGTAAAAGTATGTGTACATGTTAGGATTTGGAATTTTTCTACTCAGGTTGTTTTTGGTTAGACAGCAAAGTTTGCTCTTTGTTGTCTAATTTGATGGTTTTTTTTTTGTCAAATCTTCAGGAAAGGTTATACACTTCTGATGAACACATGGAAGAGATATGATCTCTTAAAGAAGTCTGTTTCCCACTATGCATCATGTTCTAGGCTTGACTCTATCCACATTGTATGGAGTGAACCTAACCCTCCATCAGATTCGCTTAAGAAGTATCTTCAACATGTTATAAAGAAAAAATCAAAAGACGGGCATGAGGTTGCCGTCGTCTCTCTGATCTGTGTGATAGTGATATAATTCGCGAACTGCTGGAGGAAGAAGATGACTCACATCCGCATGAGATTTAAGACTGAGTAGACTTGCTCTTGACACGGTTTGACCTCGGAGTCGTCTTTCTTTTGCTGTTCTTCTTATTGAATCTTCCTCGTACCTATTTTTGGAATCTTGATTTACTGATGGGAGGAGGAGATGTTAGTAAAGAGATGGGAACTTGTTCTATAGCGTATCGTCGTGGAGATCAGAAATTTCGGAAGTTTTTCACGGCGAGGAGTATTAAGTTTCTTCTGTTTTCCTGTATCGCTTTCGCTTTTATCACACTCGCTTGCCGTTCTTCTCGGTCTTGGGTTAACAGTTCAATCGCCGTTGCAGATCAGATCTCTCGATCAAGGCAAGTTATTCAAGTTATTTCTGGATAGATCTAAGTTAACTCTTTGATTTTGGATATCTAGATAGTAACTGCTGTCTGCTGATGAAGATTAGATCCTTTATTAGGAAAGGATATCTCTTTCTGATAAGTGCTAATATTAGAGCTGAGGTTGCTTTGAAGTCTTCTTTTCCAGATTTTAGCTTTTTGTTTTGGAAAACGGCCAGATTGTAACTATGATGGTTGTTTTTAGAAGAAGGAAAAAATCTACCGAGTTTTTGTCTCCATTCATTGCTTGAAAAATCGATATTAAACATGAAATCTTTAGCTTTGAGTGCACTTTTTAAGCAGTTTGATATTGCTTTAGCTATATGGTTTGGTTTGGTATGGTAGTTTTCATGTTTTTTATTGTTTGGTTGAATTTGATTGTATTGATTAGATTTTAGCTTAACAAAGTATGGATTTATGTGTATACAGTGATTTATAGACACGATCATGTATCCAATAGGGATGAAATGCGTCATCTTTCTTTTTTATAGACACGATCATGTATCCAATAGGGATGAAATGCGTCATCTTTCTTTGTTAAACTAGTGACTGGTATGTTATGATTTTTTGTGAATATTTAATCATAAGCATGGAAATTGGATCGTGCTATGTTAAGCTGGTCATTAGTTAGTTTCTATTTTTGCATAAGTAAAAGTATGTGTACATGTTAGGATTTGGAATTTTTCTAATCAGGTTGTTTTTGGTTAGACAGCAAAGTTTGCTCTTTGTTGTCTAATTTGATGGGTTTTTTTTTGTCAAATCTTCAGGAAAGGTTATACACTTCTGATGAACACATGGAAGAGATATGATCTCTTAAAGAAGTCTGTTTCCCACTATGCATCATGTTCTAGGCTTGACTCTATCCACATTGTATGGAGTGAACCTAACCCTCCGTCAGATTCGCTTAAGAAGTATCTTCAACATGTTATAAAGAAAAAATCAAAAGACGGGCATGAGGTTGCCGTCGTCTCTCTGATCTGTGTGATAGTGATATAATTCGCGAACTGCTGGAGGAAGAAGATGACTCACATCCGCATGAGATTTAAGACTGAGTAGACTTGCTCTTGACACGGTTTGACCTCGGAGTCGTCTTTCTTTTGCTGTTCTTCTTATTGAATCTTCCTCGTACCTATTTTTGGAATCTTGATTTACTGATGGGAGGAGGAGATGTTAGTAAAGAGATGGGAACTTGTTCTATAGCGTATCGTCGTGGAGATCAGAAATTTCGGAAGTTTTTCACGGCGAGGAGTATTAAGTTTCTTCTGTTTTCCTGTATCGCTTTCGCTTTTATCACACTCGCTTGCCGTTCTTCTCGGTCTTGGGTTAACAGTTCAATCGCCGTTGCAGATCAGATCTCTCGATCAAGGCAAGTTATTCAAGTTATTTCTGGATAGATCTAAGTTAACTCTTTGATTTTGGATATCTAGATAGTAACTGCTGTCTGCTGATGAAGATTAGATCCTTTATTAGGAAAGGATATCTCTTTCTGATAAGTGCTAATATTAGAGCTGAGGTTGCTTTGAAGTCTTCTTTTCCAGATTTTAGCTTTTTGTTTTGGAAAACGGCCAGATTGTAACTATGATGGTTGTTTTTAGAAGAAGGAAAAAATCTACCGAGTTTTTGTCTCCATTCATTGCTTGAAAAATCGATATTAAACATGAAATCTTTAGCTTTGAGTGCACTTTTTAAGCAGTTTGATATTGCTTTAGCTATATGGTTTGGTTTGGTATGGTAGTTTTCATGTTTTTTATTGTTTGGTTGAATTTGATTGTATTGATTAGATTTTAGCTTAACAAAGTAGGTATGGTAGTTTTCATGTTTTTTATTGTTTGGTTGAATTTGATTGTATTGATTAGATTTTAGCTTAACAAAGTATGGATTTATGTGTATACAGTGATTTATAGACACGATCATGTATCCAATAGGGATGAAATGCGTCATCTTTCTTTTTTATAGACACGATCATGTATCCAATAGGGATGAAATGCGTCATCTTTCTTTGTTAAACTAGTGACTGGTATGTTATGATTTTTTGTGAATATTTAATCATAAGCATGGAAATTGGATCGTGCTATGTTAAGCTGGTCATTAGTTAGTTTCTATTTTTGCATAAGTAAAAGTATGTGTACATGTTAGGATTTGGAATTTTTCTAATCAGGTTGTTTTTGGTTAGACAGCAAAGTTTGCTCTTTGTTGTCTAATTTGATGGGTTTTTTTTTGTCAAATCTTCAGGAAAGGTTATACACTTCTGATGAACACATGGAAGAGATATGATCTCTTAAAGAAGTCTGTTTCCCACTATGCATCATGTTCTAGGCTTGACTCTATCCACATTGTATGGAGTGAACCTAACCCTCCGTCAGATTCGCTTAAGAAGTATCTTCAACATGTTATAAAGAAAAAATCAAAAGACGGGCATGAGGTTGCCCACCTAATTGTGAGACTCATCTGATAACAGGAACTGTGAAGATATTGCAATGTCATTCCTTGTGGCAAACGCTACAAACGCTCCTGCTATATGGGTTAAGGGTAACTTTAGAACCATGTATTCCCATATGATTCTGATAGCCTTTGATAATGAAGAGCTTATTCTTCTCTTTTGGTCTGTTTTTGTAGGTAAAATATATGAAATCGGTTCAACTGGAATTAGTAGCTTAGGAGGACACACGGAGAAAAGAGCACACTGCGTAAATCGGTTTGTTACAGAATATGGGAAAATGCCTCTAGTATACTCTTCCATGAAAGCAGTAGATAGCCGCAGTTTATGGTTCTGGTGATTGCTGTTTTCGCACGGTACTACATTTCTATTTTCTCTTCCACTGGATACTAATACCTTCACGTTCTAGCTACTTGCGGGTTTGACACCATATAAGAGTCAAAAACTGATCTTACTTTTACAGTAAGAGATAAAGATGAGAGCTAGAGTGAATACTTGCTTGCTTGTGGTGTTTCTCGTAGAAGCTTAGAGATATAGTTGTAGCCTAGTGTATTGTGTACCTTTCTGTAACATTGTAACTTTGTAACATGTTGTGAAAATATTGTTTTGAGCTAAAAAGTAATCCTAGTTATAGATTCAGGCACTGATTATTACATCTGTAGATAGTGTCATAGTGTTAGTTTAAGTCAGTGTCTTCCATTGCTACTCAATTGGTTCCAGAACTCTCCTAGAAAAGTCTTTGCAGCGTCTAGGCTCGGGTAATACGTCGGTTCCATAAACACCTGAGTCAACGAGTCAGACGGCTCGAGCCACGCGGTGGTTCTATTCGCATTAGCCTCTGCACTCCCCATCATTGCCGCAACTAGCTTCTGATACGCAAAGAAGAACTTCTTCGCCGCAGATTCCACCGCCTGCATTCCCTGAAGCAAATGTATCTTCTCGTACTCCTCCGTCTTCCTCGAGTAAAGCCTCATAGCTGCCTCCTGTAACCTCGGACCTCCGGTGGGATCAACCTCAACTTCAAGTACAGCTGGTACTTTCTGTCTCAGCTCTTTAGACATCTTAGTCATCTTCACTAACCCTTTTGACCTAAAACAAAACGCCTCGTTTTGAGATTTGATTTGTAACTGTTTCTTCACTTTCAAGAAATCTTCAGGATCCATCAGGTACTTTCTGTCTCAGCTCTTTAGACATCTTAGTCATCTTCACTAACCCTTTTGACCTAAAACAAAACGCCTCGTTTTGAGATTTGATTTGTAACTGTTTCTTCACTTTCAAGAAATCTTCAGGATCCATCAGGATATGTAAATCTTCAATCTCTGCCAAAAGCTTCCAGATTCTCTCCAGCAAGTACACATCGGAAGAAGCTTTCTCGAATTTCCCTTCTTCAATTCTCGATTCGATTCGATGTAAAAGATTCACAGAAACGTGAATCCAAGATTCAAGAATCTGATGAATAGTGTAGAGCATTTGATTCTCTTGATTCTCAATGTGATCGGAGTAAGGATTGTTCTTGAGTCTATTGAGTAACTCCACCGGACGACAAACGGCATCGTATTGAAGATAAGGTTTTCCGGCGAGGTTAGGTTCACCTAAACCGAATGTATACTTACACCAACGCATCTCATTCTCAATCGTAGACAAAATCTTCAATCCAATACTATCCAATGCACGACACGTGGCAATCTCCGAAAGCAAGCTTGACGAACTCCAGCTATTACTAACCGGAGCCGTCAAAAGGCTCTCGAAAAGGCTCTCGGAATAGTGACGTGGAGGTTAGGAGATACCATATTCGTCTTTAAATCAGCCATTAACAGGTTTTTGATGAATATACGTTAAAACGTTTACATTGTGTATATATAAAGAAATGTGAAGATAACGGATAGGGAAGAAAAAGATCATAGTTTGAAAGTCAACGTACAACAACGGCAGTTTCCTTTTCTTTTTGTCGGTTTTACATTTTTATTTCTATTGGTTTAGGAAATAGTGGAAGATTATTTTCCTTTTATTTTTTTTGACACGGATAAAATGAGTTATATATTCTACGATACGTTTTCCTTAATGGTAGAGAATTATTCTGAATCTTTCTTGATTTAGTAATTTTCTTATAACCATGCATAATTACATATTCAAATCAAAATTTAATGCTCACATTGTATTGTAATATTTTTTAATTTTAAAAATGTGGTTTGGAAAGGATAATAAGTCTTAACCATATTATAAAAAACTAGTGTTAATTGACCCGTGCCATGCACGGATTTTGTCAATTAACTAAATAATAAAAATAATTCTTTATATCTAATTAAAAATATTGATATATGTTTTTTTGCAA
>CM071718.1:37044578-37056434 GCA_036630335.1 Physaria fendleri | reverse complement strand
TTTGTGACGATATATTAAAGTAACTAAATTGTCACGATTTGGGACTGAAAAGATTGTCACAAAATAGAGGTAATTTGTGACTATTTTTATTGTCTCAATTTTGTCACTCTTTGTGACAAACATAGAGCATCAAAAAGTTGGTCATAACTGGAGAAATTTTGGTGACTATTTTGTTCATTGAATTTGAAACGCCGAAGTTATAGTCATCTGAGCTTGTTCCGAATCGTTTCCTCTATTGGTTATATTGAACATGATGGAGACGAATTATAAATTTATCGCGACGGATTGGATTATGGTCGGATTTATGAAGTGTTAAGGAAATGACTACATTCAAGGGATTTGATACGGAGCACATCATACGATATATTCAAGATTAGGAAACATAATATTATCAATATTCAATATTTTAATATTTTCCTTTTCTTTGTATTGTTCATATAAACCCTTGTACATTCTCATGAACAATTCGATAGAAATTAATCCATTCTCCTATAGTTTTCTACTTGGTATCAGAGCCTTGATCCATTGAAAGACCCTTCGCTTAAAGTTGTGTGTGTTTCTTCAACGTTGGATTTTCCGGCGTTGTGAGAGGGTTTCTGTTTGATTTGTTTTTCAATGCATTCGTTGTTTTCTACTTATTTTTGAATCTTGGTTTGGTCATAACTGGAGAAATTTTGGTGACTATTTTGTTCATTGAATTTGAAACGCCGAAGTTATAGTCATCTGAGCTTGTTCCGAATCGTTTCCTCTATTGGTTATATTGAACATGATGGAGACGAATTATAAATTTATCGCGACGGATTGGATTATGGTCGGATTTATGAAGTGTTAAGGAAATGACTACATTCAAGGGATTTGATACGGAGCACATCATACGATATATTCAAGATTAGGAAACATAATATTATCAATATTCAATATTTTAATATTTTCCTTTTCTTTGTATTGTTCATATAAACCCTTGTACATTCTCATGAACAATTCGATAGAAATTAATCCATTCTCCTATAGTTTTCTACTTGGTATCAGAGCCTTGATCCATTGAAAGACCCTTCGCTTAAAGTTGTGTGTGTTTCTTCAACGTTGGATTTTCCGGCGTTGTGAGAGGGTTTCTGTTTGATTTGTTTTTCAATGCATTCGTTGTTTTCTACTTATTTTTGAATCTTGGTCAATGCATTCGTTGTTTTCTACTTATTTTTGAATCTTGGTTTTGTTTCTTCACCGCTATTTGCGCCAAACAAACTCTCTCTATGCTTAGTTGATTTGAGTTTGTTTTCTCATTTATCTTGTGAGCATGGTGTTTGTTTTTTTCTCGTTTTTCGATTCTGTTTTTCTTTCAGATTTTTGTTTTTTCTTTGTTGGAGATTGTTTCTATGTTTTTTTGATATTTTAATTGGAGATTGGTCTTTACACCTCTTGCCGATTTGAAGTTCCTACGAAGAAGCTCTATGCGTTCCGGGTTTCTTTCTGACTCATGTTGCCATTAGCGACGAGTTCATTTCGGATTCTAGCCTCATACGAATTGGCTAGCTACTACCTTGAAATCATATCCAATCTCATACGTGTTGCCATGTATGAGCTTGCGGGAGGGTGTTAAGGAAATGACTACATTCAAGCGATTTGATACGGATCACATCATAGGATATATTCAAGATTAGAAAACATAATATTATCAACATTCAATACTTTGATATTTTCATATTCTCTGTATTGTGCATATAAACTCTTGTACGTTCTAATGAATAATTCGATAGAAATCAATCCATTCTCCTATAGTTTTCTATATGGTATCAGAGTCTGGTTGGCTAAAACTCTAATTCTTTTTCTTTTTATTATCCTTCTCGACCATGACTAGACCATATGGTTTGTCGGCGAGTGATAATTCTGGAGTGATAATTCTGGAACTTTGATATCTCAAGTTCTTCTTAATGAAAACCACTACGATCAATTGGTTTAAGATTTTCGTATCGGTTTGTGTGAACGGTTTCTAGTGGGATTTGATAAATCGGTTCATGAGGGTCTTGGCTCAACACTTTTAGCAAAAGATCCATTCCCTACCTTCGATCAAATTTACGTTGCAATTCCGAAAGATGAAACAGTTCGTGTCATTGGCGGTGATGATGGGTCACGTAATATTACGGCGGTTTCAATGGAAAATAGGTCAACTTTGGTGTCTGCTCATGGGCCTATTAGACTTTTTATTTCTTCAAGTAATAAAAATAATTATAGTGGACAACATTGGTGTCTGCTCATGGGCCTATTAGGCCTTTTATTTCAAGTAATAAAAATAATTATAGTGGACAAACACATAATATAAATCTACATGTGCAATAATTATAGTGGACAAACACATAATATAAATCTACATGTGCAGTCCGTTGGTGTAATGGATTTGATTTAATTTCAAATGGAGCATGTATAAATAATGATCACGTGCAGGAGGTAAATAATAATGAAGAAAATTACCTCAGCACATGTGGAGTCGTGGAGTCAAATGATTTGACTAATTTTTCATCAAATGGTCCGATGGGAGAGAGTAAAAGAGTGCCCTCAATTATTAATAGTATTAGATATGCACATAATTCTAATTTGGGAGGTTTTACTGAGAATTAATGGAAAATTCTTCTTTAAATTTTTCATACTCGGAAAAATAGTGTTTCCAATATTGATATTAATTTTTTCTTATCTTGGATTTTGGATACTTGAGCAACTCACCTTATGACTATTTGGTTGAGAGTTCTAAAGAATGTTCATGATATTGTTCCTTGTATGGTTGGTCTTCCTGATGGACGACATACTATTGCTACGAAACAAGGAACGGTGGTGCTTAGTAATCATTTGACTTTGTCAGATATTCTATTTGTTGATGGCTTGAGTTGCCATTTGGTTTCAGTATCTCAGATGATTCGTCAAAATCATTGTTTTGCTCACTTAGGTGAAGGATTTTGTGCTATACAAAACCACTCACAGATTCTGATTGGAGCAGGTGAAGAACGTAATGGTTTGTATTATTTTATAGAAGTGGATACAATTGCTGCTGGTGGATTTCATGTGAAGGTTTCACCTGATTTATGGCATCAACGTCTCGGTCATCCGTCTTCTCGGGTTCTTTTATTCTGGATGTGAGTTGCAACAAGATCTCAGATTCTGTATGTGAAGTTTGTTTACAAGCGAAGCAAACTCGGAAAATTTTCCTACTAGTAATCATAAGACGACTGAAATTTTTTAGCTCATTCATTGTGATGTGTGGGGACCATATCGAACTCCTGCTACTTCTGGAGCTCGATATTTCCTCACCATTGTAGATAATTTCTCTCGTGGATTTTGGTTATTTTTAATGACAGAGAATAGCGAAACATCTACTCATTTCATGGTGGAGAATTTGCTACTCGCTCTCGGATGTGTTTTCTTGGGCTACTTATCTGGGAAGAAAGGTTGGCTTGTTTATGCTATTGAGGGTCATCGTTTTATGGTTTCTCGAGATGTAGTTTTATGTGAGACGACTTTCCCTTAGAAACTCCTGACTTGCCATCAGGTAGCTCTGCTTCAAAAGGTTTGCCTCCACAGAACATCATTGAGGTATGAAGAGGAAGAGGATACTTCTCATGTTCCTCCAGAGCGTTCCCTTCCTATAGGTTCTGATTCTACAAATGTCCATACTCTTACAGAAATTTATGATATTCAGGTTGTTTCTGATTCTTCTCGGGACTCTGAGGCTTTTGGACGAGGTTTTAGGAAAAGGACACCCTTCGTTCTTCTACGAGATTATGTTGGCAGTACTTCATCCTCTAATGCATCATCTTCTGCTAATATGACTTATCCTATTGCGAATTATTTTGATTGCCATCGGTTCTCTCCGTCGCATCAAGCTTTCCTTGCATCGATTGTTACTCAGTATCGAATTCTTTTTCTGAAGCTGTAAAAAATGATAATTGGTGTCATGCTATGGAGAATGGGATTAACACTTTGCAGGATAAAATTACTTGGACTCTTGATGAATTACCTCCTGGTAAACGGGCATTTGGATGTAAGTGGGTATTTTTGGACTCTTGATGAATTACCTCCTGGTAAACGGGCATTTGGATGTAAGTGGGTATTTACTCTGAAGTATCGGGCGGATGGCACATTTGAGCGACACAAAGCTCGTCTTGTGGTTTTTGGAAATCGACAAACTGAAGGTATTGCATATAGTGAGACTTTTGCTCCTGTGGCTAATATAGTTTCTGTACGTATTTTCTACAGATTACGGCTGCAAAGAGTTGTGAAATTCATCAAATGGACGTTCATAATTCTTTTCTGCATGGAGACGTAGAAGAAGAAGTTTATATGAAACTTCCACCAGAGTTCTGTTCTTCTTCATCTTCTAATGTTTACAGACTTCGCAAGTTACTATATGGTTTGAAACAAGCTCCCCGATGTTGGTTTGCTAAACTGGCAGATGCACTATTCGAGTACGGTTTTAGTCAGTCTCGTTCTCACTATTCTCTTTTCTCGTTTATTCGTGGAGATACTCGATTATTCATTCTGGTTTTTGTTGATGATTTGGCGATTATGGGCAATGATGGTTCAGCTATTCAGCAATTCAAAGACTATCTTGGCTCTTTGTTTCATATGAAGGATTTGGGCATCCTGAAGTACTTTCTTGGCATTGAGGTCGCCAGAAATCCTTCAGGTGTTTATTTATGCCAGCGAAAATACACTTTGGATATAATTACTGAGACTGGTCTTTTGGGGGCCAAGCCCATTAACTCTCCGTTTGATCAGAATCATCGGTTGGCTTTATCTGATTCATAACCTTTATCTGATCCAGAACATTATCGGAGACTTGTTAGACGGTTAATATAATTGGGTGTTACTCGAGCGAATTTAGCTTATCCGGTTCATATCTTATCCCAATTTATGCAATTACCTCGTCAAGAACATTGGGAGGCAGTTTTAGCTTATCCGGTTCATATCTTATCCCAATTTATGCAATTACCTCGTCAAGAACATTGGGAGGCAGTTTTACGAGTGGTTTGTTATCTCAAAGGTACACCTGGTCAGGGGATTTTACTTCGTTCTGATTGTGATATACAGATTCGAGGTTGGTGTGATTGTGACTGGGCAGGTTGTCCTCTCTCTCGACGATTACGTATTGGTTGGTTTATTCAGTTTGGAGTATCTCCTATTTCTTGGAAGACAAAGTGGTTGGTTTATTCAGTTTGGAGTATCTCCTATTTCTTGGAAGACAAAGAAGCAACATACAGTTTCGGTTTCGTCTGCAGAGGCAGAATATCGATCTATGGCTGAGATCACGAAGGAACTATTGTGGATTAAGGCTTACTTACTTGATTTTGGGAATGATCATGCTCAGCCTATGCTTCTATTCTGCGATAGTAAGCTCTTCATATAGTTGCTAATCCAGTTTTCCTTGAGCGTACAAAGCATATTGAATTTGGTTTTCATCGTGTTCGTGATGAAATACAAAAGGGAGTCATTCCCCCGCAACATGTGTCTACGATAACACAATTGGCTGATACTTTCACCAAGGTATTAGGAGCGAAGGATTTTTTTGATTTTCGAGACAAGTTGGGCATTCTAGACCTTTATGCTCATACTTGAGGGGGGCTAATCCAGTTTTCCTTGAGCGTACAAAGCATATTGAATTTGGTTTTCATCGTGTTCGTGATGAAATACAAAAGGGAGTCATTCCCCCGCAACATGTGTCTACGATAACACAATTGGCTGATACTTTCACCAAGGTATTAGGAGCGAAGGATTTTTTTGATTTTCGAGACAAGTTGGGCATTCTAGACCTTTATGCTCATACTTGAGGGGGTATTAGCGTATATGTATATATGGAAATGTCTAAATTAGTATTTTAATTAGTGAACCTAGTAAACCTAAATAGTTTTGTATATATTTGAGGTTAAGCCTAAAGATCAATACAAAAGATAATTATTCACTATTCTAAACTTTTCTCTGAAGTTAGTTTCTTTAAAAAAAAATCTAATATTAGCACATACAATTTTTAAATAATTATGTTATAAAGTCTACCGTGACTATAGATCAAAATTGTACACATTTACAAATGTTAGCAAAAAGAAATATATGTCACAAGTACATAAAGGTTTAGCATAACTACAAGACGACGAGCAGGTGCAACTCAGTTGGTAATGCACCTCCATAAAGGTTTAGCATAACTACAAGACGACGAGCAGGTGCAACTCAGTTGGTAATGCACCTCGCCCTGACAGTTGGTGGAGCAGGGTTCGAGTCACGCCAGTGACATTAAAACGTCACAATTTCCAGTCTTTCCAACAAGGCAACTATGCAGTGCATACAACGACTTCAAGGCAGCCAGCTCTCTCAGCGGAGCTACCAAGCCTCACGGATCGAACGAAATAACTTCCTTTGCTTTAGTGTAAAAAAAAAAAAAAACAAAAAAAACAAAAATTTGCTTTATTATAGTAGATTTATTAAATTTTTGGTCGATTTTATGTTTTAAATTTTTTTACCATAAGTTCATACAAGCTTTACCATATTTATAATCTAAAGTCTTGTATCCTTACATATAATTTATAAGTCACAAAAAATCGCTAGGCGGTGGCTATTCATTGGTGAAGGTCTAACGCCTAGGCGAATTAATCGGGGATTAGGCGAGGCCTAGGCATTGATAGATTTTAAGGTTATTTTAAGAAATCTATTATATTTAAATAGTTAAATATATTTTTTAATATTAAAAATCTAATGTAATTCATTCTATTTTTTATTTATTTAATACTATAATATGATGTTTTATTTATCTCTGTATATATATGTTATGATATTTTTCTTTGAAATAAAAAGAAACTTAAAATTTAAATCCGTAATGCAAGTTTAAAGATTATTATCAATTAAATTTTGATTTTTAATCATAATTTATATTCTAATTTAAATTATAAGACAAATTACTAAAAAGAAATTGGAAAAAAACTAATTAAAATTAAAACCCACGAATTGAGTGTCTAGGCCGATTTGGTCCGATTTGAACCGTTTAGGCCGATTTTGACCGATTTGAACCGTCTGAACCGAATGACCGATTAATTTCTCTGAATTAACATAAATCAGGGCGTTTCACTCCGACTTGAGTGCCTAGACCGATTTTTTAGGCGCCTACACCGAATTTTAGAACCTTGTAAATCAACTACACAACAATGGTAAAGCTTATATTATAATTAAGGTAGATTTTACTTTGGTTTGGTGAATTTATTATATTTTTATTAATTCATTCTATTTTTTGTATTAAATACTATAATATGATGTTTTATTTATCTCTGTATATATATATGTTATAATATTTTTCTTTGAAAATAAAAAGAAACTTAAAATTTAAATCCGTAATGCAAGTATTAAAGTATTAGTATGTATTAAATACTATAATATGATGTTTTATTTATCTCTGTATATATATATGTTATAATATTTTTCTTTGAAAATAAAAAGAAACTTAAAATTTAAATCCGTAATGCAATTTTAAAGATTATTATCAATTAAATTTTGAATTTTAATTATAATTTATATTTTAGTTTAAATTATAAGACAAATTACTAAAAAGAAATTGGGAAAAAAAACTAATTAAAATTAAAATCGATGAATTGAGCGCCTAGGCCGATTTGAACCGCCTAGGCCGATTTGAACCGCCTGAACCGGATGACCGATTAATTACTCTGAATTAACATAAATCGAGGCGCTTCACTCCGACTTGAGCGCCTAGACCGATTTTTTAGGTGCCTAGGCCGATTTTTAGAACCTTGGGCCTAGGCCGATTTTTAGAACCTTGCTAGGCCGATTTGAACCGCCTGAACCGGATGACCGATTAATTACTCTGAATTAACATAAATCGAGGCGCTTCACTCCGACTTGAGCGCCTAGACCGATTTTTTAGGTGCCTAGGCCGATTTTTAGAACCTTGGTTAGAGTAATTTAATAACAAATAGAAGTCTTGAGTTCGAGTCCCACTAACCGTGTAAAATTGTTAATTTTTGGATTTTTTTTTTCTAAGGGGCCCCAAAAATTCGATTTTTTTTTTTTAGAAAGGGTCCCCAATTTTCGGTTTTTGCTTGGGACCCCTAATACTGTTGGACCGGTTCTGCATATATTATACATCATTTGTATATGTGCCTAACAATTTTGTTGTACAAATCTAATAATTATCAACAAGAAACTATTTATAAAGTAATTAACCAATCAGTTTGACTTTTTTCTTGTCTTGTAGGAAACGAACTAGGTGTATGAATGTAAAGATTGGCTTTATAGTATGGTTTGTGAAGTGTGATATGTTGTGTTCATATGGTGTATGAATGTAAAGATTGGCTTTATAGTATGGTTTGTGAAGTGTGATATGTTGTGTTCATATTATTTTTTGAAAGAATGTTAAATTTATTCGAACAAAAAAAAGGTTTCCACACTTGTTCCACCCTTACATCAAACACTATTAAATAACCTTATCTAAGTCACTTTAGCACACTTGATATCAATGTCTCCAAACCTTCACTGCCTAGATCATTGACTCACCGATATCAATGTCTCCAAACCTTCACTGCCTAGATCATTGACTCACCAAGCTGCCCGTGACATTCAGTCTTATTCTCTTGAAAACCAAATTTGCAAACCTCGATGCATCCAAAGAATTCCATGTTCCCTCATTGATGAGATCTTATTTCTAACTCCCTTGTCGACCATCTTCAGAATCAGTTCCTGAGTTTTAGGAATCTTACCATGCCGCCGGTCATTCCTTTCAGTCCACACCGCATATACAGCTGCTTGAAAAGAATATTTTAACATAAAACGGACTTCCTTATCCAGCTTTGTTGAGGGAATATATCGCGAGATCTGATCCCAATTAGTTGATGCAGCCCCTCCCATAAGATTACCTATAAGAGAAAGCCAAACATGTCGCGAGAAAGAGCAGTCGAAGAAAAGATGATCCTTCGATTCTAAGGCTGCATTACAAAGGACACAAGTAGCATCAACTGTAGCATTCCAAACGAGCACACGATCCATAGTAGATAGCCTATTCCAACAAGCTAGCCAGAAGATAAAAGCAAATTTAGGAGGAGTTCCCTGGGAAAACCAAACCAGATTTTTCCACCCCACTCTATTTTGATGAGCACGAATCAAGTTCCAAGTGTGATAGCTACTAAAAATCTGAAGCATATTTATCGATTTGACGCTGCCATAGATGGACGTCACTACCTTCTCGGCCTAAGACCAGATGAAGTTGCTCCTCTATGCGATTATATACATCCAGACGGTGCCTTCGTCGACGACGGATTGACTGAGCTTCCGCCACCGTTGCATTTATGGGAATACCCATGTCAATAGCACCCCTTGGACCGACCAGCTCCATAAGCGAACCGAACTCGGACCACACATCGTACCAAAAAGAAGTTCCGTGACCCGATCTAACCTCTACACGATGTAAATTCTGGGCTAGAGCGCGGAGTTTGACTAGCTTTTTAAAAACCCAGGAGCCAAGTGTTGAAACCTTTATGTCCCAGAATGATCTTCCTTTCAGAACATAAGACTTTACCCACTTTGCCCATACTGATTTATGTCCAGACACTAGACGCCATATTAGCTTAAGGGAGCTAACTCGATTCACGTCTTTAAGTTTCCGAAGACCAAGACCACCTTCCTCTTTAGGTAATGAAACGCACTCCCAAGAAATCTTGGCCGAGTTTGATTTTAAGTCCGGACCACTCCAAATGAAAGCTGAGCATAACCCCTCAATATCTCGTAAACACTCTGCTGGTAAATAGAAACAACTTTGCCAGAAATTTATAATACCATAAATAACTGACGCAACCAGTTGAACTCGACCTGCATAGGATAAGAACCGACCTCGCCACGAACCCAGCTTAGTTCGAATTCTCTCCACCAAGATAGTATAATCTTCTTTAGACATCCGCTTAGGAAGAAGCGGTAACCCTAAATAGCGGACAGGAAGTGTACCCTCTGTAAAAGGATAAGCAGATTGTAAATCCAGCCTCTCCTGAGTAGTAAAACCAGCCAGGTACAAAGAGCTTTTCTCCAAATTAGCACTTAAACCCGAGAGCTTACTGAATCGGTCCAATATAGCAACAACTCCCTCTATTGACGATCTTCTACCTTCAACAAAAATCAACAAATCGTCTGCAAAACACAAGTGCGTTAAACCAATACTTTTACATCTAGGATGATAACCAAAAGCTCGATTCTGAACTCCCTGATCTAGCATTGTTGACAACACATTCATACAGATTACGAATAGATACGGCGAAAGCGAACACCCTTGACGAAGACCTCTGGAACTGCTGAAATAACCTGCAAGTTCCCCATTAACCTGAACAGAAAATAAAGCCGTAGTAACAAATAACTCAATCCACCGAATGAAATCTTCCGGCAACTGCATAACTCTCAAGACCATTATCAAGAAAGGCCATTGAACGAAGTCAAAGGCCTTTGATATATCTATTTTCATGGCACAACGAGGAGATATATTTTCTTTGTGATAATCCTTCACTACTTCCGTAGCAAGCAAGTCATTCTCCGGAGATATATTTTCTTTGTGATAATCCTTCACTACTTCCGTAGCAAGCAAGTCATTCTCCATCAATAATCTCTTAGGTACAAAAGCCGTCTGATTCATAGCAATCATACGAGGTAACAGGATTTTAAGCTTATTCGCTAGTAGTCTTGATATTACCTTATAAAAAACATTGCATAGAGATATGGGTCGGAAATCCTTCATAGTGATGGCATCATCTTTCTTCGGAATCAACGCCAAGATTGTAGAATTTACTCCCTTAGGTAAGAAACCTTTCTCAAAAAATGATCTAATAGCCATAATAAAATCTTGACCAATAAACTCCCAAGCACCTATAAAGAACTCCACCGTATAACCATCTGGACCAGGCGCTTTATTCTTTGGAAGATTAAAAACTACCTCCTTTATATCTTCATCCGTAATCCTACATAACAGATTAGCACTTTCCTCACTTGTACACCGAAAATGGACAAATGGGCTGAGCTCCTCCGCCGTAGAAACTTCGAAGTTACTAGGCGTAGCATTGAGAAAACTCTGAAAATGATGTACCGCTTCATTCTTGATACTTGTTGGAGCATAAATCCGAACCCCATTACGATCTAAAAGCTCCGCTCCATTCTTGATACTTGTTGGAGCATAAATCCGAACCCCATTACGATCTAAAAGCTCATTAATTGTGTTCTTCTTTGCTCTTTCCTTAACACCATTATGAAAAAACCGATTATTTCTATCACCCACCTCTAACCAGTGGATCTTTGATCTTTGTTTAAGAAAACTTTCTTCAATATTACTTAGTTCTTCCCAGTTCTGAAATGCATCTAACTCTTCTTCTAGAACCGACGGTACAGGATTAAGAAAAGAAGCATTCTGTTTCAAACATAAATCAGAATAAGCAGCTTGCACCCGATTAGATATGTCGTGTAGCTTTGTCCGAGCCAGAGGTCGCAGTCTTGACTTCAACGACTTAAGAGCTTTTGAAAATCGAAAAGCTGCAGAAGTAGATACAAAAAGGGGCGTCTGGTGATACCAGAAATCTCTAACCAGAGTCGCAAATTCCGGATATTTTGTGAGAATATTTGGGAACTTGAAAGGCTTACAACGACCATGCTGAACCGAGTTCAAATAAAATCTGCCACGCAAATGATCCGAGCAACCACCACTCTCAAAGACCACATACGAAGAAGAGTAAATTCGGTTCCAAGCCTCATTTACTAGGATCCTATCCAGCTTTTTATAGATTAATCCTTCCTTCCTTCTATTACACCAAGCAAAACTTAGGACCCTGAGTAGCCATCTCTACAAGTTCA
>CM071718.1:37004560-37015362 GCA_036630335.1 Physaria fendleri | reverse complement strand
GGAGACGAGGAGTAATAAGTACGATGAAATGATCGGAGGATCCAACGTTCTAACTGGTACTAACACGTAGTTAACAAAACTTTGGTTTAATTCTAATCATCAAGATTTACGGTTCAATCACATTTGAGATATTGTTATGTTTTTATTAACAGAGGAGGAGCAGAGGATGCTTGAACAATTTGACATGAATATGACATA
The DNA here is from genome assembly GCA_036630335.1 of Physaria fendleri. NCBI lineage: Eukaryota > Viridiplantae > Streptophyta > Magnoliopsida > Brassicales > Brassicaceae > Physaria > Physaria fendleri. The sequence continues at coordinate 37,015,164 of CM071718.1, read as the reverse complement.
TGGTCCTGCCCTTGGTATGTCAAGACTTGATAGATGGAATCGTGCACAGAAACTTGGGCTGAATCCTCCCAAAGAAATCGAGAAGCTTTTGAAAACAGGGAAAGCTAAGCAAGATAGTATGTGGCAAGGTCAGTACTGTTCCGGCAGTATATGGAGCTTAGACCATCCATACTGAACCCAACTCAATATCTGAAGCATAAATCATCCGATCAATAAGCCATTTCAAATAAACGCGGTCCTTTAAAAAATTTTACAAAATAACATTACAGAAATGATTGGTCTTCTTTGGTCTTCTTTCTTTCCTTAAAGTACTTTGGCTTGTTTATACTAAACCTGCTTTTAATATAGTTCGTTTGGCAACAAAATATTATATATGATAAATGAAAAAATTATTATGAATAGACTTGGTTCTGTGGACCACCGAGTTGGATTCGATATCAGTTCATGCAAGATCAAGTTCTATCATCTCTGAATCAACGTTTTTAATTCAAGAATTTGTTGTCTTTATATGTTACATGTGTCATAAAGAAGAGAAGAAAACTTGAAAGAAAATTTAGGTAGAAAGTGTGACATAAGGTGTGTCTGTGAATTATTAAGGTATATAAAAAAGACAATATTTCTCTTCATCAAAATGTTCGAAATCAAAAACAGACTACTCTTCTAAAATCAACATGGATCAAAGTAAGTAATCATTAATTTTTGTTTGTAGATTGTTTGGGTTAGACTTCTAATTAATCGAAATCATTATAGTCTTTCATTACAATCTCCATACGAGATTTAGGTAGGATTCAATGGAGTGACATTGTTGTGTTTTAATAACAGAGGATCATGACAAGGACGAGGAGCTACTCAGACAATTTGACATGAACATGACATATGGTCCGTGCATTGGTATGACAAGACTTGAACGGTGGAATCGTGCAGTGCGTCTTGGAATGAATCCACCTAAAGAAATCGAGAAGCTTTTGAAAACTGAGAAAGTACAACAAGACTCTCTGTGGCAAGGTCGTGTCTGCTACAACGTTCCCTTCTGAATCAAGATCAGTTCCCGCGTGGAAAATCTTCACTCCTTGAGTAACAGTTTCAGCTTCTTTAAGGTTTCGGATGATTGATCCTTTCTTGTAAGTACCGGGGTAACCATTGCTTGCCATTACAACCACCATTGCTGAATCTTTCGACCAATCAAGTGACACGCCTTGTAGCTCGCCTTTACAAGCTGCGAGTAAGACTTTTGCTAGGTCAGACTCTAGACGCATCATCAATACCTGTGTTGATTAAACACGAAGCTGCATTGTTTAGAACAATGAAACCGAGATTAAACCACGAAAAGGAGAGTTTCTCACCTGACATTCTGGATCTCCAAACCGGACATTGAACTCGATCAGCTTCGGCAAACCAGATTTCTTCTCGATCATAAGACCCGCAAACAGAACACCAACAAACTTACATCCTTCTTCTGCCATTCCTTTAACAGTGGGATGAATTATAGACTCCATCACATAATCCTGAAGCTCCCTCGTCAAGACTGGTGCAGGAGAATAGGCTCCCATTCCGCCTGTATTGGGACCTGTATCTCCATCTCCAACCCGCTTGTGGTCCTGAGCAGATTCTAGAGGAATGGCATGTTCTCCATCCACAAGCGCGAAAAAGGAAGCTTCTTCTCCTTCGAGAAACTCCTCCACGACCACCTGACATCCTGCAGAGCCAAAGACACCTTTGACCAGCATCGAATCCACAGCTTCAAAAGCCTCCTCTAGGTCCATGGCAACAACGACTCCTTTTCCAGCTGCTAATCCATCTGCTTTAATCACAATCGGTGCTCCTTGTTCTTGGATGTATGCCTTTCTTTTCCAGCTGCTAATCCATCTGCTTTAATCACAATCGGTGCTCCTTGTTCTTGGATGTATGCCTTTGCAGCAGATGCATCAGAAAATGTTTTATACTGCATTTGAATTCGGTTCAAGAATACAGTATTAGCCAACACATCAAATTAGAATCCTTTAATCCTTAGGATAAGAGTAAAGCTACAAATCTGATACTTTTACTCCACCAATGTACTGAGCTTTCATTAGTTCATTCACAAGCCCAACCAAACCATAGATCATCCAAAACAATCAGCTGAGACATTCATATAACCAGCCCTCACTTACCGCTCTCTAACCAACTCACACCAGCTCTAACACTCTAACCTGCTACATTAATTACTACACTAGACTACAACAGGCCAATGGCTAATAGTTGATCTGATGCACGCTTCAAAGCTTATAATCTTTACAAAGCAAGCTTATGGATCCTAAAACATTAAGGGAAGAAATTGGTAATCATCAGGAATAAAGCTGAGATGCAAACCTTAGCAGTAGGGATATTGTACTTGTGACATAGATTCTTCATAAAGTTCTTGGAACCTTCCAAAGCAGCAGCTTGAGAAGAAGGGCCAAAAGTGAGGATACCAGCCATAACCAGGTCATTAGCTAGACCAGCAACAAGAGGCACTTCAGGCCCAACAACTACTAACCCCACATTTCGTTTTTGACACAAAGAAATCACAGCTGAACTGTCTGATATGTCAAGGTCAGGTAGGCAAGTAGCATCTCCTGAACTGGAGATACCAGCATTTCCAGGTGCACATAACACAGAATCACAGGTAGGAGAACGTTTTAAGGCATGACAAAGGGCGTGTTCTCTCCCTCCTCCACCGATAACAAGAACATTCACTCTATCTTCTGCAGAAAATACTACCAATCAGTTGGTGAATGGTTACCAATAGCCTAATATGACTGACTCTAATACAGTATCTCAATAGCCTAATAGGAGCATTGGAGTTCAAATTCAATCTCTTTAAACTCAAATTCTACAACTGAATACAGTATCTAACAAAATTTGTTTATTCATCAATTCACTGAATGACACCAACATAAAGATAAACGGGTACCGCTAGATTTTACCAGAGCCGGAGTTACCACCAGAAACAACCGAAATAGAGGGCTCAGATTGCTCAGAGACGCACCGGAGCAAATACTGGCGTCTGTGGAATCGGTTTGAAGAGCTAAAGACGTGATTAGAGGTAGAGAACTTGAGAGGAGCAACAAAAGGAAGAAACTTGGAGGTGGCGAATTTGAGGGAGAAAGAAAAGGGTTTAGTTGGGTTGTTGGAGAAGAGATTGACGGAAGAAGATGAAGGGTGGAAATTTGATGTACACAACGACATGTCGGAAGTTTGGGAAAGAGAGGCTAAGAGACTGAGAGTCAAAGTTGCGAACTTTAGAGTTTTAAAGACTCGGACTTCGGACCAGTGTCGTCGTCGTTAAGGGTTTAAACTTGTTTCCTGTCCTCTTTGCTTATTGGGTTTGTGCTTTGATCTCAGTCGAACAAATCATAATATCTTCAAGTACACATCTTTCAGCCCTAATGATTTAAGGGAACTGTTCCGTCTTTTAGGTTACGAGATTGTTTTGTTATTTTCTTTCGATAAAATGTTTAATCTTTCAAAATACCCAGATAACAGGTAAAGTTTGGTCCTTTCCACATTAACATATGATTTAAGACGACTCCATTTTGTGATAGAAAGGGTTTACATGGTGGCTGTTAAACAAACAAGTGGGTCTAAAAACCAGCAAAGCTCAAGTACTGTTTTGTATTCATGTATCCTCTGGCTGTTAAACAAACAAGTGGGTCTAAAAACCAGCAAAGCTCAAGTACTGTTTTGTATTCATGTATCCTCTCATCTCCATATAACCAAACGATAAAGAACTCACAAAACATAAAAGCCAAGAGGGCTCAGATGCCCTCTGGCTGCTGCTCCAAAATATTGATATCAAGGGAGCTTATACAGATTGCAAAAACCGATGAGGGATCTTAGGAATTCAAAGCCATGAAGAGGTTCTGCTTACGGGCATGCTCTGGGACAAGCCTGTTCACTTTCAAAGCCATGAAGAGGTTCTGCTTACGGGCATGCTCTGGGACAAGCCTGTTCACTATTTCAGGAGGGATACCGGATAGCTCTGCAACACACAAAACAATAGCATCTACTAAATGAGTTTGACATTTCTCAGCAATCATGAACAAAACACAACATGTCAACAGCTTAAGACTTTAAAAGAGCATATATATGTTTGATGTCCTGAGAGGTCCAACAAGAAACATAACTACACAAGGGAACTGTACCTTGGGGTTTAAAGTTGAAAAGTGGAGGAAGTGGTCGGCCATTGGGAAGACGAGTGTTTGGGTCTCTTAGCTCATCAAATAGCGGATGAATACAAGCTTCCAACTACAATAATACCAGCAGTGTTTCCATGGGTTTAGTTAGATCCTTAGATGCTTAAACGGATATATTGGAAGTATGAATATACTTACAGCTGTGCATCTCAGATTAGGGGAATATTGGAAGAACCTACAAAGAAGATCAACTGCTTCTGGTGGCAAGCGTTTTTGGAACACCTGAGCACAAAATGCAGTCACCAACAAAAAAAGATCAACTGCTTCTGGTGGCAAGCGTTTTTGGAACACCTGAGCACAAAATGCAGTCACCAACAAACCCACTTATTAAAGAATGATATGGTAGGTGATAAATTAATAAAATTAGAAGGTATTACCTTGTGCCATGGATGAGGTTTTATCTGAGGAAACTTAAATTCTGTATAGTTTGGATTCATGCACTTGATTTCTTCCCTTGTTGGTGTACCTAAGACCTGCAAGATATGAAAAAGCACATAAAATAAGAAAAGATAGGTTTCCTCAAAATCAAACTGAGCAGTCCAATGTTTATTGCTTTATTTTGTACTGAATTCAAACTAAACAATAGAAGTACCAGAACTATGACTCGGAGCCAGGTAGTCATTCAGATTAAAAGTTGAAAATCAGAACCATAGTCTAATGTGTAAAGATGAGAAGATTAACCCCGTAAACCAAAGTTCTAAAAGCATTTATCAGGATCCACACCAAGCCAGAGACATGAATTGGTAAATATTTTTAGATAAAACTTAAGAATTAATAAAAGGCTACCTTAATGATTTCAACTAGCTGATCGACCCCGCTCTCACCAGGAAATAAAAATAAACAATCTAATTAGGTGCTGCTAAGTCGAGTATAGACATGGTTCTTTAAACCAAAATCAGCTCAAAAGCACAACTATTCTCTTAAAGTTAGTTTACAGAATTCTACTTCAATATAATGCTTCAATATCATTATGAAGATACGGTATTAACAGCCTGATTGCTAGACCTCCAGGCATGTTATAAACATACATTATCACGTCAGAATCTAAAATCTAGTATGACAACATCAAATGAAAAGAACATGTGACAGTGTCTTTATTTTTCCTACTCAAGAGGCAAAAAGCTATAAAATTAGAAAATGTTCCAACATAAATAGGTCATCTGTTATATATATCTTTCGGAAAAGGGAAACACATATGAAACTTACTAGCAGGTTTTGTGGCTTAATATCACGGTGACAAAGACCAAAGGAATTATGAATGTAAGCAAGTGCCCTGCAAATCTGTAACCACAAACAGAAACTTTTCAAAATATTTGGAGAACGTCCAGCAAGATATCAGTCAGGCATGCTGTTACAAACCCATTATACTTCTAGAGCATTCCATTATTAACACAAAGATACACAGGCACTTGAAGAATATGCTTTTGAAGAATATGAAATGGTCTCCTGCTGTTAACTGAGTGAAAGGGAGTCGGAGATTATAATGTGAAAGGGGAAAAAAAGCCATTGAAGGACTAAAGAAGGCTACTTCCTTGCAGTTGAACAGAACGGACCTCCTCAAATTCTTAATGAAAATTAAATGTCCAACAGTCCAGTTGAACAGAACGGACCTCCTCAAATTCTTAATGAAAATTAAATGTCCAATAGTCTCTTTACCAAGGATATAATTTACAGCAGATCAATGGGAACAATTGAAACTAATCTGAACATTTATCACAAGATCAACCAAGAGTGAGTTTACATCCACCTAGGAAGTCATGGAGAAATTTCCACCAAGTAATCTGGGAAGAGCTACAAAAATCCAGTTGACATACATAGATTACAAAATCTATTAAAATACTAATATCTTCAAAACAAGCCCCAAAGTTTAAGTGAATGCTTATGACTTATGACGCCCCAGGAAACAAAAATCTACAAAAAAAGAATAGAGAGTTTCAAATCCAGAAAACAGTTACCTGATATGTATAGAGTTTAACGTATATCAGTGGCATCAGCTGATTCGTCCTACTGTAACTTCTTGCAACACGATTGACGGTCTCAGGCACAAATTCCAGGACAAGATTCAAATAAACCTCTTCATTGTTTGTTTTTGAGAAGAAGCTATGCTTCAAAGCAACGACATTGGGATGGTCTAGCATCTGCATTATTTGCAGCTCCCTGTTCTTGTACCGCTTGTCTTGTAGAACCTTCTTGATGGCAACAACCTCCCCAGTTAGCTCCCTGTTCTTGTACCGCTTGTCTTGTAGAACCTTCTTGATGGCAACAACCTCCCCAGTTTCCCTACATTTAGCCTATACCAGAAGGAAACATAAATGTGCGGAAAATGGAGGCAAATCAATAGACAGAACATCATGGATGTTAAATTAACTTACTTGGAAAACCATGCCAAAAGAACCATCAACCAATCAACTGAACTGGAAGAGCCCTTTAAAACTTTGGCAGATCTAGAACTGCCTACTCCATTGCCCAGTCCAGAAGATGTCATGATATCTTTTCTGAAGATAACACACACTAGTACTTGATAGCATCATAACCCATGGTCATTTGGTGTCCCATCCCATCAAAGAACCGATCTTCCTAGTAAAATTTCATAGCAATTTGCATTACGTAAGCTGTTTTATATCTCAAGGATCATTAGAACAATCACAAACTGATGCAAACACTAGTCAATTTAACAGGAAAATTCAAACTCTTGAAAACACTGATGAACTTTGAGACCGATCAGATCTACTGTCGACTAAAGTTGATTTGTAATCGACAAGTTTTGGTTTTTGAATACTGAAATCCTATAACCAAAAGAAGCGAATGAAATCAGCAAAACAGTAACTTCCCAGAAGAACCCTAGTTCAACAACTCACAATACATTAAGAGAATAAAAAGCGAATCTTTACAATAGATATCATTAGGTAGAAAAAAAAAAAAAATGATCATTCACCTTGAGCTGGCGTGAAGAAGAACTGAAACCAAAGTCAAGCATTTGACGAATTATCTTCCTCGTCTTCTTTAATTGAAGAGCTTCACATAAAAATCTAAAACAGTCTTTATCTCGATGATTAATCGGATAGAAAAAGGATAAACCTTTAGATTCGTTTTTGCTTCTGCGTTAATTTTGATTTCTCAATTTCTTCACACCTTTTGTTTATCGATTTCTACACCTTTTGTTTATCGATTTCTACCGTTTTGAATCAAACGAGATTATGAGACGATAGCTCATCATTATAAAAGCATAATATCTTAACATTTTCTCAAAATTCTTTTAATATTTAATTATTTATTTTCAACCATATATACAAAAAATATCACATTAGTATAATTCTTTTTTCCTTTTTTTTTTCAGTTCAAAAATATATAATTCTTTTTTTTTCAATATGTAAAACAGGCCTTGCTCAAATTCCTCTATTTTTTTTTAAAAAATATAAAACTGCATTTTTATCTATATAAATTATTCTTATATAAATTTTAGGATCATCTAAAAACAAATCCATATTATATAATATGTGCCTTTTGAGATACTATAAAACAAGACCATGTTATTAAAGTTTTTAGGAAGTATATACATATATTATTAATAATTAAAAATAAAGCTACTTTAGTATTTTGGGAATATTAAACAGTAAAAGTCGTCTTTTTATTGTCGATAATTAGGTAAAACTGATATATTATGATTTTTAAAAATATATTATTTTGGGAAAATACGTTAGGCATGCATATTTATTTTGGTTATAAAACTATAGTCTCTCCGCGTGATCTTTATACTAATTAGAATATAAGTTAAAGCCAAAAAAAAGGTTAATGTAATAAAGTCGTTAAGTAGGTCCAAAGTGTACTGCTCATTAGCCTACATAAAATTAGAGCAGTGATGGTCTTATAACCTAAAAGGCTTAAAGTTGCTTTCTTTTGATTTTAAAATAAAGTTAAATGATTTGATAAGATTATCAATTCAAACAATTATTTTAGTGTTGACTAAAGAAACAACTAAACATGGTTTACAATAATAGATTTCAAAGTTTGGATATGGGCCTGGGCCTGTATTGCCCATCGTAGTTACTGTTGTGATTTCAGACAAGCAGTGATGGTCTTATAACCTAAAAGGCTTAAAGTTGCTTTCTTTTGATTTTAAAATAAAGTTAAATGATTTGATAAGATTATCAATTCAAACAATTATTTTAGTGTTGACTAAAGAAACAACTAAACATGGTTTACAATAATAGATTTCAAAGTTTGGATATGGGCCTGGGCCTGTATTGCCCATCGTAGTTACTGTTGTGATTTCAGACATTATACCTACTATCTGTTGACCAAAAAAAATATACCTACTATCTATTTCCCCCTCCGTGTTTTTGATCTCGTTCTAATTGCCCCCAAATCAAAATTTGAAGACACAATTAATCTCCCATGTTTTTGAACTCGTTCTAATTGTTCCCGAATCAAAATTTGAAGACACTATTTATCCTGAATTAACAGTTTCATTCTATTTCATCTTCTGTTAACTCTAATCAAATAAGATAACCGAAACAATAAATCACCATAATAATCAATTTCGGAACAAAATAGAAGAAAAGTATATAATCGGGGTTAATTGTGATTAAATAGTATAGTTCTGGATAAATTGTATTTTCAAACTTTGATTCGGGTGTAATTATTACGAAGTCAAAGAAAAGTAGTTATTTGTTAGTATATCCATAATTCAGGGGAAATAGATCGTAATACCTAGTTAATATGATTTTCTTATGATATTTTTTTGTATTTTGTCAAAACCTATTAATTTATTAGAAATTTGAATTTAATATACGAACTATCTAAAACATGCTAATACCACCATATTAATAGCCAACATTCCACAAAAACTTGTACCAAAATTACTAAAATCTATTAAAATTTTTGAATCAATATACGAACTATCAAAACATGCATACGTCATTCTTTCTAACGCAAACGATAATCTATTAGGTAATTTAACGTAAGCGTCACTTGGAGGATCAAAAATAACATTATTTAGCAACAATTCAAAGGTCTTATATTCAATTTTTAAAAGAAAAAAACAAAAGAAAAAACTTCAAACAGCGCCAGAAAATTGAAAATCTTATTCCAGATTGTGACCATAACGAGAAGCTCGTGTATCCTTGGAATGGTATTGTGGTTAATATACAAACCAACATGGTTAATGGTAGACCTGAAGGTGCTAGCGGGTCAAAACTTAGGGATGACTACAATGACAGAGGATTTAATGTGCGTAAAATCATCCCTCTATGGACCAAGAAGGGGGGACATACAGGAAAAGCAATAGTGGATTTTGAAAAGAGTTCAAGTGGACTAACGGTGCTCTACTGTTCGACAAGGCGTACCGAGAATCTGGTCATGGAAAGAGGGATTGGTTAAGAGAAGGTGCAAAAGCAGGTCTTTACGCCTGGATGGCTCGTGAAGAAGACTACAACGGTGACGATATCGTCGGCTACAATTTGAGGAAAATGGGAGACCTCAGAACTATAGCCGAGCTCACTGAACAAAAAAAACTGTAAGGACTACGAGTAGTTTCCAAATCGTGGTAGTAAAAAATCGCAACTGAGCGTGCAGCAGAAGCAGCAATTTGGTGTCTTAACAAAATGGGATATACCTAGAAAGACTATGCTAACTAGTGAACATGTGTAATGATCACTAATGGTTAGAATCTTTTATTAATGTGGTTAGAATCTTTTGTTAATGTGTATTAGCTGGCCGTAAGGATTAGCTAAACTTTTGATGTAGTATATGCAGCAGAAGCAGCAGTTTGGTGGTTTTAATAACTTGGGATTTATGCTAAATACTGAACCTGTGTAATGATCCTTAATAGTATATAATCTTTGTTCATGTGTAAAAAAAAAAAAAAAATTGTATATATATATTTTTAAAATATCTTTTGTTGGTCATCTTCTTTTTAAAATTCAAAGGTCTTATATTCAATTTTTAAAATTGTATATATATATTTTTAAAATATCTTTTGTTGGTCATCTTCTTTTTTTTTTATTTTATTTTATTTATTTTTTTTGTCTTTTTTAGTATGTATGTATTTATTTATTGCATACTATAAAACGATAATAATCGGCAAATTAACTGAAATCTAACACCAACCTCCAAAATTATCAAATCCCAATTCGAACCAAAATAAATACCCAAATTAAAGTTTAAAAATAGGATATTTTATGGTGATTTTAACCATCAATTCTAATACACGTCCATAATTTCTTCTGCCTCAATTATTTAGTTCAGTACCGTCCAAACCGGTGGTTATCACACTAACACGTGGCGATTTTATAACGCCAAACGCTTTTTCAAAATGCCGACTCAAAAGCAGCGTTTTGTTATATTACTGGCTAAATCTCATAAGAAATGGGAAATATCAACAAAGATCTC
>CM071718.1:36986029-37001656 GCA_036630335.1 Physaria fendleri | reverse complement strand
GTTTTCATTGAGAATGAAGCTTGGAAGTGGGACGAATCACATGGTGGAGCTGATGGAGAACGTGTACGAGTTAAAGAAGAACGTGGAAAAGACAAAAGCGAGTATGAAGACATTGAGATAATGGTCGAAGAGAATCTAAGAATATCGAGATCGAAATATCTAGGTGATAATGTGTTGTTTGTGGAGTATGTTGGACTGCTATGTTCAAAGAATGAAAAGCAGAGAAATGGAGATGAAGCTGAAGCATTGTTCGAAGATGATAAGAGAGATGGAGAAGACGTGAATGGAGATGGAGCTGAAGCAAAGTTCGAAGATGGAGATAATGAGAGAGATGGAGAATACGAGAATAGAGATGAATCTAAAGAGTCCGAGGAATGGACTAAGTCAATGGAGACCGAGTCAATGAAGTCCGAGGAGGGACCGAGTCAATGGAGTCCGAGGAATGGACCGAGTCAATGGAGTCCGAGGAATGGACCGAGGAAATTGGGATTGAAGACATTGAAAGAAGTTAACTTCAAGCTTAAAGGGGAGAATGTTGGAGTAAGCTTCAAGTTAACTTAATAGTAAAATGAAATTAGAGATTCCCTATTCTTAGAGATGAGAAGAATAGGAAATAGAAATAAAAGGAAATTAGAGATTTTCTATTCTTCTCATCTCTAAGAATAGGGAATCTCTAATTTCCTTTTACTATTAAGTTAACTTGAAGCTTACTCCAACAGTGAAAACTCTAATAGCAACATCAGTTTAGGGTTTTAATTTGTATAACATGCTCTCCACTAATAGCAACATCAGTTTAGGGTTTTAATTTGTATAACATGCTCTCCATTGCCGGATTTGAATGCGCACCAGCATCTCTGAAGTCTGCTCAAATGAATGACACCCCCTCAAGAAAATTCAAGAAACTTGTTGACATCTTTAACCCTCCACAGTCAAAGGATGCCTTAAACAGTTGCAGAATTCTTACACCAACGAACTCCATCTATTAAAACAACAAGATATAACTTAAGCCTCCTATCGCTACTCATTTGCATTCTCTTGTCCGTTTTTTGCTTGTCCTGTTGGAGATACTCAACAATATCAAGAATGAGGCCTCTAACCAATTCTGGAACTGGCAACTCAGACAAATACGCTTTAGGACTTTAAATATTTTTTGGAGCTTCTTAGTTTCATCATTTGAAGGATATTGACGCAATTCAATCCAGTAACCAAAGCAAGCTCATTAAAAGAGTATTTAATGGGACGTTTACCAAACAAAAACCACATTTCGTTCCTGTTACGCATTAAGAGAGATTTGCTTAACATGTTGTGTAGTATGGGTAATTTATAGGAGACCACCGCTTCGTTTTTGCAAGCAGCTACTGTGGAGGCAACACATAATTTATTAAGTGGTTGTCGAATAATAAATGAAATCATGACGAAAAGTTTCATTACCCGTCAAGCCAAGTAACAAGTCGGGCAAAAATAGTAAGTATCCGTCCAGAGCCCACCTAGGCATAGACGAAATAAATAAAAGCGTGTGACATTTAGCGAATGCTTATCAAATTTGTGGTAGTTCGTTTCTCTAAATAAACCAGAATGCTTATCAAATTTGTGGTAGTTCGTTTCTCTAAATAAACCATTTAGTTCTTTTTGAGACATTACAAAATAGTAACGATACAAGATGATTAACATGACGGAAAAATGGACATTCGAAAAGAAAAGAAAAAACTAACAATGAGATTCAAAGAAAAAAAATTATACAGTTTTTGCAATCTTTTGGAGTAAATTATCCATGGTAATCTTTTGGAGTAAATTATCCATGGTTATATCAAAAGCATCTCGAAATCTTTCAAACTTAGCATCAGAATCTCCGTAGACCAAACCAGGCAAAAGCTCATGAGCAATGTAACTCCTCATATCCTCTCTTTCCTTTAGAGTCTTTGACATCAACTTCTCTATCACATTCACTCTCTTCACTTTCACATCTTCTTTGTTTATATACACTGAATACCTCCGGTGATCCTCCGGTAGATGCCAGGCGTACTGATAATACGCGCTGTATGGATCAAATATCACCGGAATACAACCCGATATGAGGGAATCGAAGATAGATTTCCTCGTCGGACTATCTCCCGGAGGCTGGAGGCAGAATTCGGAGTCCTGGAAAAGTTCGATAACCGATTCCGGTTTATCGCAGCTTCCGTTGGTACAATTTAAAAACCGGCATTGGGTCGGAGATGATGTGCATTGGTTGATCAAAATTGATCTGATGCTATCTGGGTTACCAGGTCTTGCTCCACCGGCAAAGCTGATTAAGCTCCAACGTGGTTTTCCGATGGTCTTGTTTTGCCAGCTAGCGATATTAAGCTCCAACGTGGTTTTCCGATGGTCTTGTTTTGCCAGCTAGCGATATCGTCATCGGTTTTTGGGTGGAAGTATGTGGGATGAGGTATGGCGACGTCATTGACTTCCCACGGATGACGTTCGATGAGAAGTTTTGTAGGGTTTTCCATTTCTTGCATCTTAAGTAAACGTGACCCCCACGTGTAGTTATCATTCCTCCTAAAATCCCATGTGATTTTTCCAAGAACAAAAACATGATCTTTGCCTTCGTTTTTCTTCCATGATTTCTTCGATCCGAGCCACTTAATAACCTCGATAGCTAAATTATCTTTAACAACCTCAGAAACGTTCTTGAAATGCCATCTCAAAACATCAATACCACCATAGAAAGGTACATAGAAGAGCTTGGCTTGGTTCTCATCATAAACCCTACATGGATGCTTCAAAACTTTAGAGTGAAAGATCGGCTCAAGAGAGTACTGATGCGTTTTGAACCATCCTTCACCAAGATTCTTGATTAATTCACCAAACCCATCGTTCTTAAAGTAGTTGCAAAAATTTACCCATGGAAACATCTTGGAGCATTCCCCCAACAAGTCTTTGTTGAATTTTGACGGTAAATCATAAACATAAACCCCTTTGGAGCATTCCCCCAACAAGTCTTTGTTGAATTTTGACGGTAAATCATAAACATAAACCCCTTTTCTTTGTTGTTTGGTTATGTTTTTGGATTCTCCTTTGCATGTGTACGTGAGGTTTTGTAGATGTTTTTTTTGTTTGGTTATGTTTTTGGATTCTCCTTTGCATGTGTACGTGAGGTTTTGTAGATGTTTTTTTTTTTTGTGTTGGACATGCACGCACGTTGTCTCCTAATTGCCATATATAATCACCGAGTTTTTACGTCTTGGTCTAACAACGATAAATTATTTTGATTTAGAATTGTTGTATCATATACATACTCAGATTAATCATATAGTTGTATATGTAAAAGGTATTAATTGTGTATTTGTATTAATTAGAATTAAATGAATTTTGTATTGAAATTAATCCAATTGGAAGATATGTCAATTTCATTTATTTAACTACTAACACTTTTTTTGTCAGGAATTTAACTACTAACACTTGCAGTGATTTGTTTAACTACTAACAAAAGTAAATTAGTTGATTTACAACTGTTGGATATTATAGTTGTATATGTACAAGATGCTAATTGTGTATGTGTATTAAATTAGCATTCAATGAATCTTGTATTGAAATTGATCCAATTCTAACTTGGAGACATGTCAATTAAATTTGTTTTACTACTACCACTTGGATGCAAGTGTTAGAGTAATTTGTTTAACTACTAACAGAGATAAATTATTTGATTTTGAATAGTTGAGTATCATTAATTATATAGTTGTTCATGTAAAATATGTTAATGGTGTATATGTATTAATTTAGGACTCAATGAATCTTAGGGAAAAAGGCAAAAAACAACCCGAACTTTTTCAATAGTGCTGATTTATACCTAAACTTTTAGACCAAGCTAATTTCAACCCGAACTACTTAAAGTTCAAAATTACTACCCGAACTATACATAATTGACCAATTTCAACATCTGTGTCAATTTGATGCTTAGTCATCTGCCACGTAGCAATTTCAACATCTGTGTCAATTTGATGCTTAGTCATCTGCCACGTAGGCATGACGTAGAATTTTTGATTTTTTTTAAAAATAAATTAATTCCACATGACATTTTGTTTTTTTTTTAAAAAAAAAATTAACTAAATTATGAACCAAAATTATAGAGTTTTTTTCAAAAATATAGTAAAAAATAATCAGAAATTTTTTCCATATAATTTGGTTTTTAGAAAAAATAAAGAAACTACTACATAAATCGGAGAAAATTTTAAAAATTTTAAAACAAAATTTAAACTTTTAGACCAAGCCAATTTCAACCCGAACTACTTAAAAATTCAAAATTACTACCTGAACTATTGGCCAATTTCAACATATGTGTCAATTTGATGCTTAGTCATCTGCCACGTAGACATAACGTGGAATTTTGATTTTTTTAAAAAATAAATTAATTCCACATGACATTTTATTTTATTTTTTTTTTAAAAAATTAACTAAATTATGAACCAAAATTATAGATTTTTTTTTTCAAAAATATAGTAAAAAATAACCATAATTTTTTCATATAATTTGGTTTTTAGAAAAAAATAAAGAAACTACTACATAAATCGGAGAAAATTTTAAAAATTTTTTTAAAAATTTTAAAACAAAATTATGATAAATCATGAAAAATGAATAAAAATTATGTACTAATTCTATAAAATCTATAAATCATGAAAAATGAATAAAAATTATGTACTAATTCTATAAAATCTTACAAATTCTTTGTAAATATTAAACCTCAATTCTCCAATTCTTAATTAATATAACCTTTCATCAAAAAAAAAAAAAAACTTACAAAATTTATGTACTAATTTGGTTTCTTGATAAAATTAATTTTTCTGTATTTAGTTTTTTTTTTAGTTTAGTTTAAATTCTGTCAAATTTTTTGCGAAACTTTCTCTAATTTTTATTTACTTTCACAACTTTTTGTTGATTTTTTAAAAAAATTTATATAAAATTTATCCAATTTATGGATTATTTTATTTATTTTTAAATTTTCTAAAAAAAAAATTATATGAAAAAATTCTGGTTATTTTTTACTATATTTTTGAAAAAAAATCTATAATTTTGGTTCCTGGTTATTTTTTACTATATTTTTGAAAAAAAATCTATAATTTTGGTTCATAATTTAGTTAATTTTCTGGTTATTTTTTACTATATTTTTGAAAAAAAATCTATAATTTTGGTTCATAATTTAGTTAATTTTTAAAAAAAAAAAAAAAACAAAATGTCATTTGGAAATAATTCATTTTTTAAAAAACATCAAATTCCACGTCATGCCTACGTGGCAGATGACTAAGCATCAAGTTGAGACAGATGTTGAAATTGGCCAATTATGTATAGTTCAGGTAGTAATTTTGAATTTTTAAGCAGTTTGGGTTGAAATTGGCTTGGTCTAAAAGTTTAGGTATAAATCGGCACTATTAAAAAAGTTCGGGTTGTTTTTGGCCTTTTTCCCCATCATCATAAATGGGCCTTTTGTTAATAAAGTTCCCAAAAGTTTACAAATAAGAATGGGCCTTTTTGTTTGTGTTAAAGTGCTATTGATCCGTTTGAGAAGTTGAGCCCCATACGTAAAAGTAAGTCCATACGTCTAATAACACGACGTCGTTTATGAAACACCAAAAAACTGCATGTCAATCAAATCTTTAATTATAGATTATTTGGTTGGTTTAAATACCATTCTAAAAAACTCTTTAATGAATCTACCCTCTTCTCATTATTATCTCATGCTCCATTAGTTAGCGTACACCCGCTACACCCAGTCAAGGACAGCCCTTGATCATTCAACAAAACAGGCCACATTCTTTAAATGACACCGTTTCATCGATTGGATATTATCCCCGAGCCGACCAAAAAAAAAAAAAAAAAAAAGGGGGGGGGACTTTATAAATCTGACAGTGGATGAGAATCGTTTACCTTTTGGAGGACCAAAGAGTAGAGACTTGCCATGCCTTTACCTCTAAGATCATTCAAGCGGTTTATAAGATCACTCAGCAATTACACCCTAATTACCCAAAATCTAAGAGGAACATCAGAAGTCTCATCCGAACTAAACCCTAGAAAAGTAATTGTGACTAATAAACCCCCAGAGCACATCTAAGACTACAGCCGGTTTCGAATACGTCCACTCACTCTGTCGCTTCTCAATCCGCTCAGGTGCGTTTTTACGGACTCTAACAGAAAACTCACGGAGCAGCATCTGACGACTGCTAGCTCGATCAAGAAGACGAGACGCTGCTCCACGTAACGGTTGCGAAGAACGAGAGAGCGGACGTCGGGTTCGATTCAAAAGCAACGAGGAAATATCTATAAGAAGAGGAGGAGACAGACATTGGTGGTTGATATACGGAATCAAATATTGGATCTTTACAAATGATTGTGTCGAAAATGCCTTTAACTTGAAGTGAATAGTTTAATTATTTTAGGTCGGAGGTTTCATTACATGGGGAATTATTAGATCCTGAATTTTTATCAAAAAATAAGATCCTGAAAACGATAGAGTTCTGTCGTGTTCGCTCGATTAACACCTTATTAATTTATTAATGGATTAGGAAAACTATTAATTAACCATTGTGTCAGAATGAAACTAATCACATCACAAAATTTTGGTGGAAATGATGATAAAAAAATCATCAAAATTCTTTAGTAATACGATTTATTCCCGAAATTATCTATACACAATTTATTGTCTTTGATTTAGTTAGTCATATTTTTATTCATGCTAATCCAAAATTATTTTCTAACTTATTTTTTTAATTTAATAATATACAAAATATTCGAAAATTTTAATTTTAATTTTTTCTTGTTATTGTTAACATTTTTCGAATATATTGTGAATTTTTTTTATTAAAAAATAAGTTATGAAATAAATTTACAATAATATTGATAACAATGTAATTAATTTCGTATCAACAAAATTAGAAAAATAAAATAGAGATAATTTTGAAAAGAAATTTGTGTTTCTAAAGAATTTCTGGAAAACAAAATTTAATCATTTTCTAAAAATTGAAAAATAGTAGAAATTTGTTTTAAATTATCGATTTCCATTTTAACAATATTGACAAACAATCAAGAGAATTTATTGTTGTGAAAAAAATCAAATTCAAACTAAAAACCTAAATAATCATAAAACTAGGTAATCACCCGTATCCATATTATAAAAAAATATATTTAAAATAAAAAGAAAATTATTGATAGTTTTAATTAGTTTAAAATTAAGAAAAAGGTTTTAAAAAATTAATAAAAGAGAAAACAATAATTTAACACCTCAACTATTTTTAGATAAAGATTTAACTCCTCAACTATTTTTATATTAATCTAACCCCTCAATTATTGTCAAATAGAGATTTAACCCCTAAACTATTTTTGTATAAATCTAACCCCTCAACTATAGTTTTTTTATTGAATTTTCTCATTCGCTATAATCTAACCCCTCAATTATTGTCAAATAGAGATTTAACCCCTAAACTATTTTTGTATAAATCTAACCCCTCAACTATAGTTTTTTTATTGAATTTTCTCATTCGCTACAACCTCGATATGCACATCACTACAAGAAAACATGCTCATTTGATACATGAGGTTGAGACGTAGGGACCGTGTCTCTCAAATGAGTGAAACATTTGAGACATCAACATGACACCAAAAGAAGAAAAAAGACGCTAATGTAATATAACATATAATGTTTCTTAAACTCGTCCCAAAATTAGAAACACAAAAGTAATAGCAGCGATATGCTTGGATAATGACATAATTGATACGCGTAAAAACGTAACTTCGGTTTCCTTAACTAATTTCAGAAATAGATTAGGACATACAAATGACAAGTTTTGATGCGTGATATAACAATGAAACGTACGTTTGCAACACAAATGAGCCATATTTTTTAGAGACATATACATGACATTTATAAGAGAAACAACAAATTTTGATAAAAATATATTATAGTTTGGTAAAAAAAAACTATTTAGATAACAATGTTAAAACAATTTGATAAAAAAATTATTGAGTAACATAATTTAATACAACAGTCACTGTTGCTTGTAACGCTCTGTGAAATAACACTATACTAACCGCGACAACTAATAACGATATCGAAATAATTGTGATATTATTATACAAACTCATTTAATAATTTTATGTTCCATAGTTTTTAGAAGATCTATAAAATTGTGATAGCGATCGAAGAAGTTCACTTACAAAAAAAAAAAAGAGAGAGAAAAAAAAATATTGTGATTACATTACGAAGTTCACTTACAAAAAAAAAAAAGAGAGAGAAAAAAAAATATTGTGATTACATTACAAAACATATAGCATGATCAATTGTTGAGTTGCGTTGTTTTCAGAAATAAGCGAATGAAAAGTAACAAGTATAACCGGTATCAGCCATCCATGAATTTTATCTAACCCCGAGTTCAAAACCCACAAAGAACAACCGAATAGTTATTTTCGACGTAGAGTCACACTGGTGTCTCAAATTGAGATATCAAATTGACGTTACTAGTAAAATTTTACCTAAAGAGCCTTGTTTTCGAGTAATAAACGCGTTTTTCCATTAATCGTACGAGTATCTCAGTTTCAGATAACAAATTGACATATTTACGCGTCCCAAATTCGTCTAGATTTTGAGATGCATTTGAGACACAATGGTTTGTAATCATTACTCGTTGCAGAAATCGATGTAGGCGTCCCAAAATTGTAACAATGCGTACCAAAGTCGTTTTTACCTACATCGTAAATCCTCGTGAACTGTCAAAGTCAAATCACTTTTTCAAATCGCTTTTTGATGATGCGTCTCAAAAGCGTCTTAAAGTATTTTTAGATTATGCCGCTTTTGAGACGCCTCTAATTAATTAAAGGCAAAACTCGAACCTTTCCTCTTTATTCTTCTTTGTTTCGATTTGAGAACATAAAATGTGAAGGAAAAAAAGAATAAGAAGAAAGAAGAAAGAAGAAAGAAGAAAGAAGAAAGAAGAAAGAAGAAAGAAGAAAGAAGAAAGAGAAAGAAAGAAAGAGAAAGAAGAAAGAAGAAAGAAGAAAGAAGAAAGAAGAAAGAAGAAAGAAGAAAGAAGAAAGAAGAAAAAAGAAAGAAGAAAGATGAACGATGAAAGATGAAAGATGAAAGATAAAAGATGAAAGATGAAGAAGAAGAAAGATGAAAGATTAAGAAGAAGAAAGATGAAGAAGAAGAAAAAAGATGATGAAGAAGAAAAAAGAAAGAAGAAGAAAAAAAGATGAAGAAAAATATTGTTAGATCTTAGGGTTGATTTTTTATTTTGTGTTTTTTGTTTTTTTGGTTTTCCAAGTAAGTTGTATATATTATTTTTTTTAAAAAAATCAAAAAAATTTAATTATTTTGAAACTAAACCGAAAATTGATTAAAACTGAATCGAAACCAAAATTTATTCGATCAAGCCGATCTGAACTGAGCGAACCGATCTTAAGCAAAAATTCGAATCTGTGTCAAAATCATGTCTCAAATTGGTCTCATAAACTGAAGTCTCATATGTCTTAAAACAAAAAGTCGAATCCTCTCAAATATATGTGTCCTATATATATAACATAACAGCACGTCTAATTAATGTCTTATATAAAGATATATTTGAGACACCCAAAATAATTGTAATAGGATACAGAAGACGCATATTTTCTATCCTTTGTGTGTCTCAAATGGCCATCTGAGACACGAATAAAACTTATTTCGTCGTCTCGAATCCCCCTGTTTTCTTGTAGTGCATATTCAGTTTATACATCACATTTCAAAATTTGAAAAAATCATCATTGAGTGATTTAGACTAATATGTGCATGCCGGTATTCTAACAGAGAGAGAAATTCAATAATGAAACTATAATTGAGGGGTTAGATTAATATAAAAATAGTTGAGGGGTTAAATCTTTATCTAAAAATAGTTGTGGGGTTAGATTAATATAAAAATAGTTGAGGGGTTAAATCTCTATCTGATAATAGTTAAGGGGTTAAATCACTATATTCCCATAAAAAAAATATTTGTAATGATATAGTTTATAATTATTCTAATAAATAAATCATAATGGCATGTTCGTAAATATGATCCGTGAGAGTGATTCTGGCGACGACACATAAGCGTTAGCTTCTCAAATAATATATAGGGGATTTTAGGAATACATATTTTTTGAATTTTTTGTTAAATAGATATGTATTAATTCAAAATTCGATAAATAGGTAGCAAATTAATTAAAAATTTAAAAAGTATTTTTCATAATTTATTTTTATTTTTGAATTTTTTGTTAAATAGATATGTATTAATTCAAAATTCGATAAATAGGTAGCAAATTAATTAAAAATTTAAAAAGTATTTTTCATAATTTATTTTTAAATTTTCGTCATTAATTTAAATTTTATTAAAAAATATTTTTCCAAAACTTAAAATTATTGATCGTTTTAATTAGTTTAAAATTTGAAAAAATATATTTATAATAATATTGTTTATAATTATTCTAATAATAAATCATAATGGCATGTTCGTAAATATGGTCCGTGAGAGTGATTCTGGCGACGAAAATATGGTCCGTGAGAGTGATTCTGGCGACGACACCTAAGCGTTTTTGCTTCTCAAATAATATATAAAGGATTGTAGAAAAAAAAAAAAACCTAAAATCATGTGAGAGAACTAATATGGGGACTTTTCGCATAAATTGTATTTATGTAACCTTTTCAGTCGTCTAAAGGATGGATGTATGTATATATAGTTGCCTATACATATAATTGACTAGGTGTGGGTTCGGTTTATTCGGTTTGTTCGGAAATGAAATATTTTCTGAATTAAAACGAATTCGGTTTTTGTTTTGTTCGGTTCAGTTTTCGGTTTATTCGGTTCGATTTTGGAAAAAAAATATTTTTTTATATAGGGTAAAACCGAACAAACTAAACAAACTGAAAATAACCGAAAATAACCGTAAAAATTTGAAAAACCGAACAAACCGAAAACCGAATAAACCGAAACCTGAACAAACCAAAAACCGAATTGATTTCAATTTATTTATGTTCATTTTTATTCAATAGATTCGGTTTATTCCGAATTGACAAATTTTCGATTTGTTCTGTTCGTAACCAAACCCCCAGACCTATAATTGACATTAGAAACATTAGTTTGTTAAAGAGAACTCATAATTGCTCCAAAGCCTAATAGGTCCCCAAAAGACTCAACCACCTCACTCGAAGCACTATCCTAACCAAACCGATTTGTCTTGTTTAAAGATTTCAGCGATGTGGACTCTGACTCTATATGGGATTTAACCAGTATGATCCTCAGATAGTTAATACGAGAGTGATAGTTGCTTACCATTTTAATGTTTTGTGTTGTTGCTACACTTTTCTCATAGTGAACATCAGAGTGACCAGCTTGCAACTTTTCCAACCGCAGACGGATTTTACCATCGGCTTTCTTAACTGTATTCCCGCGGAAGTAAAGAAGCGTGGTCCGAGCTTCAAAATCCATAGTATCACCATCATCATCCTCTGTCAAAGACTCAATAACATGTACATATGGAGAAACAACATCTTTACTAAGTCGTGCCATGTCTTAAGGATAACGTCCAAAATCCACAACATTAAGGATTGATGCATTCACTTGTTGTCGGAGAAATCTAAAAGCATTAGGATGTAAACCTTATTTTTCGTTGATTTGTAATTTATGGATTGCTTTCACAAAGAGGATAAAACATGATCTATATTTTATAAATATTCCAAAAAATCAAATCAATTATTTCGATTTATTTTTTGGGGTTTTTATATCCCTAATTATAAAATAAAAATGGATTAGTGTTACAACACCTAAAATGAGTTTGAATATTTCTATCAGCGAATCACAATTTAGGTTTTTAACTACTAAATATTTGTTGTTAACTCATACTTCTTAATTAATCAAAGAAATCAGCATTACAAAGTGATGCTATAGCATAAGGCATTAAGTGATGTAGAATTATACAATCCGAGTGAACATTCATAGTAATGGTCGTAATTTATCGGATACTGAGTTAGTCGATCTTGGTGTCCATTTAAACTCACATGCTTGAAACCTTGTTTGCCAATGTTGATATTCCCGTATCCAATTATGATATACTATATGATTGGTGCTTCCACTAAGTAGTTTCGATATTTGGATATTGTCTCCTTCGAATTGAACCTGGTGGTAGCCTAAATCTCTACAATGTTGCATTGCTACAGATAATGCTTGAAGTTCAGATTCTAATGGGGAAGATAAAGGTGGTCCATCAAATTGTCAGCTGATGATGTATTGCCTATTTGAATCTCGTAGAATCCAGCCAGCTTGAGAAGGACTGTTAGCTTTCCATGCCCCATCATAATTGCATTTTATCCAATGCTGCGGTGGAGGTACCCATTTTGTTGTCGTGTGGGAAGTAGTCGTTGTTTCTGCGGATCCTGAAATCGAATGCTTCAATTTTTGTAAATGAGAATGTGCGTTGGTCCATTCAGTAGTATCTTGTCGGGTTTGTTGACATGTTATACTCCAAGGGACCTATCGCTTCTAGTAGTGGAGAATATTACGACTTTTCCAAAGTCGCCACAATGTCCAAAACGGTAGGTGTTTAAGGTATCCATCAGATTGAAGATCATAGTAGTGTAACAGGTTTCAATTTTGCCCTCATAAGAGTTGGTTGGGGAAACAAAAATGGGTAAATAAATTGATGATTCTCGCCAAACCATCATAGCGTAAGGACAATGGAAAAATATGTGATCTAGGGATTCAATTTGATCACAACATCGAGGACACCAAGGGTTATTCGAGATGTGTCGGTGTTGTAATAATTTACCAGTTGGGAGAATATTCGAAAGTGATTTCCATAGGAAATGTTGTAGCTTAGTTGCTGTTTTCATTTTCCATATTTTGGCTTTTAAGGTTGGATTACCTGGTGTAGCTATAGACGGATTATGTGCTGGTAGATTAGTGGCGAGCCAGTAGCCGGATTTGACAGTATATTGGCCTGGTGAGTTGTAATGCCATCCTATCAAGTCTTCTTGTCCAGACGATGAAAGTTTGATTTCGAGAACCTCTGGGATATCCTCCTCTTGAATGTGTTGCGCAATAGCCGAAACATTCCATTGGCCAGTGCCAGGGAAAATAAAATCAGCTACCCTAAGATTAGGGTCGCCTTGTTCCTTCCGCAATGGTGGTCGTGGAGGATTAACTGGTAGCCATGGATTGGTCCAGGCTCGAATATGTTCGCCATTACCAATAACAAACCGTAGTCCTTTAGTGAGTATATCTCGTCCTTGTAAAATTGATTTCCATACAAAAGACGCACCTCTTTTAAGACCAACATGTAATATATTATCCTGGGAGAAGTACTTTCCTTTAAGAACACGAGCCATGAGACATTCCGGGTGTTGGAAAATTCGCCAAGCTTGTTTGGCTAATAACGCTAAATTAAATGTTTCAAAATCCCTGAATCCTAATCTTCCTTCCTTCCTTCTTGGGTGTACAGAGTCGATTCCATGCAAACCAGTGTTTTCCAGGATTTTGATTGCCTTTATCCCACCAAAATTCTTCTAGTAGTTTATTTAGATCATCCGTTAATCCTTTAGGTAGTTTGAAGATATTCATACTATACACTGGCATAGCTGAAGCAACCGCTTTGAGCACTATCTCTTTACCCCCTGGAGACAGAAATTTCTTACTCCATCCTTTTGTTTTTTCTCTTACTTTTTCAAGGATATATTGAAAAGTTTCCGCTTTTTTCCTCTGAAGTTCCTCCGGTAAACCAAGATATTTACCTCCCCCTTCATTAAAAATACCCAAAAGCTGTCGCATTCTTGTTTATGTCGCTCCAGCCACTTTTGAACCAAATGTTATTGATGATTTACGATAGTTGATTGATTGCCTATAGATTCGTTCACATAAGTTAAACATTTGTTTGAGGTTGGTACCAGAATGTTGTTTAGCCAATGTGAAGAAGAGAGCATCGTCTGCGAAGAGCAGGTGTGATACTCCTTGACTGCGAGTTCCTAATTTCATTGGGTGAATTTTACGATCCCGTTCAGCCTTAAACATTAAATGAGACAAAACCTCTGCACAAATGATAAATAAGTATGGGGATAAATGATCGTCTTGACGTAATCCTCTTGTAGGTTTAATGTTTTCATGAGGGACCCCATTAATCAGAACCGAATAAGTGACAGAAGATACACAGGTCATAATCCATTTGATCCAGCGTGGATGGAACCTCATGTGACTCATTGTTTTCTCTAAAAATAGCCATTCTAAGCGGTCATAGGCCTTAGTGATATCAGTTTTTACAACAATGTAAGAATTGGCCTGCCTTTTCCGATATTTAAGAGAATGGAACATCTCTTGTGCAATAATTGTATTATCAGTAATTCATCTGTCTGGAATAAAAGCCGCTTGATTTGGCGAAATGATGTTGGAGAGATGAGACTTCATTCTGTTGGTGAGAATTTTAGAAATCACCTTATAACTGACATTACAAAGCGCGATAGGTCAATAGTCTCCCATTCTAGTTGGCGTACCTATCTTAGGTATAAGACAGAGATTTGTATGATTAAGTTGTGCATCCAAACTATCTCCAGTGAATAACCGTCGTATCTCTTTAATAAAATCATCATTAATGATTTCCCAGTGATTTTGGTAAAAAGCACCTGTGAATCCATCTGGCCCCGGTGCTCGAGTTGGTCCTATTGACAAAACTGCAGCCTTTATTTCTTCTGTCGTCACGGGTCGAATTAGTAAATCATTTGTATCATTATTGACTCTGTGATGAAACCCAACAAAAGCTTCTTGTAGATCAGCGTGGTTAATTATAGAAGACGTATACTGCTTTTTAAAATATTCTATAGCTATATTAGCCACACGTGATGAGCCAAAATGAATGATACCATCGTCTTTAGTCAAAGCCCTTATTCTCTGTTTTTGTAACATTATGAAAATAAGAGGTATTACGATCTCCTTTGTAAGCCATCTTTTTTCTACTTTTAATCTTCCAAAATTGTTCCTCTTCAACATAAGCACAATTCAGTTCTTGTTCAAGCGCTTTCTTCGAATATGTAGTTTATCTGCCCGAGGCAATACCAGTATCAAGCAAGCGTTTGAGAATCACGATTCTTTCCTTAGCGTTGGCTCGGTGTTGTCGTTTCCAGCGACTAATACTTCGAAAACATGCGGCTAGGCGTGACGAAAATGATAATGTTGGTGATGCTGAAAGATGATGCCAACTATGACTGATAGCTTCATTAAAGCCTTCATGTGATGCTGATATACTATCGTACATAAAGAAATTACGAACTGGTGGCTCATCAGAATTGATTTGTAAGAGCATTGGCCGATGGTCACTAGATTCGAACTCCAGATAGTTATTCAGGGAACTTTGAAAATTTAATAACCATTCGGGGTTTGACATCACTCTGGCAAGACAACAACTTACATGATAGGATCCTCTCCCAGCCCAAGAAAAATGATCTCCTAGAGAAGGAAGATCACGCAGGTTACATGTCTGAATAACTCTTCGAAAATCCCGGAAAGATAAGTTACTACAATCTAGTCCGCCTTTATTTTCTTTTGTTAGTCAATTGGACGGTGGAGTGGACGGTGATGGTGGGCAACAAAAATCAAAAATGGTGGGCAA
>CM071718.1:36936613-36952258 GCA_036630335.1 Physaria fendleri | reverse complement strand
GTAACGCCAGCCGACACCTTCCTACTGATCTTTGGGACCTCATAAGCTTTTGCTATTAATCCTCTCACTAAACCTATCATTCTCTTAGATTATTCCCGTTTGTTTTTTTTTTCTTTTTAATGTGGAGAAGAAACAGACACAAAGGTCGGGTTTTGTAATAAAAGAAGGCTTCGAGATTGGTCTAAGACATACCTTGCCTTAGCCAAAAGTTAATTGCTTTTCATTAAAACTTTAAGAAAAAAAATTAATAATAATACTAAAGAAATTGTTTGATTGCTTCGAGAGAAAAAAAAAGAAAAAAAATTAATAATAATACTAAAGAAATTGTTTGATTGCTTCGAGAGGGAAAAAGTATGTACATTAAACCCACACAAACTGCAAACAGAAGAATATGATAATGGTAAGTTTTTGTTGTTCATTCGCAGACTGGCTTCGTGTCGAAGCTGCTTAAACAAATAGCAAAAGCTTGTAATGCAGAGATCGGGTAACGATAATCCATTGTAAATATGTCTTTGCCTATCTTCCCAAACTGCAATATCACTCTCTCTCCTTCCTCTTCTGGGATATTCATGTTCTTCCCTGCTTCTTCAATAGCTGCCACTAACTGGAAGTTTTTCACTGACGCCACCGTCACTCGTCCTTTGAAGTTTAGACACCAGCATTGGAGCTGCTCGTGCCATCTCGGTGATTTGTTTTTCAGAACTAATGGTTCCTTTACAACGGATTCTCTTCCCAGGTTCCCAGAGCAGAAACCCATCAGCGGTTTCTTCTTCTTTCCTTGGTTTATGAACTCTGTTGACGGCTGGTTTTTGCCACCTTCTTGAATTGACGAAATTGGGATACTGTGCATGATACATTGCATTCTTCTTGGACCTCTGGTTCTCAGGACATTCAACTCGTACAGGATGGAAGCTACATTAAAACTACTAGATGATGATACCACCCATGGAGACACTTGCCCTGATGGTGGGAGTTTTTTGTTAATCCGAGGAGGTTGTTGTTCGTAGACTGTGAACTTGGTTCGCAGGAAATTCGATCTGTCCACACACAACAAAAATGTAAAGCCTGGACTTGATGATAGTATAGGACAACAATAAAGGAAAGGACGAAAAAACGAGACTTTACCTCAGTTTTCCTATGTAATTACTGCTACTTCTTGAGAAGTCACTTCCCGACATAGATATAACAAACTCCGCACCTGTCGCCCTCCTGACTCTCTTTGCAGATAACAACAGCTTACTCTTCTCACCAGAAAGAGCTGCAATTATACAAGATGAAGGTGGGATATAATACAGTCCAAACTCACCGGTTCTTCAGATGATATATAGTAAACTAACCAGGGCTTAGACCGAGATAGAGATGGAATATTCCAGTTGCTCTTTCCCGTTTGAGAAAGCATTGGATTGGAGCATCTCTAGGACCAGGCTGAGCCAAATAATCCAATATATCAGACAGTGATTATCGAAAAGCTGGTTTGGAACAAGAGTTTAAAGATTAACCTGCTTCAAGGAAATTGGAAATGTCAACAAACCAGAAAGCTCGGGAACCTTAACAACCTCTTTTGTCATCTCCTTCCAAGACCTGCAAACCGAAGCACAAGCAACAACATCTCTCCTGGCGGGCCACAGAGTCTGTTCAGACTCAATCCGATGGATTATATCACGAAGCAACTCGGGAGGCAAATCATCCCAAATGCTCTGATCTCTGTTTTCATTAGTTGATAGAGAAGAAGATTGGGATGATCCTTCTGGAGCAATATGCGACCTCCCTCGTCTACCAAAACCCTTGTACTTCTTAACCCCACTTGCCCTGATGGTTGTTGTTTTTTGTTAATCCGAGGAGGTTGTTGTTCGTAGACTGTGAACTTGGTTCGCAGGAAATTGGATCTGTCCACACACAACAAAAATGTAAAGCCTGGACTTGATGAGAGTATAGGACAACAATAAAGGAAAGGACGAAAAAACGAGACTTTACCTCAGTTTTCCTATGTAACTACTGCTACTTCTTGAGAAGTCACTTCCCGACATAGATATAACAAACTCCGCACCTGTCGCCCTCCTGACTCTCTTTGCAGATAACAACAGCTTACTCTTCTCACCAGAAAGAGCTGCAATTATACAAGATGAAGGTGAGATATAATACAGTCCAAACTCACCGGTTCTTCAGATGATATATAGTAAACTAACCAGGGCTTAGACCGAGATAGAGATGGAATATTCCAGTTGCTCTTTCCCGTTTGAGAAAGCATTGGATTGGAGCATCTCTAGGACCAGGCTGAGCCAAATAATCCAATATATCAGACAGTGATTATCGAAAAGCTGGTTTGGAACAAGAGTTTAAAGATTAACCTGCTTCAAGGAAATTGGAAATGTCAACAAACCAGAAAGCTCGGGAACCTTAACAACCTCTTTTGTCATCTCTTTCCAAGACCTGCAAACCGAAGCACAAGCAACGACATCTCTCCTGGCGGGCCACAGAGTCTGTTCAGACTCAATCCGATGGATTATATCAAGAAGCAACTCGGGAGGCAAATCATCCCAAATGCTCTGATCTCTGTTTTCATTAGTTGATAGAGAAGAAGACTGGGATGATCCTTCTGGAGCAATATGCGACCTCCCTCGTCTACCAAAACCCTTGTACTTCTTAACCCAATTTTCAGCTCCGTTACGGCAGATGGACAAGCTTCAAAAACAGAAATGTCTCAGATTACAAATTTAGGGCAGATGGACAAGCTTCAAAAACAGAAATGTCTCAGATTACAAATTTATCTACGAGTCTCGATGTAAAAGGCGAAATTAATGTAAAATTCATCGAGGAAAGCAAAATAAATCCCCAATTTCTAGAGAATTGAAAAGATTGCGAAGAAGAGTTTTTGAAATGGAAAAGCAAATTCATGAAAAGAGCATGGATCCGGCTTCTCCGGCATTAACGTGAAGACTTTGAGAAAAGTTGGAAAAAAACGAAAAGATCGAGAAACGAAAAAGATAAAGTATTAATGTACCAACAGAAGCGACAAATCTATGGGGAAGCACATTCCAGATTTTTGCAGCAGAGAAGACAAGTCTCGACCCGTCTTGTATTGAATTTTGAAATTAAAACTTCTATTCTCGAAATGCAGGTAAAACGAACCACCACCACCTCTTCGATGCCGTAACCGTCGCCGATGCGAAGAGGAGGAGGAAGACGATAGTAACCGCAGAGATTTCGAGGAAGAAGACGGGGAGTTTTTTGTTGTTAAAAAAAATATTGAAACAGAACAGAAACAAATAAGAAGACAGAAGACTAATTATCAATTGAAATTAGTAAATTACTCAAAATAGGATTATGGAGAAACTATTTAAAATATTGGTTTTAGGGGTGTTATTAACTTACTATACAACTAGACTTTCAACATCTTATTAATTAGAAACCAATGTGAGATTTGAGGGGGTATTTTGAATAGGGTATAGATATTTTTTTTTGTTAACTTAATATTGATAGTTCTTTTTTTCTCTAACCAAATGTATTAACCTGAAAATTCTCATATTGATAGTTCTTTTTTTCTCTAACCAAATGTATTAACCTGAAAATTCTCAATTGTTTTTTTTTTCTCATAAAACTGATTCATTGAACCAAAACATTGTAACAAGGATAATAAGGGAGTGACCTAAACAGGGGTCCCAGAACGTATAATCCCAACGTATAAAGAAGAACACATTGCTAATTTAGCCAAAGAATCTGCATCCTGATTTGCTTCCCGCCAAACATGTACGAAAGTAGCATGCCAAGGTCGTTTTCGCATTATTTAGAGCATGTCCATTGAAGGGATGATAAGGAGGGTTTGTTAAAAAAAATTATTATAAAAATAAAAAGGAAGAGAGAAGAGTAACATACGGTTGTTAATTAGCATTTTTAAGATTCAGTATCATGGATAGTTGTTACATGTGCTGGAATATAATTGGTCAATCTTTTTAACAAATTTTTTCATTTAATTAAAGAACAAATTTTATTAAAATAATAATTTTTTTTTTGGTTAGCATACGCTCCACCAATGGAGCTGCTCTTACCTCAAAAAATGGTGTTAACCACAGTGGGATCGTCTTATCAATAAAGCCATAATATAAAGAAAAATCCTTCGCATCATTCGCGTACTTCGCCAATGCGTCTGCTACCATGTTACTATGCCAAGTCACTTTCATGAAACTGCTTTGAATGTTGTTCCTTTTGATCGTACCTAGAATCTCGGATGTGTAGTTGAGAAGCCTATGGCTGCCCGTAGGATTGTTGACTGCCTCGATCAAAGAAGAGGAGTCACTTTCAAATATGATATTATCATAGCCCATATTCCCTAAACACATCGTCGCCCAGACTAACACAGCTGCTTCCGCATCAAGAGGAGATAAGAGTTTCAAAAATTCCTTAGCACCCCAAAAAATTATGTCACCTGCCGCATTCCGTAATATCCATGAGGCCCCACATCGATCATGATCATCTTGCCAGGTTGCGTCTGTGTTACACTTAAGAAAGTGTTGTGAAGGTGGAGTCCAGTTTATCAGCGATTCCGGATGAGGTCCCGGAGGAGGATGATCAGAAATTAACGTATGGTGTTCCCTCCATTCGCGATCATATACAAGAGCTAAATTATAACTCTTAAGGGCATCCGGTGTTGCTCCTTGAAAGATAGATTCATTACGCACTTTCCAGATTCTCCACAATAACCAAGTCCAAAGCTCACTAAATTCCCCATCAACCTCCTCACTTAACAGCAAACAAGAGTATATTTTACCTTGAATAGAGCAACTTGTGTCTGTTAGGATGGAGATGTAAGGTGATTGGGCCCAAACCAAGTGAGAGAAAGCACATTCGAAGAATAAATGTAGCGTCGTTTCCATCACATGACCACAAAACGGACAGCTACCATCATTGGTTAGGGTGCGTCTTCGAAGTTCTGACCCCACCACCATCGATGACGTGAGACATCTCCAGAGAAAATGCTTCAACTTGGGGTTCGTTTTAATTTTCTGTAAGCATTCGTAAATGCTAGAAAAATCAGGTCGTTGCTCCGGAACCATCAAATCTTTGAGAATTTAACGATTCCCAAAGTTTATAACCGGATTTGACAAAGTATAATCCTTTCTCGTTATAAATCCATCAATATACATGCTTTGCCTCCATACCACCTAGCTTTATTTGTAACACTCTGCTTACGTCTCCAGGGGCAAAAATATGATGTAGAATATCAACTCTCCATTGATCACTATAAGTATCCTTTAAGTCATCAATCACTATAAGTATCCTTTAAGTCATCAAAACTCCACTCCTCTAAATTAATATTTGTCTGCGCACGTGGTGGTCTTGGGATTGTGTCTAAGATCCATGGGTCATGCCATAATTCCACTTCTTCTCAATTTCCAATTTCACGTTTAAGACCATCAAGCATAGTGGGTTGACTAGCTAACAAGCTTCTCCATCCGAACTAGGGTCGCGATCCAAGTGAAGTGTGCAGGGTAGAACAATGAGGATGGTACCTTGCCTTGAGTGTACGAGCCAACAAAGAACAAGGATTATCAAGAATACGCCATAACTGTTTGCCTAGCAAGGCAATATTAAGACCTTCTAAATTTCGAAACCCCATGCCTCCATTCTTCTTGTTTTTTTTGTTAACTTGTCCCAAGATTGCCAATGAATTCCTTTGCCTGTTTGTTGATTTTATTAACGAAATAAATCACGGTTATATGTGTCTACAAATGAGTGGAGACCTTGGGTGCATATTGTGAAATATGTGAAGGGGTTTGTCTTACTTGGTAGTACTCAACCTGCTATGATGCAAAACAGTGCTCGATACGTCACTTCTACTCTGGCTCAAACTATCAGGCAAACCATTTGAGAGTTTACGAAGATGCGTGTGATTATTAGAGATCACTTTTGGACTAACTGGGTTGCCGTGAAGCCTGTCTTAAGACACTCTCAGAGGAATACACCGTGAAAACAACATCTGTCATTGCGACATGTTTTCGATTGTTGAACGTCTACGTTATCCTAGGATTCCCACCATTTTTGTTTGTCAGAGCTGTCTCGTATCTATGCTTGTCAAACCTTTTTTTTTGATTTATCCTTTAAACAGGTTCTGGATGGTGATGAATAGTCGTTGCATATGAGAATGGTGGATGGTGATTATAACAAATTGATGTTATGTGGTGGTGATGATGAAGTGATGGAATGATGGTGGTGATGGTGATGATAATGTGTTGAACCCATCTAATGATGTTGATGATGATTGAGCTCTCTTCTAGCAGCTTTGGACCTTAGAGTTACGCCACCGATGCTTTGCGTTTATGCGTCTGATTGCATGCAGTTATGACTTGTGAGAAATTATAGAGCTTGAATAATTGGTAGGGTAAAGGTGTGGTTCTGAACTAAAAGTGAGTCCAGCCATTCAGAACTCGAAAAAATAAAATGAGATAAGGAATCTGAATGGTGTTCTTACTTTTATACGATTAAGTGTTCAAAAAGCAAGCTGCAAGACCAAACTTCAATTGAGAGCATCTATAAAATCTAAAAGAAAAGAACCTTCAGATAAGTCTTGCTCGAGCTAATGGTGTTTCTTTTCTTTCTTGGGTGTTGATCAATCCTTATATTGAGTCCACTGATAATGGTGTTTCTTTTCTTTCTTGGGTGTTGATCAATCCTTATATTGAGTCCACTGAGACGTTTGTTCAAAGAGTGTGAAAATAGGCATAACTCAAAAGATCAATGATTTTGGTGACACATGTTAATTTTTTTTTTTCGAAAACAGGGAAAAACATACTCGATAACGAAAGCAAAAACAAAACAAGGAAAATGCGTTAGCAACTGTGTGGTGCCTCCTCCCCCAGATGTACTTTGCAACATCCCCATTGTGAAAATAAGTGAGAAGACAAAGACACCAAGACACAAAAATATCAAATAGCATAAGTCGATATAGTTACGAGTGGGTTACCTCCCATAAAGGGCCCTTTTAGAGTAGTGAGCTTTACTTGATGCATTCTAAATCATTGGTATGGCTCTGTTTGCTCCAGAGCTTTCAGCTGAGTCGATTTCACCGCAGTAGTGCATTACTCGCTATCCATTGACTACGAAGTCTCTCGAGTGTCCTTCGAGCATTATGGCTCTGTATGGTTTAACCTCTTTAACCATGAAAGGTCTGGTCCAGCTTGACCATAGATCTGACGCAAATAGGGAGTCGATGTTTTGAAAGCGAAAGTATTAATTGTTTAGAGTTCTCTGGCCAATTATCCTATGATATCAGGTTAAATCATTAGTTGCAGAAGATCAATGATCAATAGAATTTAGCATAAGCGAGCAATGTTCCTTAACTTACCAGAGGACTTGTTAATGCAACTGTGAACATAGCAAACCTTCACGATAATGCCCCGTAGGACTAGTGGTCAATCAAGCAATGTTAGGGCAATAGGGTTAATTGCTTCTAGAATAATGATTGTTGTCAGGAGAATGGAGTATGTTTGAGTACAAGAATTAAGGTTCTTCTTAAGAGTTTCGGTCTGCTCACTTAGCCTCGGAATTTCTGTTTAGGGGAAGGTTTTACTTCAAACACGTTTGATTAGTTAACACAAGTAGTAAATAGGCAAAAATCTAAAGGTTTCTGAGAATACTGACTTTCGAAAACAGTTTGTACGAAAAATAAAAACAAACTTTTTGAGGGCCCGACCGAACTATTTAAAATTCGATCTGGCTCTACAAAATTTTCGTAAAAAATGGCGAATAATTAAAACTGAAAAAGGAGAAACGTTAGAATGAAACTAAAACTGAAAATACTGATGCAGCAAAAGAAACAAAAATCAGAACTTTATTAGTAAAATAAGAAACGTTCCTCCCCCCGAATTAGCTTGCAACGTCCCCGTTGCAAACAATCAAGGAGTGAAACGAAAAAAGGAAAACATAAATAACTGAAAACTAGAAATGCAAAAAACAAAACAAAAAAAAATAAAACTCTAAGACTTAAAACTAGCAGTTCTCGAGTAGGATGGATCACTCTCAACACTTTCTTCTGAACTGATGGAAATGAAGGGGGATGAGGATGAGGTGGTAATGGATGGTGGTGAGTTACAACATCGAAGGGGGTTGGTACCAGCGAACATTCGAAAGATGCATCCACATGCTAGTTTGCATTTGGTGCAAATTCTTAACGCATTTCCCTATATGATGATATGAGAGACTACAGTTGCATCCTCTGCTAGGGGCTCTTCAAGACAGAAGTAATCTGGGATTGGTGGCAGCAAGGGTTGTGGTCGTCCAAAAGGTTGTCCATGGACAGGGCATGATAATCCGGCCTGCTCACCGCCCGACCGAATTTCGAGAGATTCGCTCGGGCTATCATAAAGAAAAAAAAAAAAAAAAAAAAAAAAAAAAGCCAAAACTCCAAACAATCATCCCCATAATATCATAATCATATTATTGTATTATTATATTGTCTAACAGACGCATTAGATACTAGATTCTCTTAGTTTTTATTCCTTTTTAAATGATGATTCCTTAATGACTTGGTTATAAATAATGACAATACAATATCACTTGGTTATCATACTTCATTAAGTATTAAATATAAATGATGAATTAAATGACAACACAATATTATGATATACTCAGCGCCGTTCCGGACGGATTGAAGACTCTGTGCTAACCTGAAAAATAAAACATAAAATTTTAAAAAATAACTTTTAAAATCGAATTTATAAAAATATTGGACCCTTTAATATTCACCAAAAATAAAAATGAGTCATTTTATCTTTAACAAAAACAAAAAATAGGCAAAAATGAGCCCTTTAATCCTTACAAAAATAGATTAAAATATTTTGGGGCTTGTGAAGTATCCCATGTAACACATGCTAAATATCGGTCCTGGATATACTGTATTGTCTGATATGTATCACCATGGTTTCCAAAAAAAAACGTATAACCATAATATATTATATTGTTTATTGTTTAATATTTTTTTTTCTCTAACCAAATGCATTAACCAGAAAATTCTCAATTGTTTACACTTAAAAATGGTGTTAACCACAATAGGATCGTCTTATCAAAAAAAAAACCATAATATAAAGAAAAGTCTTTCGCGTATTTCGCTAATGCGTCTGCTGCCACGTTACTCTGCCGAGTCACTTTCATGAAACTGATATGCCTTTTGTTCCTTTTGATCGTACCTAGAATCTTTGATGTGTAGTTGAGAAGCCTAGGGTTGCCCGTAGGATTGTTGACTGCCTCGATCGAATAAGAGGAGTCACTCTCAAAGATGATATTATCATAGCCCATATTTCCTAAACACATCGTCGTCCAGACTAAAGGAGTCACTCTCAAAGATGATATTATCATAGCCCATATTTCCTAAACACATCGTCGTCCAGACTAATGCAACTGCTTCTGCATCAAGAGGAGATAAGAGTTTCGGAAATGGCTTAGCACCCCAGAAAATTACCTCACCTGCCGGATTCAGTAATATCCATGAGGCCCCACATCGATCATGATCATCTTGCCAGGTTGCGTCCGTATTACACTTAAGAAAAGGTTGTGGAGGTGGAGTCCAGTTTTGCAGCGGTTCCGGATGAGATCCCAGAGGAGGGTGATCAGAAATTAACGTATGTTGTTCCCTCCATTCACGATCATTTACAAGAGCTAAGTTTTAACTCTTAAGGGCATCCGGTTTTGCTCCTTTAAATATAGACTTGTTACGCACTTTCCAGATTCTCCACAATAACCAAGTCCAAAGCTCACTAAATTCCCCATCAACCTCCTCACTTAACAACAAACAAGAATATATTTTACCTTGAATAAAGCAACTTGTGTCTGTTAGTATTGAGATGTAAGGTGATTGTGCCCAAACCAAGCAAGAGAAAGCAGATTCGAAGAATAAATGTAGCGTCGTTTCCATCACATGACCACATAGCGGACAACTACCATCATTGGTTAAGGTGCGTCTTCGAGGTTCTGATCCCACCGCCATCGATGACATGAGACATCTCCAGAGAAAATGCTTCAACTTGAGGCTCGTTTTAATTTTCCATAAGCATTCGTAAATGCTAGAAAAGCAGGTCGTTGCTCCGTAACCAAGTCAAATCTTTGAGAATTTAACGATTCCCAAAGTTTATAACCAGATTTGACGGAGTATAATCCTTTCTCATTATAAATCCATGAATATCCATGTTTTACCTCCATACCACCTGGCTTTATTTGTAACACTATGCTTACATCTCCAGGTTCAAAAACATGGTGTAGAGTATCAACTCTCCACTGATCACTATAAGTATCCTGTTTAATATAAGTTTTCGGTCACAGTTATTGTGTTTGTAAATGATGTGTTTTCTTTAGGTTAAAATTAGAGTTCAAGTCAGAGGGATACCCTCTCATCTCATTGACGAGAGAATTGTGTTCTCTATAGGAAGAGAATTGGGATCTGGTGAGGTGATTTCTGTGGACCTTACCAGCGAACAAACCTTTCATGGTACTTTCGATCTGGTGAGGTGATTTCTGTGGACCTTACCAGCGAACAAACCTTTCATGGTACTTTCATTCGCATATGCATGAATTGGAACGTCAACTTCCCGTTGGAATTTCAACGCAATTTTCAATTCAATCTGGGGGAAGACACTCTGTTGCGGTTCAAGTACGAAAGGTTGAGGCGATTCTGTGAAACCTGTGGTATGCTTACTCATGATACTGGTAACTGTCTTAATCCTGAAGCAGGTTCAGAGGAAGATACAAGCGATGATGATGATGGTCCACCAGGAGATCCAGGGGCGGGTCCTTCTAACACTGCTAACATTGATGTATCGCAAGTGGAGAATCCTCAAGATGATGGTGCACACATGAACAATGTTAATGCTCATCCAACAATGCAAGAAAATTCATCCGCTGGCTTTGTCAACGATACAAACCCGACAGAGAGACAAGTGAAGTATCGAAGGGGGCTTAAGGAACGATCCTATCCACTAACGGGTTCCACTTTTGATGTTCTGAGCGATCAAGTGATGGACAATGACGATCTGCCACTGAATGATACAGATCCCATCTTCGTTGACAGTTCCGTGTCACTGAACAGTATAAATGTCATTAGCGAGGAGTTGATAGAAGAAGGTGAGACAGCCATTAACTCCAGTGTTAATGAGGATGCTATTAGTGGTACAGAACAGAGAAACGAAGAAGATGTACAAGGAGATATGTCTCCATTATCAGCATTCGTGGAACAAGCCAGGAAAGTAACGGAGGATATGGCTTCAAAGGCTTTCAATTATGCTAAGGAAGATGGCCTAGTGGACAGTTTTCAAAGGCTTTCAATTATGCTAAGGAAGATGGCCTAGTGGACAGTTATGGTAACATCATTAACTCTGATATCATTGATGAAACTGTTACTACTGTTGCAGTTAACAATACAGAGATCTCAATGGACAATGTGGGAAAAAGAAAGAGACAGGAGATTGAAGATGATGTGGTGCGTAGGCGAACTAAAATACAGATGAATGCAAAGACTGGTACAACAGTTAATGATCCTGAAGCAACACTACTTGACAGAGGCGTGGTGGGCCCGATGAAGCCCACAGAGCAACCGTGAACACAATCATTTGGAACTGTAGAGGATTGGGCAATGACTCTACAGTTCGACGCCTTAAGGAGTTACAAAGAGTGTATCTCCCGGACATAATTTGCCTCAGTGAGACGAAGCAAGATGATGACGCTATGCGAGACTTACAATGCATTCTTGGCTTTGATCAGATGACAACAATGCCTCCAGTGGGATCAAGTGGGGGACTTGCAATTATGTGGAATTCCTTAGCTTGTACAGTATCTATTATCTCAGTTTCTGTAAATATGATTGACTGCTACATATTAATTAATGGTTGTACAGTATCTATTATCTCAGTTTCTGTAAATATGATTGACTGCTACATATTAATTAATGGATTGGGCTTCTATTATTCTTTTGTGTATGGTCCCCCAATTAGAAAATTAAGATCAATTTTCTGGGAACGTCTAGAGCGACTTTACACAACACGAGTTAATGAGCCATGGATTGTGTTAGGCGATTTTAATGAGATACTGCATCCTTCCGAGAAGCAAGGCGGACCAATAAGATCAATGGGGACTTGTATAGATTTTCGTAATATGAGTCGTACATGTCAGTTAAAGGATCTTAAACATCAAGGGAATCGTTATTCTTGGGCTGGAAAGAGGGGAAAACACCATGTCACATGCTGTCTTGATCGTATTATGATCAATCAAGCTTGGTTAAAACAGTTCCCTCATTCGATCAATACATATTTGGATTTGTGTGAATCCGATCATAGACCAATGTTTTTGAATTATGATAATCAGATATCAACAAGAAGACATCAATTCTATTATGACCGACGTTTGGCTACAAATGATTCTTTCAGACAAGCTGTCCTGCAAGGGTGGTGTAACAATCAATTGTTGGGTGATTCGTTACATTCTCGT
Organism: Physaria fendleri; assembly: GCA_036630335.1. NCBI lineage: Eukaryota > Viridiplantae > Streptophyta > Magnoliopsida > Brassicales > Brassicaceae > Physaria > Physaria fendleri. The sequence continues at coordinate 36,939,793 of CM071718.1, read as the reverse complement.
CTATTATCCTGTCGGAAATCAATCAGTTATTGGAAGAGACATAATCAGAGCAATTCAAGAGATTTGATTAATATTCTAATCGGAATACAAAATATTTTCACCTTGTTGCAAAAACTCGACGGGCTAAGCTAACTATACGGAGTATATACGATTCGGAAGGAACTCAATATTTTGGTGATAAAAATATTAGTAGAGTAGCAATATGCTACTTTAAGGACCTGTATACGTCAATTACACCAAGAGAGGATCTATTAGATACGATTTTCAAGGATTTTCAATCAAGAGTGAGTACAGAAACAAATGATCTATTGACAGCTTCTGTATCGTTAGAAGAGATCAAGACGACTGTTTTTCAAATTGGGCCGTCGAAAGCACCGGGACCGGATGGATTTACAGCTGCATTCTATCAAAACTTCTGGAATGATATCAATCCGAAAATTATTGAGGAGGTTACAAGATTTTTTGATACTGGCATCATGGACAGAGATCAAAATCATACAAATCTATATTTGATTCCAAAAACAACAGTGCCGAATACGATGAAGGAGTTCAGACCAATCGCGTTTTGTAATGTAAGCTATAAAATTATTTCAAAAATTTTGGTGAATAGATTGAAGAAGCACCTTTCAGACATCATCTCGCCAAATCAAGCAGCCTTCATTCCCTCAAGAATGATTAATGATAATTGTATCATGGCTCATGAGTTTTTTCACTCCTTAAAGTCCAGAAAGAGAGAATCAAAATATTACATGGCCATCAAAACAGATATGATAAAAGCATATGATAGATTAGAATGGTCTTTCCTACAAAAAACAATGGAAAAATTGGGTTTCTGTACAACCTGGATTCGATGGATTATGCAATGTGTGTCAACGGTGTCATATTCGATTCTTATCAATGGCAATCCTTATGGGCACCTTCAACCTATGAGAGGCTTACGACAAGGAGATCCTTTATCTCTCTTATCTCTGGCAATCCTTATGGGCACCTTCAACCTATGAGAGGCTTACGACAAGGAGATCCTTTATCTCCCTATCTATTCATTCTTTGTGCGGAAGTCTTAACACATATGATGCAACAAGCAGAAACAAAAAAACAGTTGCAAGGCATACGATTGGGAACATCTGGGCCGAGAGTCTCGCATTTACTCTTTGCAGACGATTCTTTATTCTTCACTTTAGCCAATCATCGAAACGCCACAGCGATCCAAAAAATTCTGCGAGATTATGAACAAGCTACAGGTCAGTCAATAAATCTTCATAAATCCTCTATCACTTTTGGAGCCAAGGTCATCGAGAGAACAAAAACAAATATTAGACATCGATTGGGAATTTTCAATGAAGGGGGTGGGAAGTACTTAGGATTACCTGAAGAGTTTCAGAGAAAAAAAACAGAAACTTTTAAGTTTATTTTGGAAAATCTAAAACAAAAAACGCAAGGTTGGGGAAAGAAATATTTGTCTGCAGGTGGGAAGGAAATACTAATTAAGGCAGTAGCTATGTCCTTACCGGTCTATTGTATGAATCTGTTTAAGTTACCGAAAGGGTTTTGTGATGAACTAGAGAAAGTAATAGCTGAGTTCTGGTGGAGCAAAAGTGACAATGAGAAAGGGAAACATTGGCTACAATGGAAGAGAATGTGTACTCCAAAAGCTCAAGGCGGTTTGGGATTTAGAGATTTTGAATCCTTTAATCTAGCTCTCCTAGGAAAGCAAGCATGGCGAATACTACAGGAGCCACAATCACTCATGGCGCAAGTACTAATAATCTAGCTCTCCTAGGAAAGCAAGCATGGCGAATACTACAGGAGCCACAATCACTCATGGCGCAAGTACTAAAGAGTAAATATTTTCCCCATACAAATATACTCAATGCACCGGAAAAGAGGAAATCTTCATATATGTGGCGATCGATTCTGCAAGGTAGGGATATTCTTAGAAAAGGGTTACGGTTTGAAATTGGTAACGGCACTCTAATACATGCTTGGAATGATCCTTGGTTGAAGACTACTCCTCCGAGACCTCCTCGAAAGAATATCAATGCACCGATTGATTTACAGGTGTCTGATCTGATGGTTACTGATAGGATTGCTTGGGATGAGTTTAAAGTTCGAAATCTTGTTGACGAAGAAGATAGACAGAAAGTGTTAGATATCAAATTATGTCCAGATGCTCAGATGGATATATTGGGATGGCATTTTACAAAAACTGGCTTCTATACAGTCAAATCGGCATATAGATTCATCATCGATTATAATAATCATCAACAACTAACACCGATACCAGGAGATGTTTTGGTAAAAGCTAAAATATGGAGACTCAATATTGCTTCTAAAGTTAAACACTTTCTTTGGAAAGCGGTTAGTGAAATATTACCAACAGGGGAAACATTACGTCTTCGACATATTTCGACTACTTCTGAATGTGTTCGATGCTGTCAACAGGGAGAAAGTATTCATCATATCCTGTTCTCATGTTCGTATGCAAGATCGGCGTGGCAGGCGGCGGGTATAACATTACCAAATATGAACAATACAGGAAATGCATTCATTACCCAATTACACAACATCATTGATATGGTTCAACAGAATACAACATCAGTAACATCTACCCTTCCGTTATGCAACATCATTGATATGGTTCAACAGAATACAACATCAGTAACATCTACCCTTCCGTTATGGCTCTGTTGGAGATTGTGGAAAGCCAGGAATACGTTATTGTTTCAGCAGCGTAGTATCTCAATTAACAATACAGTTAAAAGAGCAAAATCAGATAGTATTGAATGGGCGAATTGTGATAAAAGTAGAGAGCAGCATGAATATACGACTCAAGAATCATCTTGCATTCCAAATGCGAATCCGATATTAGCCCCTCCCTGGATTAGATGCAACTATGATGCATCATGGTCCCAACAACGAAGAAGAAATAGAGCTGGCTGGATAATCAGAGATGTACATGGGATATGTATCGGTGCAGGACACTCGGAATCTCATTTACCTCAAAATCCATTACAAGCAGAGTTACAAGCTTTGTTAATGGCAATCAGTCACTGTAAGCATGAAGGTTTGGATAATATTATTTTTCTCGGAGATAATAAGGAGATTCCAAAGCTAATCAATGGAGAAACATATGATTTTGGAGCATATAATTGGATACGAGACATCAAAATTCAATTATCA
>CM071718.1:36898573-36911376 GCA_036630335.1 Physaria fendleri | reverse complement strand
CAACCAACCGAAAGCCAACTCTTTAAATAAATAAATGATCATGCTTGGTATTCAGAAATAACGAGCCCAAATCAAACTGAGCTGGCTAATGCAAAGAAAGGCCCATGAGAGAATCCGAGCCCACATAGTAGTTTAGCATTAATCTTTTTAATTGTCACCGGGCAAAAAAGAAACATTTCGGACAAATCTGAAACCAAAAAAAGTGAACCCGCCAAACAAAATTCAGATGATTTCCCAATTTTTCAGTCAACTCCCGAAAGAAAAAAAACTCAAATTCCAAATTCATAAGACAGAGCGCCACAAACTTCGGAAATGGCGCTTTTGCTCTCTCCTTTTTCTTCCCCCTTCCTCACCTTCAATTCTCACACTCATCACATCTCATTCTCTCTATCTCTCTCTCTCTCTCTCACATCGTCTCTTATCTCTCTCTCTCGTTATCACATCAATCCCATCTCAACCATGACGATTACGAGAGCAGCAGCGAAGAGAAATGTTTCCGATGCGAAGATGAGTGTAGACGAAGATCGGTCCAGTAAGAAGAGAGTGGTGCTTGCTGAGCTTTCCAATATTTCCAATCTCAATCGGAAAAGAATAACCCAGGAGCCAAAAAAGACTCTTAGACCTCCTCCATCGAAGCAGATTAAGTCAGCTCCGGTGGTTATTGACCTTGAATCAGAATCTGACATCGATTCAAGATCTGATGATCCTCAAATGTGTGGTCCTTATGTTGGAGACATCTACGAGTATCTTCGTGAATTAGAGATGAAGCCAAAGCAAAGACCTTTACCTGATTACATCGAAACGGTTCAAAAAGATGTAAAAGCAAGCATGAGAGGTGTATTGGTGGATTGGTTAGTGGATGTTGCTGAAGAGTACAAACTTGGATCTGAAACACTCTTTCTCACTGTCTCACATATTGATAGATTCTTGTCTTTGAAGTCTGTTAACAAGCAAAGGCTTCAACTTGTGGGAGTTTCTGCTATGCTAATTGCTTCCAAATACGAAGAGATAAGTCCTCCTAAAGTTGAAGATTTTTGTTACATTACTGAGAATACATTTACAAAACAAGATGTTGTGAAGATGGAAGCTGATATACTTCTCGCGCTTCGATTCGAGTTAGGAAGGCCTACCATCAATACTTTCTTGAGACGGTTCATACGGGTTGCAGAAGAAGATTCGACACATTCGAAGAAGCTAGAGCCTCTCTGTTGCTATCTTTCAGAATTGAGTATTTTAGATTACTCTCTGTTGCTATCTTTCAGAATTGAGTATTTTAGATTACAAAGCTGTCAAGTTCGTGCCATCTCTTTTGGCTGCTTCTGCTGTATTTCTTGCTAGATTCATCATCAGTCCTAAACAACATCCATGGAGTCAAATGCTAGAAGAATACACAAAGTACAAAGCGGCTGATCTACAAGTGTGTGTTGGAATCATACATGATTGCTGATCTACAAGTGTGTGTTGGAATCATACATGATTTGTATCTGGGAAGAAGAGGAAGTGCTCTACAAGCTGTTAGAGAGAAATACAAGCACCGTAAGTACCAATGTGTGGCGACTATGCCTGCATCACCAGAGATACCTGCTACATTTTGGGAGGATGTTACTGTTTGATATCAAAACCAATGTTGTTTCTAAGCTTAAGTTTGTTACAAGCATGCTTTTTTATATACGTATTTATGAATGAACAAAACAGATATTTTAAGTTAACTGAGATTTTTTTGGACTGCAAAGTGCAATCTAAAGGATCAATTTCTAGAATGTCATTAAAATTGCAAGTCTAGTTTTTTTTTGAACTTTTGCCTCAGCTCTATTGCATCAAAATAGTATCAGGAAACTTAGATAAACAAGTGAAAGCTAAGACTTGGTAACTATAGAAGTGAGCAAACAAATATTTGTTGTATGAAGATATGTAGCGAGTCTTGTTAAATATCTCATTCAGCTTTTAAGTTTGTAACAAGCATGCATGTTTATATACCTATTTGTATGATGTAAAAAAAATCTTTTAATTGAGATTTTTTGGAGTCCAATCTAAATCGATATTATTATAAGAAACATAAGTTGATATTTGATAACCACTACCATAAGTCCATCTAGGCTTTTCAGTCGGTTGATTACTTTTGAAAGTTTTAAATAACTATTCAGTTTTTCTCAGTCTGGATGTTGATAAAAATAAAATATGAGTAGCGAAACAAATATTTTCAAAAGATTTTCATACACCACTATATTCACATGATTCTAAATCTACATAAATAATTATCATTTATTTTAAAATACATTTTTATGTAAATGTTATCAATTAACGGGAAAATGCTCAAAAAGTTCCCCAAGTTTATCTAATTAGCATAATTATTCCCCACTTATACTCTGCACATAATTATTCTCCCTCTTCTATTTCACTTGGCAAAATTAGCCACACTTTTAGTCAATGTTAACTGTTTCATTTATCACCGTTAATGTGTTAATTAAATAAAACTGAAAACATAAATAAACAAATAAATAAATAAATAAACTAAATCGAGTTGATTATAAGACTATTTCTCTTCTAGGCACGTTTTCCTAGAGAGGCTACAAATCAGATGGAGCTTTCAGTAAACCAGGATACCACTTTCTGGTTTTGTTTTTAACCAGCAGTCTTAACATGTAAGTTACCCTTTCTGGTTGTTGTCCACTGTAGAAATTTTTCCCGCCACTAAACTTTTCAAAATCGTCTCCTCTTTAAACTTTTTGTCCACTGTAGAAATTTTTCCCGCCACTAAACTTTTCAAAATCGTCTCCTCTTTAAACTTTCTTTCTTGAACTTGTTCTTGAGTTATTCTTTCCCCTCAATTGTTTCTCATCCCCATTACTGCAAACTCGAGCCCTGGAAATCGTTTCTCAAGCATTCTGAAACCGTGCAAAGCTAGTATAACCTCATCCCATGTTTCTCAAGCTTTTTAGTAAGTAAAAATCCCTCTTTTACCACGTTCTTTACTAGATTTGAGCTGTGTTTACTCTTTTCCAGATCTGTGGTACTTGAAACATCTTGGAACCATCTCTTCTCTTTATAGAGTCTTGAAACTTTCTGCTGTAAGCATGAATAATACTAGAAGATTCTCTGCAGAAGAAAAAGGAAAACAAATCTCAAGGGAGGCTCCAAAGAGACCTAGACTTCATATTCAAGCTCTTGAAATGGACACCTCTGCTTTGATCCAAGAACATAGATTCTCCTTGATTGGTCATCTGACCAACGCAACTGCACAAAGACTCTGGTCCCTCATCCCTTTCCTGCCCACGACATGGAAAATTACTGGACCAGCCATTGGATCTGACTTAGGTCATGGAAGGTTCCTGTTCAAATTCGAAAATGAAGATGATTTAAACTCAGTGTTGGAGAACAGACCATACCATTTTGGAGACTATATGGTGATTATCCAAAAGTGGGAACCTAAAGTCTCAGAAGATTTCCCAAATGAGATACCATTTTGGATAAAGATTCATGGACTCCCAGCTCACTACATGCTAAAAGAAATGGCAGACAAAATCAGTGAAGAGCTAGGACAGCCAGGTGAAGTAAAAATTACACCAAATGAGATGAAAATCAGAGTTACCATTAACGGATTGCAGCCGCTGATCAAAGACTCAGTAATTGGTTTCAAAGATGGTTATGAAGTCATTGCTACATTTGAGTACCTGAAGCTCAAAACTTGCTGTGAGCTGTGTAATATGCTAACTCATGACGCCTCCAAGTGCCCCCTTGCTAGGGAACGTGATGAAAAAAGGGCTGCTAGATACTCTAAGGGACCTGAAGATCACAAGAAAAGCCGAATTCATTATTCAAATCAGAGAAAGGAGAATCATTTAACTGAAGTGTCACACCTTTCAGCAGTACGTAACCACTCTGAATATAATTCAAGAAAGCGATCATTTGAAGCTACGGGAAAGAGAATACCTGATAATAGAGGCTCTAGAACCACCAGCTGGGATTCAAGAGAGTTTTATGTCCCAAGAGAACACCATTCACATAATAGATCCCCACGCAGCGGACAACAATATCAGGGTAGCAGGTACAGAGGACTTTCAGACTCTACAGATAGAACTCGCCATGTTTCCCAAAGAGATCTTAACCATAATGCTGGACAAATATGGAGGATGAAACAACCTCAGAACCAGCGAAGTTCACCTGCAAGATCAGAACAGTCTCAGTCTAATAGAGAGCAGGAAAACAAATTTCATCAAACAGTCTCACAAAACATAACTGAAGCACTTCTCCCTTATATGAGGACTGAAGAAGAGGTACCCGCAGAGGTCCTAGCTGCAGCATTCCAATATACTAACCATGACGATCCGACAGAAAGGGCTGCCAGGAATGCAAGAATGATGACGCCAGACACCAATTAAATAATTGATAGGGCTGCCAGGAATGCAAGAATGATGACGCCAGACACCAATTAAATAATTGATCAATCAGTTCGCAGCATTCTTGCCTCTGAAGCGGCAGGCCTAGTGCAAGCAGCCCAAATAAGTTAGCTGGCTCAGAATACACAAAACACTCTTATTGAGGTACCTATTATGCAGACCAGCCAGGATGATATTCAAGGTGTTGTGGCCCGTCAAACCCCACCACAATTGCCCGAGAAGGAAGAATACAGAACTGAGGAGGCACCTATTGTATCTGAGAGCAAGAAAAGAAGAGGTCGTCCTCCAATCCAATCTGCCCGAGAAGGAAGAATACAGAACTGAGGAGGCACCTATTGTATCTGAGAGCAAGAAAAGAAGAGGTCGTCCTCCAATCCATAGAAGCCCCTTAAGACTGCCAGGGGTAAAGACGAGTAAGAGAAATCTGTGCAGAATACAACAGTCACCAAAAGTAAGAAAAGATCAGGAGAGGAGAATGCCAACAAATCTTGAGACAGCAGGACCCTCATCAACAAAACCTCCTCCAAAGAGATCTCTTACCCCAGCAATCAACAAGCAGAAGGTGGATTTTCGGGTTCCACCAAGCTCTCTTCCTTAAACATAATGAGCTGGAACTGTTGTGGGCTCGAGGGTCCGAGAACTGAATAAGAAATATGCACCAGATATCCTATTTCTCATGGATCAAGACTGTAACAATTTCATAGACACTTCTATTAGAGGTGAAGGTCAAACTTTCAAAGCTACCTTTCTGTATGGTGATCCGGAGAGATCAAAGAAGAAGGTTGTTTGGGATTCTGTTACAGCCCTGGGAAGCACCAGAGATGTACCTTGGTTCATTACTGGGGACTTCAACGACATTACAAATGCGGGTGAGAAGAAAGGTGGAGTTCCCAGACCAGAAAACTCATATACTGATATCAGATCATTTATGAATGCTTGTGATTTGTTCGACCTTAGCCACTCTGGAAAATTTCCTCTCCTGGAGAGGTCAACGACATGAACACTTAGTCTTCTGTCGGTTAGATAGAGCGATCTCAAACTGTGCTTGGGCAGAGCAATATCCCTTGGCTTACTGTGAATATTTGAGGTTCGAAGGATCTGACCATAAACTGTTGCTTACAAGACTCAACCTAAACAAGAGGAAGCAGAAGGGTATCTTTAGATATAACAGGCGGCTAAGAAATAACGCAGAGGTCAAAAGTATTGTTAAGGAAGCCTGGAACTATGATCAAAATGAAACTGTTAAAGACAAGATTTCCAGGTGTAGATGGGAAATCATATCCTGGACGAAAACCAATCAAAAAATTGAAGACAGTCAAAAATTGATCTTAGAACACCAAAGCAGATTGGAAGAGGAACTCTCCAACTCATCACCAAACCATGCTGAAATCACACAACTTCAAAATCTGCTTAAGGAAGCTTACCTGGCTGAGGAAGAATTCTGGAAACAACGAAGTCGTCAGGCTTGGCTGGCTCTTGGAAAAGGTACAAAGTCCAAAGAAACCTATTGAGTATAGACCTATTGCATTGTGTCTAGTGTATTATAAGGTAATCTCAAAGTTGATGGCTAGGCGACTCCAAGGTCTTATTCAGGGGATAATCTCTGAAAACCAATATGCTTTCGTCCCTAAGATAGCAATTTCAGAGAATGTATTAATTACTCACGAAGTGCTACATTACCTAAAGACATCAGGGGCTAAAAAGAGATGCTTTATGGCTGTCAAGACCGACATGAGTAAAGCATACGACAGGGTAGAATGGGTCTTTATACAGAGAGTGATGGAACATATGGGTTTTCATGCTAAATGGATTAAGCTGGTTATGAGGTGTATCTCTACTGTTTCCTATACCTTTCTCATAAATGGGACAGTGAAAGGGAAAGTGGTACCTCAGAGGGGTTTGAGATAGGGCGATCCTTTGTCGCCCTACCTATTCATCTTGTGCAGTGAGTTCTTTACAGGACTGTGCACGAAAGCTCAAGAAGATGGCTCTCTCAAAGGCGTCACAGTTGCAAAGTCCAACCCACGAGCTAATCACTTGTTGTTCGCTGACGACACAATTTTTTTACCAGATCTGACCCTGAAAGCTGCTCAACACTTCTGAAAATTCTAAAAACATATGAACAATGCTCAAGTCAGTTCATTAATAAACAGAAGTCAGCAATCACATTTTCAACAAAAACCCCAGAAGACACCAAAAAACAGGTCAAAGAAATACTAGGGATTCAATCAGTGGGTGGTCTTGGCAAGTATCTAGGCCTACCAGATATGTTTGGCAGAAAGAAAAGGGATCTCTTCAACAATATTCTGGACAGGATCAGACAAAAAAAATAAGCTGGTCAACCAAATTCCTATCTACTGCGGGGAAAACTACTCTTCTAAAATCAGTATTGACTGCTATGCCTACTTATACCATGTCCTGCTTCAAGTTGCCACAATCTCTTTGTAAGAAGATTCAATCAGCATTAACAAGGTTCTGGTGGGATAATACAGTGGACAAAAAGAAGATGTGCTGGGTTTCATGGCGAAAATGATCTCAGTCTAAGAAAGATGGAGGGCTAGGTTTCAGGGATATTCAACATTTTAATGATGCTCTCTTAGCAAAAATTAGCTGGAGATTGATATCAAAACCTACCTGTTTGTTGGCTAAAGTTCTCCTGGGCAAGTACTGCAAAGAAACTAATTTTATAAACTGCACAGCATCCTCATCTGCTTCTCACGACTGTAAGGGGATCTGTATGGGTAAAGATCTGATCAAACCACACATGGGGAAAGTAATTGGTGATGGTCATAGCACCTCCATATGGAATGAGGCCTGGTTGTCAACTTCAGATCCGCTACAGCCCATGGGTCCAGTTTCAGAACAAGCTCAGCACCTGCGGGTTTGATCTCCTCTGCCCTGAAACTCGGGATTGGGATGTGACAAAGATCAGAGCTTTATTACCAGAGTATGAAAGTCGAAACTAATACCTAACAGACAGAGTGTACCGGATAAAGTGGTGTGGCTAGGTTCGAAAAATGGAGAATATTTTGCAAAGCTTGGGTATCATACCTGTCAAAAGAGAATTGAACATCCACAGGAGAATCAAACATCGTGTTTCAATTGGCAAAGAAACATTTGGAAACTAAAGGCTGCCCCAAAATGCAAGTTCTTTCTTTGGAAAGCCATAAGAAATGCCATCCCTACGGGAGAAAATTTAAAAGCAAGAGGTATCAACCCAACTGCAAGTTGTCCACATTGTGGAGGAGAGGAATCAGGACTCCATTTGCTGTTCCAATGTCCAATTGCAAGTCAGGTATGGAAGTTACTCCCTATCAAACATCCATTAATGTTAGATCAGATAAATTCTTTAGAGCAAGGATACGAGGAAGGGAATAAAATGATTTGCTTACCTCCCGTTGGTGTACACAATGGTGATTTGTTACCTTCAATCTGTTGGAACCTCTGGAATGCAAGAAACAAGCGGTTCTTTGAAGATATTAAAACCAGCCCAGCTGATTTGGTGACGAAGATTATAACCCAAATCAAAAGTTGGTCCTCTGCTCAACAAACGACCCCGCAATCAGTGATTCAAGCTCAACCTGATCTCACCGCACCCACCTTGATTGAAAATCAGACTCGAATCTTTACTGATGCATCTTAGGTCCCAGAATCACAAATCGCAGGAATTGGTTGGGTGATTAATACTGATGACCCTCGAAATCAAAATCAAGGATCCACCGTGATGACTTGTGTGTCGAACCCATTACTGGCGGAAGCTTTAGCTTTTCGTCACGCTCTGTTACAGGCGGCAAATCAAGGTTTCAACAACATATCTAGAGCCTCAGATTCATCTCAATTGATCAAGGCTCTAAGCGACGAGTTCCCACCGATGGAAATTTTTGGGATTCAACACGATATCCTAACTTTAGCAAAATCGTTTCAAAGTTGTGTCTTTGTTAAAGTTGTTAGGTCTTTAAATTCTGTAGCTGACGGGCTGGCCAAAACGGCCCGCTTGGCCCATAACATTGTATAAGACCTTTATTAATTAAAAGCATCTTTCAGTCCAAAAAAAAAATCCTCTGCCCTGAAACTCGGGATTGGGATGTGACAAAGATCAGAGCTTTATTACCAGAGTATGAAAGTCGAAACTAATACCTAACAGACAGAGTGTACCGGATAAAGTGGTGTGGCTAGGTTCGAAAAATGGAGAATATTTTGCAAAGCTTGGGTATCATACCTGTCAAAAGAGAATTGAACATCCACAGGAGAATCAAACATCGTGTTTCAATTGGCAAAGAAACATTTGGAAACTAAAGGCTGCCCCAAAATGCAAGTTCTTTCTTTGGAAAGCCATAAGAAATGCCATCCCTACGGGAGAAAATTTAAAAGCAAGAGGTATCAACCCAACTGCAAGTTGTCCACATTGTGGAGGAGAGGAATCAGGACTCCATTTGCTGTTCCAATGTCCAATTGCAAGTCAGGTATGGAAGTTACTCCCTATCAAACATCCATTAATGTTAGATCAGATAAATTCTTTAGAGCAAGGATACGAGGAAGGGAATAAAATGATTTGCTTACCTCCCGTTGGTGTACACAATGGTGATTTGTTACCTTCAATCTGTTGGAACCTCTGGAATGCAAGAAACAAGCGGTTCTTTGAAGATATTAAAACCAGCCCAGCTGATTTGGTGACGAAGATTATAACCCAAATCAAAAGTTGGTCCTCTGCTCAACAAACGACCCCGCAATCAGTGATTCAAGCTCAACCTGATCTCACCGCACCCACCTTGATTGAAAATCAGACTCGAATCTTTACTGATGCATCTTAGGTCCCAGAATCACAAATCGCAGGAATTGGTTGGGTGATTAATACTGATGACCCTCGAAATCAAAATCAAGGATCCACCGTGATGACTTGTGTGTCGAACCCATTACTGGCGGAAGCTTTAGCTTTTCGTCACGCTCTGTTACAGGCGGCAAATCAAGGTTTCAACAACATATCTAGAGCCTCAGATTCATCTCAATTGATCAAGGCTCTAAGCGACGAGTTCCCACCGATGGAAATTTTTGGGATTCAACACGATATCCTAACTTTAGCAAAATCGTTTCAAAGTTGTGTCTTTGTTAAAGTTGTTAGGTCTTTAAATTCTGTAGCTGACGGGCTGGCCAAAACGGCCCGCTTGGCCCATAACATTGTATAAGACCTTTATTAATTAAAAGCATCTTTCAGTCCAAAAAAAAAAGAGTCACTTGGACACATGTCCATATGGACATGGACATTCATGGACTTGGATGGACACATGTCCATATGGACATGGACATTCATGGACTTGGACGTTCATAGACTTGGACCCTTTTGTCCATATAAAAAATATGAACATATGGAATTGTCCTCCATATAAAAAATATGAACATATGGAATTGTCCAACTGGACATGAACAAATGATTTGACACCTCTAGAGAGGCTCATTCATCCATCGAGAGAGAAAATCGTTTTTATGTGCGGAACTATTGCGGTTTGAGACCCAATCTCGGTTCGTCGTTCTAAGAAATTCCAAGTCTCTACCTTCTTTTTTGTTTTCTCATATTTGGGATATGGAGGAATCTCGGATTTATATTTCGTTGCTCCTCTTTGGTACTTGAGATGCGGCTTCCACTGTTTTTTTGTGCATGATATGCCGACTTGGCACAGTGCCAAATAGGAATGTTTTATGTTTTATGTTTTCGGCTTTTTATGTCAAAGGACCACCTCGAATGTGTTACATGCTACACTCTTGGTGGTCCGATTTTGGGGCCTCACACCGTTTTCTTTCAGAAAATTTTGTTTCCTTTCGTCGATTTTGGGATTTTGTTTCCTCTGGACCACATTAAAGTTAACTTATAATTTTATATATGATTTATCATAACAACGAAACAGCTCCATAGGTATGTTACATTACCATCTGGACTTAAAAATATAAATTAGTTTATTTAAAATCCAAAGTACCTAATGAATTAAAATAGTGTAAGTGTAATAGTTTTTTTTTTAATCTATATTTGAAACAAGTGATAGAAGATAAGTAGTTTATGCTATTCCCTCGTTCTTGAAAAAATGTCATTCTAGCATTTATATTTTAATAATGCTATTTCATCCGTTCTTGAAAAAATGTCATTCTAGCATTTTTATTTTGTATAAAAAAGAATGTCATTTTCGTTTATCAATATAATTCTTTTTTAAAAATATCATTTTTAACCTTGATCATTAATAATGAGATATAATATTCGGAGACATAACTAAATGTAATTATTTCAAAAATAAAAGGGTAAAAAAGAACTTTTACACTGTTTCTTAATATATGTGAATAAACCTAAGATACACTATTTAGAAAAATGGAGTATTAAAAATCTTTTGTGGCCAAACAAATAGATTGTATTTTAACTTTTTTTTTTTTTTTGTCAAACAAATTACCCAAAATCATGCGTGCAAAAAAAAAAAAATGTTTTAACTTTTTTTTTTTTTTTGTCAAACAAATTACCCAAAATCATGCGTGCAAAAAAAAAAAAATGTACCAGGTCAAAAAAAATTGTACGTCAAGAAGCTTTGAAAGTGGAAATCTTTTATTAAACTAGTTTACTTTGAACTCTTTAAGTAAACGTCCAATCTATATGTACATTCTTAATATATATAATAGACCTTTAGTTAAAACGTAGCATCATTCTGGCTTACATGTCCTTTTCTGTTTTTGTTTTTTTCTGTTTTTTTCAGAAACTTTAAATTTCATTAAGTCGAAATACGGAATTTGCTTACAATAGTGGATAAAAATATTTCATTAAGTCGAAATACGGAATTTGCTTACAATAGTGGATAAAAATTATTTCCACACTTCAATGGAAATATTTAACAAAACAATCATAATCCAAAAACAGATACTAAACCAGCGGGAGAAGTTTTCGAAAAGGTGGAACGATTAATATCACTCTGGGCTCTATCTTTATCAACTTGGTCCAGCAGTTCGAAACTATGAAACACGCAATCTCGAAAAATATCAGAACAAAACAGCTACAAGACATCCAATCAAGGGTATTGGACATACTGTTATAAAGACCACAACATGAAAAAGCAGGATAAAAATCCATTATATGCAAAGGAAAAATGCTTTCCAAGAAAAAAGCACGGTCGTAGAACGGGTAAAACCCATCATAATAAAAGGGTGTGGCCCCAAAATCGGAACACCAGAAATATAGTCCACAAGACATTCGAGGTGTTCTCTTGAAACAAAAGGCCGCTAACATAAAACAAAAGGCATTCCTATTTGGTGTCTCAAATGCATCATAAACAAAACAGTGTAAAGTGCTCTTCTAAATCCAAGTAGAAGAAACAAAATAACTTGTCGTAAAGGTCATAACAATAAATAAGACAAAATATGACCAATAAAACAGCGAAAATCTTTCATATGTCAGATATGGGAAAGAAGAACTACCAGTCCTTCTCTGCTTATTCTTTTTAGGATTACGGGAGGGTATAATAGACTTTCTTGCAACTTACTTTGGTACTCTATAAATACACTCTTCTAATTACTTTGGTACTCTATAAATACACTCTTCTAATTCTACTCCATTTAGGCATCTCATAAGTATAACTTCTTCTCAATTACATCAAAAGCTCAAACAAAATGGAACTCAATAATTGTGTTCAGTTTCTTCAAAACAAGACCATTCTTGTCACCGGCTCTACTGGTTTCCTTGCCAAGGGTATCCATCTTTTTAAAACAAGACCATTCTTGTCACCGGCTCTACTGGTTTCCTTGCCAAGGGTATCCATCTTTTTTTACATCTTAATATATTTAATTGATAGTACCGTGTGCTCCATAATATATATGAAATTAGTACTTGATTAATCTAATTGATAGTACCGTGTGCTCCATAATATATATGAAATTAGTACTTGATTAATCATAACGAATTGGGTTATACTATATTTTTATTATATCATTTTTAGTTTTCGTGGAGAAGATTCTGAGAGTACAACCAAATGTGAAGAAACTATACCTTTTGGTGAGAGCTTGTGACAACGAAGCTGCAACTAAACGCTTACGCACAGAGGTTTGATATAACCTATGTTATATGAGGCTATACATGATCTATTTTTTTTCTAAAAAATATACAAAATTTAGAGTTTTTTTTTTCCAAATATTTTTGGATATTTTATAAAATTATATTTATGTAACAGGTATACGAGAAAGATCTTTTTAAGGTGTTGAGACAGAATCTTGGAGATGAGAATTTAAATAAGTTGTTGTCAGAAAAAGTAGTCGCGGTACCGGGTGATATCACGATGGACAATTTAGTGATGAATGACTCGGATCTTAGAGAATGTATGCAGAAAGAAATTGATATTGTTGTCAATGTTGCAGCCACAACCAATTTTGATGAGAGGTACTCTA
>CM071718.1:36869944-36880000 GCA_036630335.1 Physaria fendleri | reverse complement strand
TTTGTTTTGTTTGATAATATATGTTTATAGAACATAATGATAACTATTTTGTTTGTCCCAGATTCGATTTCTGCAAATTTCGCCTTACTCGTATTATTTTTGCGATAAATATTCAAACGGAAATCTCGATAAGTGGTAAGATCTTACCACACTAACATGTCTCTTTCTTTTCATGTAGTTGATAATTATTATTTACCTTTCTCCATGCAATAACATTCCACGAAGTTGTCCAACGCGTGATCATATTGAACTCTTTTCTTGGTGGGAAAATAATGTGACAGATGATGGAGATGAAGAGGAAAAAGAAAGAACCAAAAATTTTCTAGAAAACAATATTCTAAAGAGTATTCTTCTCAAACGTACTAAACTGGAAGTTGACCTTGCTCTGCCTCCCAAAAACGTATGTTTCTTCCCTACTTATAATAAATGAGTTTGATGAACCGTTATACAAAGGTTTTTAAAAATTGACATCTCTTGCAGATCTCTTTGAGGTTAGATATAGTTTGATGAACCGTTATACAAAGGTTTTTAAAAATTGACATCTCTTGCAGATCTCTTTGAGGTTAGATATACTAGATGCAGAGGAGGCTAAATACTATGAACAACAATTCAATAGTAGCCAGGAGAAAATAAATCGGTAAGTTATTATTATTCAATACATTTTTACAATACAATAGAATTATATTATTGACTTTGCTTTGTACATATTTATAGCTATATTCAGCGTGAGAAACTATCGATATGCAGTGGAGATTCTTAACTATCTAAGGAAGGTTGTTGTTCACCCACAGTACCAAAATATTTTTCAGATTGATTTTGAAGACTTTAAGACATCTACAAAACTTGAGGCATTGGTATGTGTTTATTAAAACACATTTTAATGTCTCTTGTTTTTTCTAATATTTTTTTAATCATATGTGTATGTAGAGAGAAGAAATCAGTTTCATGGATGCGAGAGACAAGTCTTCCAAAGCACTAGTGTTGAGCCAATTTCCACTATTTTTGGAAATGGTCAACCATTTGGTGAGCAAGGTAGATAATTTTTATCTGCATTACGTTGAAATTTTAGATGTATTGTTTGTCATTACAAACAATGAATTTCTATAAGTTTCAGTCTCATGTGACATTTAAATTCAAAATTTCAAAATACTAGTAACTATCTGAACAGATCTCGCACAATATGTATTCTCATGTGACATTTAAATTCAAAATTTCAAAATACTAGTAACTATCTGAACAGATCTCGCACAATATGTATGTTTGCTTAGAAAGAAAAATAAAAAAGAAAACTAAATCTTATTATATAATGTAGGATTTGAGCGATGTGGGTGCGCCACGTGTCAAACATGATATTAGAGAGATCGTGACACGTGTCGGCTCACGTTAATTCAACCATTGATTTCTATTTTTTTTAATTTGGTAAGTTAATTTATTTCGATTATATTTAGTTTTTAAAAAAGTTATATGTAATAATAGAATATAATTTTTATAAAATTTTAAGTTTTAAAATCTAAATTAATTATATTTAGTTTTTAAAAAAGTTATATGTAATAATAGAATATAATTTTTATAAAATTTTAAGTTTTAAAATCTAAATTAAGTAATTAACATTTTAAAAGATACTCATAATTAAAAATATTATATCTTTAATGTAAAATAAGTTAATTTTCAATTAATCTTGAAAATTAACATTTTTATTTTAGAATCTTATTCTATAAAGTTGGGTATGTCAAGTGGATACTTCATGGGATCGTGACACTAATTTTCAATTAATCTTGAAAATTAACATTTTTATTTTAGAATCTTATTCTATAAAGTTGGGTATGTCAAGTGGATACTTCATGGGATCGTGACACATGTCACGTAATGTTAATATGACCGTTGATCTCAGTTTCCTAATAAATATATTAATTTACTATATTAAGTTTCTTATTATGATTATGTTAATATATGTGTTAGCTTAATATGGTAAGTCCTGGCGTAGGATTTATTTTAGTTTACATATTAGCTTGATCGGATTGTAGAGTTTCTAATGCAGTCTATAGCAAATTTAGTTTATATTTTAAGATAAACTAATATGGAAAGCTAATACGGTAAAGTTACGTAACATATAAATTTATTAAGTTTCTAAATACAAAATAATTAATTTGTCAAGTTAAAAAAGTTAACATTTTCAAAAATGTTAATTTTTTTAAATAGATATTTATGGTAATCTAAGTATAACTAGGTGATATTTATGGTATTTATGGTTTGTAGTCAGGTCTGTCTTTTGGTTCGGTTAACAATCTATTGCATAAAAAAAATTGGTATGTATGTAGTGTGAATACAGACAAGTTTCGGTAGCCAAAAAAAATATAAAGAGTGGAAAATACGTGAAATAATTCTGTAAAGTAAATCGTAATATTGAATCATTAAATTTATTGTGAATCTGTCTTATAACTTTTATAACTCAATATATTTATTTAATTTTATATAATTTGTTTTTATAAAAAAATACAATTCAATGTTATTTGCATCATTCTCTTTTTAAATAATTCGGAGATCAACTATGCAAAAAAACCATCATCGACATCAAAACAAAATATTTATATATTTATTGGTAAAACTTATATGTTACGAATCAAAATAAAAAATACAATTATTAATTCATATATATTTGTTTATTCAATTATTCGTATCAATTACAATTTTTTAACAAATATTTTTAGTATTTTAGTATTTCATATATATTTGTTTATTCAATTATTCGTATCAATTACAATTTTTTAACAAATATTTTTAGTATTCAATCATGGCCACACAAAAAAATCGAAAAAAGTAAGTACAACAAATAACAAAAATGGTCTTATATAATAGAGAAAGTTATTATACATAAAAACTTTAATGATATTTAAATATAAATAAAGTTAAATTTAAATTAAAAAAATATTTTAACTACAATTTTAATAGCACTATTTTTATTGAGGTAATAAAGTTAAATTTAAATTAAAAAAATATTTTAACTACAATTTTAATAGCACTATTTTTATTGAGGTAATAATTCACGCTTGTCTTGAGTCATTGGGTAAGAATTAAAAATCCAAAATTTATTGAAATCGTTAATGAAAACCTTACTTATGTTTATAACTATGTTTGAAATGAAGATTTTTTATTATAGTGTCATTAAGACAAGAAGAATTCATGTTTATACACAAGAAGAATCTATCAAACACTTTGACCAAAGTTACAAAACAGTTTGAACAAGGTAAAAAAACGCAATAGAGTCATCACTTTCTCTGAGGAGGTTCACGGCTAAGATTATGCTTTTGAAGAGTTTTGATATAATTCCTCATCAAACTAAACTTCTTGTTCCCTAGCTCGTAGAAGTAGTCCCATGGATATATCCCTGTTTTGTGCAAATCATCAAACACTAACCTGAATCCTCCACAAACATTTAACCCCAATCAGAGTAAGTTATAAGCAAACAAAAAGCACTAAGTTTCTGTATTTTGTGGCATTTGTAAGTACCTTACTCCATAGTTTCCAACAGGTTCTGCAGACATGATTCCTACATACCTCCTTCCAGATATCACCTGATTAAGAAAACAAGATTGTTTAGGCCAAAGATAAGACAGCAATACTCATTACCATATAGTGTTAAGAATAGTCTTGCAAGTTGTAAATAGTGGACTAGTATCCAGAAGAAAAAAGAATAATAGCAAGACTCATGGCTAAGATACTTGAAATATTACATTTTTTTCATGAAAGATTGCATTTTCAACAATTGAGTAACTAAGAACAGAAAAGTAGTAGCCATACGTAAACTCGCCAAAAAAACAACAACATCATGACTCGCTACTAAACCATCCAGTGTAACACTAACATTGATATGGTTATAGTTTACTTACAAGATTTCATCTTTATTGAAACTCATTACGGTTCTACAGCTTAAAAGCCAATATAGCAGCAAGCTAGTAGTCATAAAATAGAGAAATAACAGCTCCGTGAATCGGTAAACCGTAGCCTCATCTACATAACTCTCAAGTGTATGTTGTAACAAAAACAACTAACAAGCTGTCAATAAGTTCACCGTGGTTAACAAAAGTCAAAGTACAGCAAACTAGTGGCCATAAATCCATCTTGAACCAACTATAAGTTGGAGTAAGAACAACAAACTAATGGACATAATTTTAGCAGAACCAAAAACAATAAGCCAAATAAACAAAAGCGGTATCCAATGCTAATCTAATCTCTTAGGTAGCTATCAAAGCCAAATAAACAAAAGCGGTATCCAATGCTAATCTAATCTCTTAGGTAGCTATCACATTATTGCAATGGGAAAGTCTAGAAGAAGAGCTAAGACAAGATATCAAAAAGTCTAAATCTACAGCAGAGATTAGTCATAAAAATGGCTAAGAACCAAAATCGAAGTCATGATCATCCAACAGAAAAATTGACACACTAACCTTTTCACCACCGATTGATCTAATTTTTCCATCAGCAGCTGGACTATGAATCCTTAGAAACTCAGATGAAAATTTGAACTTGGTTCCATCTACATACTCTACCTCAACCTTCACAAAATCAGACACTAAAACTAAACATCGATCCAAAAAGGAGAAACTTAAAATTGAAATTCCAAAAATTTCTGATCGCAAACTTCGAAATTAAGTGCAAAACAAAAGAAACAGCGAATCTTACGTATTTAGGAGATACAATAGAGAATCCTGAGAGTCTAGGAACACTATCAACACTTGAGCCATGAACTCGCCGGCTAATTACTCTCGTAATCGACCACATTTTCTTCTTCCGGCAAATCGCCGGAGTCGACGATCCTAGTTCAAATCAGCTCGTTCTAAAAGCCCAAAGTACTCTATTGGGCCTAATCCAAAAGCCCATTGAGTCCAGTTTGATAGAAACTAAGTAATGCTGATCGGGTCCCACTTTGTGCGGTAATAAGTACTAGTCCACCTTTAGTCAAACACAAGATAAAAGCTGTAAAGAAATTACAGACATGAAAAATAACACGCAACGTATCCGAATCTCTTTTCTCTCGAGATGAAAATATATAATTGCTTTTATTTTTAATACTTTTGAGAATGAAAAATACGAAATTATTATTTTTAATTATTTACTTCTGCTATAAAAATTTAAAAAACGTTAAAGAAAGTGAAGTAAAAACCGTCAAAAGAAATTAAATTCAATTTCTTAAAAAAGCAAATAAATTTGATAGTGAACCGTCTTTTTTTCTCCATCTGTAATCGGTTAATAAGATCAGATGTTATCTCAGCCGCTCAAGAGATCGTACGGTGTAGAACACCGTTGATTGTTTTAGACCTTCCGAAATTAGCGGTTAAAGTCTCGGTTAGAATCAAAGGAGGAACCGGTATGCTTCCTTCGATAGCACAACCGGGTCGGATTATTAACCCGCCGCGAAAAAAACCGTTTGAGATGTGCGTTTGTACCATGACGCGAAACGCAGCCGACGCGAAACGCAGCCGCGGTTTTGAGAGAGTGGGTGATGTATCACGCCGGAATCGGTGTTCAACGGTGGTTTATATACGATAACAACAGCGACGACGATATAATCTCCGAGATCAAGAGTCTGGAAAATCGCGGTTACAATATCACCAGACATTTTTGGCCGTGGATTAAAACTCAGGAAGCAGGATTCTCAAATTGCGCGATTCGTGCGAAAACCGATTGCGATTGGGTCGCGTTTATCGACGTCGACGAGTTCTTCTACATCCCTTCAGGTCAGACCATACCTTCCGTGATCAGAAACTACACAACATCAGATTCCATCGGTGAAATTCGAACGCCGTGCCATAGCTTCGGACCATCCGGTTTAAAATCTCGACCTAAGGATGGTGTAACAGCGGGATACACTTGTCGTATGGCTTTACCGGAGAGGATGGTGTAACAGCGGGATACACTTGTCGTATGGCTTTACCGGAGAGACACAAGAGTATAATCAGGCCAGAATCGGTGAACGCGACGCTGATTAACGTGGTTCACCATTTTCACCTCAGAGATGGATTCACGTTTGCTGATGTGGATAAGGATATAATGGTAATTAACCATTATAAATATCAGGTTTGGGAGGTTTTTAAGGAGAAGTTTTATAGGAGAGTGTCGAGTTACGTGGCGGATTGGCAAAATGAAGAGAATGTTGGGTCGAGAGATCGGGCACCCGGTTTGGGAACCCGACCTGTTGAACCACCCGATTGGGCGGAGAGGTTTTGTGAAGTTAGAGATACGGGGTTAAGAGATTTGGTGCTGAAGAAGTATAGAGATGATAAAACGCAGCGTTTAGTATGGGAAAAAACTGAAGATGATGAAGTTAGTGGTTAAATGGGCTTTTCGGCCCATAATAGAAAGCTCGAAAGATAAAACAAAGTGTTTAGTAAAGCCTATTAGCAGTAACTTTGCTTCTTCTACGTGGGATTTTTTTTTTTTCTGTAACTGATAGTGTGCAGTATAATGTGGAAAAATATCAGATCTCCACCAAAAACAAACAAGAGGATGATTATTTTCAAGGAAAATGTTATTAAACCTAAAAGACATAACCAAAAAAAAAAAAAAAAATTTCCTCAGTAATGTCATTAAGACAAGAAGATTTCATGTTTATGCACAAGAAGAATCTATCAAAACACTTTGACCAAAGTTACAAAACACTTTGAGCAAGGTAAAAAACGCAATAGAGTCATCTCTTTCTCTGAGGAGGTTCACGGGTAAGATTATGTTTTTGAAGAGTTTTGATATAGTTCCTCATCAAACTAAACTTCTTGTTCCCTAGCTCGTAGAAATAGTCCCATGGATATATCCCTGTTCTATGCAAATCATCGAACAGTAACCTGAATCCTCCAACAAGATTACCCGAACCACATTAAGCTATAAGCATATATAAAAGACATAATTAAGTATTAGTATATTTGTGACCTCACGGGATTAGTAAGTACCTTACTCCATAGTTTCCAACCGGTTCTGCGGACATGATTCCTACATACCTCCTTCCAGATATCACCTGATTAAGAAGAAAACAAGATTGTTTAGGTCAAAGATAAGATTGATTACCATATAGGGTTAATAGTAAAGCTTAAATAACGCATTTTTGTCCCAAGCTGGCTAGAATCTAAATTTCATTTGTCTTGTTAGTTGCAATTAGTGGACTAGTATCCGTAAGAAAAAAGAGCAATAGCAAGATTCATAGCTAAGATACTTGAAAGGTTGCAGTTTAAATACAAACAGAAAAATAGTCGCCACATGCAAACTCGCAAAAAAAAAAAGAACAACAACACCATGACTCAATGCTAAACCATCCAGTGTAAGTATACCATTGATATGGCTATACTTTACTTACAAGATTTCATCTTTATTGAAACCCATTACGGATCTACAAATCAAAAGCCAATATAGCAGCAAACTAGTAGTCATAAAATAGAGAAACAACATCGGTAAACCGTAGCCTCATTTACATAATTCTCAAGTGTATGTTGTGACAAAAACAACAAACAAGCTGTCAATAAATTCACCGTAGTTAACAAAAGTCAAAGACATGCCAAACAAGATAGCTTTCAATCAGAATCCATCTTCAACCAACTATAAGTTGGGGTAAGAACAAGAAGCTAGTGGCCATAATATAAGATTGGACCAAAAACAATACGACAAATAAACAAAAACAGTATCCAATGCTAATCTAATCTCTTAGGTAGCTATCACATTATTGCAATTGGAAAGTCTAGAAGAAGAGCTAAGACAAGATATCAAAAGTCTAAATCTACAGCATAGATTAGTCATAAAAGAGGCTAAGAACCAAAATCGAAATCATGATCATCCATATTAGTCATAAAAGAGGCTAAGAACCAAAATCGAAATCATGATCATCCATCAGAAAAATTGACACACTAACCTTTTCACCACCGATTGATCTAACTTTTCCATCAGCAGCTGGACTATGAATCCTCAGAAACTCAGATGAAAATTTGAACTTGGTTCCATCTACATACTCTACCTCAACCTTCACAAAGATAACCCACAAAATCAGACACTAAAACTAAACATCGATCCAAAAGAGAGAAACTTAAAATTGAAATTCCAAAAATTTCTGATCGCAAACTTTGAAATTAAGTGCAAAACAAAAGAAACAGCGAAGCTTACGTATTTGGGAGATACAATAGAGAATCCTGAGAGTCTAGGAACACTATCAACACTTGAGCCATGAACTCGCCGGCTTATTACTCTCGTAATCGACCACATTTTCTCGTTCCGGCAATTCGCCGGAGTCAACGATTCTGCTCGTTCTAAAAGCCCAAAGTACTCTATTGGGCCTAATCCAAAAGCCCATTGAGTCCAGTTTGATAGAAACTAAGTAATGCTGATCGGGTCCCACTTTGTGCGGTAATAAGTACTAGTCCACCTTTAGTCAAACACAAGTTAAAAGCTGTAAAGAAAATTACAGACATGAAAAATAACACGCAACGTATCCGAATCTTTTTTTTCTAGAGATGAAAATACATAATTGCTTTTTATTTTTAATACTTTTAACAATGAAAAATACATAATTATTATTTTTAATTAATTACTTATGCTGTAAAAATCTCAAAAACGTTAAAGAAAGTGAAGTAAAAACCGTCAAACGAAATTAAATTCAATTTCTTAAAAAAGCAAATAAATTTGATAGTGAACCGTCTTTTTTTCTCCATCTTTAGGAGATGAAAGTTCGTAGGAAGATTAGTGGTGGTTGCGGTGGCGATGTTGTTGTTTCGTGGCGGATGTTCTTCTGGTTCGTTATTCTTTTTGTCTTCTCCTTCGTTCTCTTCTCCACCATGTTCATCTTTAGAGGTAAAACTCATAACTCAAAACTGTTTTCGAACTTTTTTTATCGGTAAGAAACTAAAATTTAATGTAGCAGGGAAGTTTCGTCCGGTGGTGCGATCAACGATAAGCTTCTCCACGGCGAGGGCGGTTCTCGGTGACTCTCTATCGTCTTCTCCGGCGGTTACGATTCGTGAAGCGGTGAAATTACCTGAACAAACACTGATTTTCCTAAAATACCCTCAGTCTCTTCGTTTATTTACGAAAGAGGATCTCATTTGCGTTTTCTCCGATTCGTCGAATCTACGGAAAAAGTATCCGACGGCTGTGGACATCGACAAATTCGGAGGTCAAATCGTACGGTGTCCCGTGACGCCACGTGGCTATACTATATCCCTTGCCGTATCGAGATGGACTACAGACGATCACCTCCCCGCTGGGCCCACTCACCAGTGGAATTGGCTAGTGTCTTCTCCGGCGGTTACGATTCGTGAAGCGGTGAAATTACCTGAACAAACACTGATTTTCCTAAAATACCCTCAGTCTCTTCGTTTATTTACGAAAGAGGATCTCATTTGCGTTTTCTCCGATTCGTCGAATCTACGGAAAAAGTATCCGACGGCTGTGGACATCGACAAATTCGGAGGTCAAATCGTACGGTGTCCCGTGACGCCACGTGGCTATACTATATCCCTTGCCGTATCGAGATGGACTACAGACGATCACCTCCCCGCTGGGCCCACTCACCAGTGGAATTGGCTAGTTATACGACGCTGTGATCGACCATGATAATTCCACGGTGGTTTTTGTCAAGGGACTTAATCTACGGCCAGAAAGAGTTGCTGACGTGTCGAGATATGAGTGTGTGTACGGTTGGGATTTCGCGAAAGTAATCGGTTAATAAGATCAGATGTTATCTCAGCCGCTCAAGAGATCGTACGGTGTAGAACACCGTTAATTGTTTTAGACCTTCCGAAATTAGCGGTTAAAGTCTCGGTTAGAATCAAAGGAGGAACCGGTATGCTTCCTTCGATTGCTCAACCGGGTCGGATTATTAACCCGCCGCGTAAAAAACCGTTTGAGATGTGCGTTTGTACCATGACGCGAAACGCAGCCGCGGTTTTGAGAGAGAAAAAACCGTTTGAGATGTGCGTTTGTACCATGACGCGAAACGCAGCCGCGGTTTTGAGAGAGTGGGTGATGTATCACGCCGAAATCGGTGTTCAACGGTGGTTTATATACGATAACAACAGCGACGAT
>CM071718.1:36768890-36781372 GCA_036630335.1 Physaria fendleri | reverse complement strand
TCTATTTCTAGAGAAAACTCTAATTTGACCAATATAGGGTTACTGATTATTTCAAGCTTCTCCTTAAACCCGACTCTCCTCTTCCGCTTATCTCCTACTCTCGCTAAAATTGAAGTTTAATTTACAGGTATAAATCAATCTCAAAAAATATGGGTTTCTTCAAAAAATATGGGTTTCTTCGATTTCCCGACAAACATGTCCTAGACGCTGGCTTCTTTCTGTTGTTGTCTTATTTTGCTTTTCTTTTATCTTGGTTTAAGATCTTTCACAGCATTTCTCTGATAACTGTTATTGCTCTTCATCTGATTCTAATCAGTTTGAATTTTTCCCTGTTGTGCATCAGCTTCTTAGCTGGATTTAGTTCTGTGCGATTTTCAAGTTAATTGATGCGTACGAATGATTTTTGTGTTAATTGATATTCTCAAATCCACAGAATTAGGCTTCCATGCTTGCCTTTGATTCTTCATTTCGTTAGAAAATCTTCTTTTTTATTCCTTTTAAGTGGTTTTACAGCAAACCCATCTCAATGTTTTTGAACGAAGCAAAATGAATGAGCTTTGTAAATATAAAAAATCTCTGATTTATAAAAAACGTTCATTGCCTTCTATCTTGCTCTTTGCCGTGCCGTCTTCTCTCTGTCTACCTCGCTCGCCATATCGGCTCATTCCTCACAGGTTTGCTTCTTAGGGAAATAGTGCTTTCGTGTTCCCTTTGGATTCATTTCTATACCTGAAAATCTCTACATTTTCTAAGGATGCATCGAACTCTCTATTTTAACGTACAGAGATTGATAAACCCTAGTTGTTTCCTTTCAATGTAGAATTTTTTTAGTCTAGATTAGTTAGGATTTGATCGGAATCAGTCAGTAGCACAGATTACACAACATCAGAACTGGTTTTGAGTGTTCAGGGTGTATGCATGTTCTTCAAGGGTATAATCTCTGTTCTGATGAATCTAGGGTATGATCTCGGTTCCATGGATAGGTTGTTATTTACTAGATTAAAAATTCAGTGTGGTTTTGTGCTAATTCGAAGGTAATCTCTGTTTGAACTTTGTTTCTGGGTCTATATTCATGTCTGCTATCTGTCTTGCCTGGATTTGGGAAAAATCTAACAGTTAGGTCGAATCAGCCTTTAACTGCCGAAATATGGATTCTTTATTTTCCAGGCAGGTGCAAAACTGATCAATTACAGTTTATACATCGCTTGGTTTCTCGTCTCTTTTACCATGATCTACAATGCATTGAAATATGATAGTATGGATAGATGAAACTATGCAAATTACATTCCTTTTTGTTTAATCCCTATAAGAACTTGGTGGAAGTCAATGGAAGCATCAGATTTATCTTTCTTTTAAAATTTTTTGCTTAGTTATGACTGGGTTTATGGAGGAAAGCTATGACACGTTTTGTTTTATTTTAGTTTTTTGTTCTGGTTGCTCTTTTTTAAGGGTCAGTTTCTGTAAAAGATTGTTGTTCTGGTTGCTCTTTTTTAAGGGTCAGTTTCTGTAAAAGATTGATTTGGGAATGTGTTCAACTGGTTTGTTTCTGTTGGCCTAAATTTTGGAATTTTCATTTTTCTGGTTAGGGTAAGGGTTTCATCATCCACTTTCGCCTATGCAAAGCTTGTAGCATTGAGAAACCGCTGTGTTAGTTTCCACACGTATCATTCCATGGCTGGTACTGATCATTGCCGGTCTCGCCAGCATGATGTAAGCCCTTCAAAACCCAACAAGAAGAAGAAGACAAGCCACAATCCCGAAAAGAATCTCCTTGTCAGTCTTCACTCGTGTTCCAAGTCTAAAGACCTCTCAGCCGCTCTGGCACTTTATGATGCAGCTATCAATTCTAGTGACATCCGCCTTAGCCAGCAACACTTCCAATCCCTTCTTTACCTTTGCTCTGCGTCCATTGGTGACTCATCGCTTCAAACCCTTGCCATCGACCGTGGCTTCAAAATTTTCGACTGTATGGTTAATTCAGGCATAAGTCCTAATGAGTCCTCCGTCACTGCAATGGTACGACTAGCTGCTGCCAAAGGTGACAGTGATTATGCATTCAAGCTTGTCAAAAATATTGTTGCTGATGGCGGTGTATTTGTCCCCCGACTGAGAACTTTTTCTCCAGTTTTACTCTGTTTCTGTGAAAGATTGGAGGCTGAAAAGGCTTATGAAGTGGAAAATCACATGGATGCTTCAGGTATTGAGTTGGAGGAGGCAGAGATCTCGGCTTTGCTTAAGGTAAGCATTGCCACGGGCCGAGACAACAAAGTTTATAAATATTTGCATAAACTAAGAAAAAGCGTTGGCTGTGTTAGTGAAGAAACTTCAAAAATTATCGAGGAGTGGTTTTATGGAGAGAAAGCTGCAAAGGTGAGTGATAATGGAATTGGTTCTGATATTGAGCTACTTAGAACCGCGATTTTGAAGAATGGGGGTGGATGGCACGGTCTTGGGTGGGTTGGAAAAGGCAAATGGATTGTGGGGAATGGGGGTGGATGGCACGGTCTTGGGTGGGTTGGAAAAGGCAAATGGATTGTGGGGAAAGGCAATGTTACTCCAGCCGGGAAATGTCTGAGCTGCAGCGAGCATTTGGCTTGTGTAGATACCAATGAGACAGATACTAAAACTTTTGTGGATTCTTTGGTTGCTTTGGCTATGGAGAGGAAGGCGAAGATGGCCTCATGCGAGCCTATGGCTGATTTCAGTGAGTTTCAGGTCAGAAAAAAAAAATGAATGGATGTAATTCCTCTTTGCTTGCGTCGGTGTGAAATTTATAATGTGTCTTGTACACTATCTTAACTATTTGACAGGAATGGCTTGAGAAGCATGGAGATTACGAAGCGATACTAGATGGAGCTAATATTGGTCTCTATCAACAAAATTTTGTAGATGGTGGTTTCAGCCTACCACAGGTTCTCATCGATTTTTTTTTTCCCTTTGTGTTTTTTTTTGTAATACATTATTTCGGATGCTGACACAACTGGATATGGTGTAAAAGAGCAGGTTGAAGCTGTAGTAAAGGAACTTTACAATAACAAAAAAAAGCCCCTAATTCTCTTGCATAAGCGAAGGGTAAAGGCGCTTTTAGAAAATCCGAATCACATGAATATAGTGGAAGAATGGATTAATAGCAATGTCCTATATGCAACTCCAGCTGGTTCCAACGATGACTGGTACAGCCTGAAACTAAGAGCTTCTTTTACAATCTCCATTAACATGTCTGGTTTGGTTTGGTTACTTTGTTTTATTTTGATTTCAGGTATTGGTTTGGTTTGGTTACTTTGTTTTATTTTGATTTCAGGTATTGGTTATATGCTGCTGCGAAACTAAAGTGTTTGCTTGTGACTAATGATGAGATGAGAGATCACATTTATGAACTACTAAGTCAAAGTTTTTTCCAAAAATGGAAAGAAAGACATCAAGTTAGGTTTACTTTTTTGAAAGGTTGTCTGAAGCTTGAAATGCCATCTCCTTATTCAGTTGTGATACAGGTTTATTACAATCTCATGTCAAATTGCTTTTTTTTTTTTTTTTTTTGAAAGAGATATATATGTAATATCTGATAATTTTGTGGATTTATGCAGGAATCGGAGAAAGGATCATGGCACGTTCCGATCAGGTGCAAGGACAATGAGGAGTCTTTAAGAAGTTGGATATGTATTACAAGGCAGAGTGGTTTATAGGGAATTTTTCCACCGTCCGATGTTAGAACTTAAATCAGTTTTTCACCTTTGATAAAAGTAAAAAAAAGAAGAAAAAAACTCACTTTTTGTCTTTATTGTTGCATTGTTTTAGTTCAGACCAGGACGAACCTGAACCGGACCCAAAAAATATGGGTTTCTTCGATTTCCCGACAAACATGTCCTAGACGCTGGCTTCTTTCTGTTATTGTCTTATTTTGCTTTTCTTTTATGTTGGTTTAAGATCTTTCACAGCATTTCTCTGATAACTGTTATTGCTATTCATCTGATTCTAAGCAGTTTGATTTCACCTGTTGTGCATCAGCTTCTTAGCTGGATTTAGTTCTGTGCGATTTTCAAGTTAATTGATGCGTACGAATGATTTTTGTGTGAATTGATATTCTCAAATCCAGAATTAGGCTTCCATGCTTGCCTTTGATTCTTCATTTGGTTAAAAAATCTTCTTTTTTTCATCCTTTTAAGTGGTTTTACAGCAAACCCATCTCAATGTTTTTGAATGAAGCAAAATGAATGAGCTTTGTAAATATCAAAAATCTCTGATTTATAAAAAACCTCCATTGCCTTCTATCTTGCTCTTTGCCGTGCCGCCTTCTCTCTCTCTATCTCGCTCGCCATATCGGCTCATTCCTCACAGGTTTGCTTCTTCGGGAAATAGTGCTTTCGTGTTCCCTTTGGATTCATTTCTATACCTGAAAATCTCTGCCTTTTCTACAGAGATTGATAAACCCTAATTGTTTCCTTTCAGTATAGAAATTTTTTAGTCTAGTATAGTTAGGATTTGATCGGAATCAGTCAGTAGCACAGATTACACAACATCAGAACTGGTTTTGAGTGTTCAGGGTGTATGCATGTTCTTCAAGGGTATAATCTCTGTTCTGATGAATCTAGGGTATGATCTCCGTTCCATTGATAGGTTGTTATTTACTAGATTAAAAATTCAGTGTGGTTTTGTGCTAATTCAAAGCTAATCTCTGTTTGAACTTTGTTTCTGGGTCTATATTCATGTCTACTATCTGTCTTGCCTGGATTTGGGAAAAATCTGACAGTTAGATCGAATCAGCCTTTAACTGCCGAAATATGGATTCTTTATTTTCCAGGAAGGTGCAAAACTGATCAATTACAGTTTATACATCACTTGGTTTCTAGTCTCTTTTACCATGATCTACAATGCATTGAAATATGATAGTATGGATAGATGAAACTATGCAAATTACATTCCTTTTTGTTTAATCCCTGCAAGAACTTGGTGGAAGTCAATGGAAACATCAGATTTTTCTTTCTTTTTAAAAATTTAGCTTAGTTATGACTTTGGGTTTATGGAGGAAAGCTATGAACGTTTTATTTTATTTTAGTTTTTTTTTGTTCTGGTTGCTCTTTTTTAAGGGTCAGTTTCTGTACAAGATTGATTTGGGAATGTTTTCAACTGCTTTGTTTCTGTTGGCCTAAATTTTGGAATTTTTCATTTTTCTGGTTAGGGTACGGGTTTCATCATCCACTTTCGCCTATGCAAAGCTTGTAGCATTGAGAAACCGCTGTGTTAGTTTCCACACATATCATTCCATGGCTGATACTGATCATTGCCGGTCTCGCCACCATGATGTAAGCCCTTCAAAACCCAACAAGAAGAAGAAGACAAGCCACAATCCAGAAAAGAATCTCCTTGTCAGTCTTCATTCCTGTTCCAAGTCTAAAGACCTCTCAGCCGCGTTGGCGCTTTATGATGCAGCTATCAATTCTAGTGACATCCGCCTTAGCCAGCAACACTTCCAATCCCTCCTTTACCTCTGCTCCGCGTCCATTAGTGACCCATCACTTCAAACTCTTGCCATCGACCGTGGCTTCAATATTTTTGACCGTATGGTTAATTTAGGCATAAGTCCTAATGAATCCTCCGTCACTGCAATGGTACGACTAGCTGCTGCCAAAGGTGACAGTGATTATGCATTCAACCTTGTCAAAAATATTGTTGCTGATGGCGGTGTATTTGTCCCCCGACTGAGAACTTTTTCTCCAGTTTTACTCTGTTTCTGTGAGAGATTGGAGGCTGAAAAGGCTTATGAAGTGGAAAAGCACATGGATGCTGTAGGTATTGAGTTGGAAGAGGCAGAGATCTCGGCTTTGCTTAAGGTAAGTGTTGCCACGGGCCGAGACAACAAAGTTTATAAATATTTGCATAAACTAAGAGAAAGCGTTGGCTGTGTTAGTGAAGAAACTTCAAAAATTATCGAGGAGTGGTTCTGTGGAGAGAAAGCTGCAAAGGTGAGTGATAATGGAATTGGTTCTGATATTGAGCTACTTAGAACCGTGATTTTGATTTTGAAGAATGGGGGTGGATGGCACGGTCTTGGGTGGTTTGGAAAAGGCAAATGGATTGTGAGGAAATGCAATGTTACTCCAGCCGGAAAATGTCTGAGCTGCAGTGAGCATTTGGCTTGTGTAGATACCAATGAGATAGATACTAAAATTTTTGTGGATTCTTTGGTTGCTTTGGCTATGGAGAGGAAGGCGAAGATGGCTTCATGCGAGCCTATGGCTGATTTCAGTGAATTTCAGGTGAGAAAAAAAAAAATGAATGGATGTGATTCCTCTTTACTTGCGTCAGTGTGAAATTTACAATGTATCTTGTACACTATCTTAACTATTTGACAGGAATGGCTTGAAAAGCATGGAGATTACGAAGCGATACTAGATGGAGCTAATATTGGTCTCTATCAACAAAATTTTGTAATGGTGGTTTCAGCCTACCACAGGTTCTCATCGATTTTTTTTACCTTAGCGTTTTTTGTAATACATTATTTCGGATGCTGACACAAATGGATATGGTGTAAAAGAGCAGGTTGAAGCTGTAGTAAAGGAACTTTATAATAACAAAAAACAGCCGCTAATTCTCTTGCTAGTAAAGGAACTTTATAATAACAAAAAACAGCCGCTAATTCTCTTGCATAAGCGACGGGTAAATGCGCTTTTAGAAAATCCGAATCACCAGAATATAGTGGAAGAATGGATTAATAGCAATGTCCTATATGCAACTCCAGCAGGTTCCAATGATGACTGGTACAGACTGAACTTAAGAGCTTCTTTTACAATCTCCATTAAACATGTTTGGTTTGGTTTGGTTACTAAGTGTTGTTTGATTTCAGGTATTGGCTGTATGCTGCAGCAAAACTCAAGTGTTTACTTGTGACTAATGATGAGATGAGAGATCACATTTATGAACTACTAAGTCAAAGCTTTTTCCAAAAATGGAAAGAAAGACATCAAGTTAGGTTTACTTTTGTGAAAGGTTGTCTGAAGCTTGAAATGCCATCTCCTTTTTCAGTTGTGATACAGGTTTATTACAATCTCATGTCAAATTGCTTTTTCTTTCGTTGAAAGAGATAATGGAATATATGTAATATCTGATAATTTTGTGGATATAATGCAGGAATCGGAGAAAGGATCATGGCACGTTCGAATCGGAGAAAGGATCATGGCACGTTCCGATCAGGTGCAAGGAGAATGAGGAGTCTTTAAGAAGTTGGATATGTATTACAAGGCAGAGTGGTTTATAGGCAATTTTCCACCGTCCGATGTTAGGACTCAAATTAGTTTTTTCACCTTTGATCAAAGTAAAACATTGAAGCAGAATACTCACTTTTTTGTCTTTATTCTTGCATTGTTTTAGTTCAGACCAGGACGAACCTGAACTGGACCCGTTGCTGTTTTGTAGTTTGTACCATAATTTTCTTTTCTTTTTTCTTTTTTTTCCAGGACGAACCTGAACTGGACCCGTTGCTGTTTTGTAGTTTGTACCATAATTTTCTTTTCTTTTTTCTTTTTTTTGCTGCCATAATTTAATCACGAGTTGACATGTTTTCTGAATTTTGGTTATAAGAAAAATATTCTGTCAAGGTCTTTAATTTTGGGTTGATAAAGAAATATACTGTAATAATAATCACATTTCACTTATTTGACTTGCTAGTTACAAATTTATTAATAATCAACCTTTGAATAATTTTGTTGTTTGGTAAAAATTAATATATTAGTAATCCACTAATCATCAGCATTTAAAATTTGGAAACACACTCGTATAAACAACTACAAAAAAAAAATTTTTTAAAAAAAAAAAAAAAATTTAAAAAAAGACACCAAACAAAAGAAATCAATCCTCACTCCCTCATCCTCCGTTCTTTAGACAAGGCGAAGTAAAGAAACTCAACTAAGGAAATGTCTAAGACTTGCATTCTATATATGCCCACTTTCCAGAGTAAATCTCTGTTGGGACCTTAAACCAGTACATAGTAGGAAACCTAATAGCCAATTTACAACAAAACGGATGAGGATTTCTAGACATATTTGACCCAAAAAAAAAACTAAAACTAAAAATGGTCCTCATAGAGTAAGCTTGGAGGCAAAAAGATCCACTAACAGATCGATTTCGATATCCTGCTCTTCCTTTTCAACATCTATAGGCTCTCCAGGGTCACTACACACCGGTTTATGATGTTAGCATACCAAAAAAAAAAAAAAGGACTTGAATCTTGCTTAAGACAAGTGTGTAACTTACTTCTCATATGGTCCACACCCAACAAGGTTGACTGATCCAATTACATTGTTCGAACAAGCCACCGAGCTTTCTTCAGGTATGATGCCATTTGTAGACTCAACAGACCATCTCAAAGGTACAACTATTTCCCTGCATCAATGCGATAGTTCAAATAAACTATGCTTTTTTTTTTTCTTTTGATACAAGAAAGATACTATGTCACTCACCCTTTGATACATCTGGCTCTGCATTTTTTTTTTTTTTTTCTTTTGATACAAGAAAGATACTATGTCACTCACCCTTTGATACATCTGGCTCTGCATTTTTCTATCTCGTCTTTTGTGTATTTTGTATAGTTTAAGTCTAGATGTTTAAATGCTTCAGGAGCATCAGATGATGGTACAACATCCCAAATCTTCAGAACTTGGGTACACTGAAAATCTTCTTTAAGAATGTCTACACCCCAAATGAGCCTTATAACATTGTCGATCTTGCTTTGTTTTAACACCTGAGACTGAGAGGAAGAAACCGGATTGTCATTTTCCAACTTTGTCGATCTTGCTTTGTTTTAACACCTGAGACTGAGAGGAAGAAACCGGATTGTCATTTTCCAACTCTTCTTCACGAAGCCAACCCTGTGATATCCTTTCTAACAAATTCTTTATCTTTCTGTAAATCTCCCCGTTCTTAATTTCTCCCACAGATTTCTTGAACTTGTCGCTGAAGCAAAGCTGTATCACATGCACAAAGCCGAGTTCTCAAAGAAAGAGAATGAACTAAAAGAACATAAAGCAAAGTCACTACTCATTACCTTCCATTTTGAATTTTCCAGTAGCCTATCAGGCTCCACGTTTGCACTAGCAATAGCCTCAGCTAATGACTTGTCTTCTTCGGCGCTATGGAAACAGCCACGTTCTTTTGCATCTTGTACCAGTTTCCTCCACACAGACTTGCTATTCATCAAAGTGGCCTCATTTCCAAGTATCCATAAGCAGAACCTATAGAAAACAATAAAAGAAAGAAACACTTCCATGCCAGTAACCAAAAGCAATGAGATATGCCTTAAAATACCTTGCTCGAGTGAGTAAAACATTCGTTCTTCGGCGATCTGCAAGGAACCCAACTCTTCCTATCCCATTGGATCTAACAGTTGAAACTATTATAATATCTTCTTCACCACCTTGAAACGCATCCACTGAACAAATCTTCAGGGAGAAGAGTCCTCCTGCATTACCTCTACATGTTTCCTGAATCTTTTCTTGGATTGCAAATACTTGAGCCTTGTAAGGGGAAATAACACCAACGTTTATGCGTGTTTTGGTTTTCTCTGAAACTGCATTTATTAAACAAAAAAAAAATCTCTGTTTCATTGTACCAAAAAACAAGAGAGACACCAACTATTTCTTAGATTTCTTTACCAACTGTATAAAATCAAAGATAACCTTGGAGAAGGTTGGCTATTATATCCGCAACCACAGCAACCTCAACATTATTTTTCAGACTACGTCCTTCTCCTTCCCCATACTTTTCTCGTCCATTTGCTATGTTGATGAAAGAGTAGGGTCCATACATTTTCCCAGTAAGATATTGCTTCGAGTAGTTTCTTTGTCTGACTGTATGGGCATCTCGAATTTTCATTTCGTAGAACTCTTTGTTTGGGAAGATACTTATTGAGCGATGCATCCGGTACTGGATGTCTAACATGTATTTCTTATGTCCAAGAAGGGCCAGTCTTTCAAAGAGACTTCTCCCATATCCTGCCTCTAGAGCAATCTGTATAGTCTTATATAAAGGTTAGCTAAGGAGAAGGCAAAGTGAGTGGCAAGGACAAAGAGACGCATACCTGGCTATCAACCATTGCAGGAAGTTGCCTCTCATCCCCAATCAAAATTGAATGCCTGATTCCTGGAAGCTGTAGAGGAATGGCTGATTCACATTCTTTTAACTGAGCAGCTTCGTCAATCACAAGAAGCTTTATCGGTGTTCCCGTATATAACCTCGCAGAGCATGATGCTGTAGAGAAAAGCAGGCAAGCATGTCCCAAACAAAGCTCTTTAATAAGATGCCTATCACTTACAGCTGGAAGTGGGAAAATCTCAGGGATTGATCTCAACAGCTTTATATAATCATCCTCTACTGTCACACTTCCTTCTCCATTAGCAATAAGTACCGATTTTAGTCCTTCACCATTCACACTCTCAGGTATAGCTAAAATTGTAGCATCTTTGACAAGGTCAATTGTTTCATACATACATGTTGCAGCTTGAGGTGGAAGCAAAGCAGTAGGCAAATGTGTGCACAAGCTTGATAAAAGATGCTCCAAATCTTTTCTAAGTTCACTGAATCTCTTTGGTAAATAATCCTCAAATGATTGAGGATGTTTGTCTTTCCCCTGAAAGTCAGAAACTTGTTCTGCTATGTTTTCGTTATTTCCTTTGCATTTAAAGATGGAATCAGTGTCTTTCCTTTTCGTATTGTTAATCCGTGCCAGGTTTTCCAAGTACTGATTATAAGATCCTTTTGGATCCTCAAGTAAACATATCATGGAATCAATAGTAGCTTTCCACCCATAAAAAGGCATAAAACATGGGTAAAGCTTATCAACGCGTTCATCAATGAAGAAGTTAAGAAGATCTCTCCTATCTTTGATCTTCATCCTTTCACCATTCCCAAACAAAACTAAATCTCCAAGACCATAACTACCGATCTTCAATGATCCACAGACTAGTTTCACAACTCTTGAGGCCACTTCAAGAACAGAAACATTCGTTGGACCACATGTCAAGGTTCTACATTTTGCATTAAGTAGTGTGAACAACAACACACTTGTAGTCTTCGTCTTCCCTGTCCCTGGTGGTCCCCAAATAAGTTTGATGGTATTCTCATGGGAGCATTTTCTAACATCCAAACAATTCAGTATTGCATCTTCTTGTGAAGGATTCAGTTTCAAAAATCGACGAGGAGTAAGACCATCACTTCCTTCTAGTAAACAGCTATTGCAAAATTCTTCATCCTACACAAGCATAAGCGAATATATAATAACAAACATCGAAAGCTATCAAAGAATTGAACATTATTGCTTAAGGATTACCACATTGTTTCTTTGAAGGACTCTTGAGATAACATCCAAGTTCACACCTTCTACACCAGGATGTAATGCGTTCCAGATACGGATATTAGTGGTTAAATTGACCAGATGAACACAAAAAATACTTTCTTTCTTCTCATTCTTGTTCCTCTGGACATCCGCAACGAAAAGGGGTTTTGAAGCCAAGATAATGACATCATTAGGCCTGTCTGGATCTGCCTTACACACTAGAGCAGTTAGATAAGGTTCATTGGAAATATTGAAGCCATCAACACGGTTTGGCCTTCGATCTGTTAGCGCAATGAGATCTCTAGGCATCAGTTGTGTAGTAGCCTCATCACTATTTGAATTAGTCATTCCACTCAAACGCACTTTATAGAACAAGTCATTAGGAGGCTTAAACTGGGCGGTTTGCATGATGTAGCTGATTTCAAAAACAGGTGCTTGCCACAATTTCCTTATACTCGACAACAAAGCGGCATGTGTTTCTTCTATAAGTGGAGGAATAAAGGACTTGAAATAGTCGCCGGTTGATTCAAACTCCATAGGAATCTTCTGTATCTGTTGTAAGCAAATAAAATACACAAAATTACTCAGAATGGAAGACAAAACTTTATGGAAGCTTCTCTGTTTACTTGAATGGAAGTATTTCTTCAAGAGACCACGAAAACACAAGATCGACCAAATCTCTTCCTTCAATACGCATTCTTAGCAAAGATTAATACCAAAAAGGGCTTTAAAAATCGAAAACTTGTTACGCTAAACCCTTAAAGTTACGAACTTCACACATAGTGATTTTCGGGTCAACATCGAAGTAAAAAGGAACCATTTTTCAGGGTTTGCTCATTCTGGGGAAACCGTATGTCTTAGGTTTTTGGCGATTCGAAATGAAAATAATCCTAAACCCTACTTTGGCGGGATCATTACAACGAGTGGCATCGAAATTTGGCTGCTTCCGTGTTGAATTGTTGTTGATGTTGAATGTTCCTCCTAAGACCAAGGGTTTCTAGAAGGAAATGATCAGTTAGGAGTCGGAGGGAAGGCAGAAAGAAGTAATTTAGTTACTATAAAGGTTCCTTTTTTTTGGGGACGTCACTATAGAGGTTTCTTATTCGCTAACTTTTCTTTCTTAATTTTTGGGTTGATTAAGGTTCTTGTTTGTAAAGTA